>JBBJLS010000018.1:14784775-14797898 GCA_037577275.1 Bryconaethiops microstoma
ATTTCCATTTAAATGGTAATACTGAGTAGGGATAGAATAAGTCACCCTATGAGCACAGAGTATATATCTGAAGAGTATATATCATACCTTTCACTCAATGATGGAAGAGAAGATGTAATGCCACACTGGGCTGGCATATGCAAGGATTGGTCAACTGACGGGCATGTATATGTGTTTTTCCATGACACATCTCTGAGCTCGTCTCTGAGTTGCTAAAACGTGAAGACGGTAAAGAGGGGATGTTACACACGCTCCTCGCACAGATTACTACCTTCATAGTCTTTTCAGTGCAAGTGAGAACTCCTGTCATAATTCAGCCACCGGATGCAAGGCCTTCTAAGTCCGTCCAGATAGAGACCCCATCAGGAGTTCCATTTCACAGGGATAACAGAGAGAGACAGATGTGCATCCAACTGTTGATGCAGATCTCAAAGAGGGGGATAATAACCCCCTGGGGGACTTCAGCTGGTACTGCACAGGGATCAGACACACAGGAACCACACTGCACCCTTTGCTTTCTGACACTCCAAAAAGGGTTGTCTCTGCCAATGTATGAAGCAATCGACAGTGTTTGCTTGTGTCAAAAGTATGGGAGAAATACAAAAACAGCATGAACATCCATTGTGCCTTTGTTATTAAGCACTTCGTGTGAGCATGGCAGGATCTGAATCAGAGCAGTAACAGTTGCTTTATTGGCCATAAAACCATGTTGTGATGGGGTAATAGATCCCTTAAAACTATTTCTAAAGCCTTGACGGTTGACTTGACGGTTGTTCCTAAAAAGGCAAAAATGGCCTTCGCCTTTTTAGGAACAGCTTTGACCAAAGCTTCTTTCCAAGGGTTTGGAAATTATTGTGTTGAATATATGCATTACAACATCACTGGTGCAAGTTCTTCAAAGGAAGTCTGTAAAACCCAAGAAGGAATGCAGCCAAATCCTGCCTTCTTTGCAGAAGTCTATCTTTAACCTGCCAAATGCTTAGAAGAGGTATACCTCCATCTGTCAGCTTTTGAGTAACAAACTTCTCAGATGGAATAGTATGGTTCACTTGGTCCTATCCTGAAGCAAATGCTTGTTCAGAGTGTCACACACACACTGCAAGAAGCTGGGGCCTTGATTAACCACAGCTCACCCATGGTCGTCCGTGCATTTAACAGACTCAAATAATTGATGGTAGTTTTCTGTAAGCAGTTTTCTTGCCATATAAAATGCATGCTGTCTCAGTTTTATCATTTTTTAAATATATACTGTCATCCAGGGTTTGTCCTTAGTAATTAGAATTCTCTTTAGTGGGACAGCTCTGTGCAGAATGAACCTATCAGTGAAAGTGAAGGCCATAACCTTAACCTCAATGGCATTACATCTTATGAAAGGTCAGTAATATAGATACCCAATGTAGACAAAAGTATTGGGACATACCTCGTAATTTTGGAATTCTGGTGGTGCTTTACTTCTAGTGAAGGTCAGTCTTAATGTTTCAAAATAATAAGACATTTTGGACAATGCCATGCTTCCAACTTGTGGGCATGGTCTATAAAGACATGGTTGGATGAGTTCAGTGTGGAAAAAACTTGACTGGACCACACAGAGCCCTGACCTCAACCTCATCCAACACCTTTGGGATGAACTGGAATGGTGATTGTGCACCAGGCGTTCTCGTCCGACATCAGTGTCTGGCCTCATAAATGCTCTACAGAATGAATGGGCACAAATTCTCACAGGAACTCTAAAGAAGAGTGGAAGAAGAGTGGAAGCTGTTATAGCTGCAAAGAGGGCACCTACTCCATATTAATTAATTAATTAATTGTGTATTTGAATGCAAAGTCGCATGACCATTGGTGTAATGGTCATGCGTCCCAATATTTCTGTCCATATTGTATAGAGAGAGAGAGGCTGATGAGAGAGAATGATGATGGGAATCACCAGTCCATCTCCCCTTTAATCTTCTTGTCCATGGAGAGTTGCGCAGTCTGCGCGTAGCGTCACGTGCTCCTTACTGACGTAATTGGATTCCCCCCTCCTAGTCCTTTCCCAGTGTTGCGCATGTGCAGTAGCGCTGTCCGTGTCGAGAGGAGAGGGAAAGTGGAGCGCGAGGAGGGCAGAGAGCACGTAGTTCAGCCTGGGAACCTCTCTGGTGAGTTACTGCTGGTTAAATCGTCTTCAGAAAACGCCTTGCGCTGCATACACAAACGTAAACGTCTTCTTGGTGTTTCAGTCTTAGTGTCAGGCTCAAGTTTACGAGTTCAGCACTGCTGTGTTTGACCAAACGCTTTAATGGCACATGCTGAGGTGGCTTTTTCAGCATGTCAGCATCTTCAGCAGAACCATCCATCATCTGAAACACTGCAGTCTCGCCGTGCTTGAGCAGCGGCGTGTTTTCATTCATTCTGCCCGAACGTTGCTCTCTCCAGCTCGTCTGTCGAGCCAGTCAGCTATATGAAGCCTGCACAGCGTGTGTTGTTTACACTGAGAAGTGGGAGGGAGTGAGAGGTTTCATTTTTAACCAGTTTCCTCCAGGGTAAATGAAAGTCAGCATCTCCAGAGTTTTGGAAAGGGTTTAAAAACACAACACGCGTCCTCACTTTAATATAATATGAATCAGAACTATATAGGGTAGCTTGTGGCCTGGTGGTTAGGGATCTGCCCCCTCTTCAATCGAAAGTTCGTGGGTTCGAATCCCAGGACTGCCAGTGGCACAACTGAGGTGCCCTTGAGGAAGGTACCGTCCCCACACACTGCTCCCCGCTGGCTGGCCATTTCTTCACTTGGGTGAATGTTAAATGCAGAGAACAATTTCAAGCTGTTCCCACTGTGCTGTGCTGTGCTGTGCTGTGGTGTGCTCGTGTATGATAAATGGACACTTTTATAAAGATGGGTCCCTATAGGGTTAAGGTTATGACTGTTGCTCAACCTCTCCCTTCCCTCTTTCAGTTTCTCAGCTTCAGCTGCTGTGAGAAATGAACTTGATGTAAATTTGTGAGGATGTCGCTCGTGCAGTCACTGAGATGAAAGATGAGTAAGAACACGGTCTCCCCAGCCTCAGTCATGAATGCTGACTCAGTGAAGCTACTTCTTGGTCTGCTGTCACATTGCTCTCCCTCTCTAACTGTATCCTGCAGCACCATGGGTCGTCTTAATTTGAATTTATGTGCCAGTTATCCAAATTAGAAGTAAATGTCGAAATGTCCAGACGGCTGTTGGGGTGTTTTATTCATAACAATGCTTACACACTGATATACTGAATGAGATTGCACTTGAAGTCATTTTCTTCCTATGGATAATATAATCTTTCCATAGCAAGGCAAAAAATCTCCTGTTCTTGTATACGGAAACACATTTTAGTCTTAAAATACTTCTCATCTTCTTACCTGGGGATTATTGTAAAAATGCCATTTCTTCCAGACTTAATATCACTGCTCCTAGCATCAGGTAGATCTTGATAAGAACACCGAGCTTCGTGTAACATCTGTGCAGGAACTGTGGATGGAGAGAGCTTTGGGAGGGAGGCCTGTTCTCTGACAAGGCCCGCGTATCCTGTCCTGTCATATTCGCATACCTCCAACGATAATCCAGGAATTATACGCATCAAACGTCACTGTGTGATCGTAGATCGGCAATCTTATTCATAGACGCCTGGTACACAAGGGCCTTTGTACCTGCAAGCATTTGAAAGCTCAGAGAGAGAGATTGCACGAATACTGCTAGCACTGCCTTTTTGCTGTTGCGCTTGAGCAGATAGACGTAGACTCTGTGTAGTAATGTTGTTTAATCTTTTAAACAGCATTCTGTTTGCCCAGACTAGGACTTTTAGGGATTTCCTGAATGGCTTCATCTTTAGAGTAAGACATAGTGTAGTTGGGTGCATTGTTTTATGAGCTAAACCTCATTAATTCAGGCATGGAACTGATCTGTAAAAGCTTTTATAATATCTGGGCAGTAAGCATTTATTTGTTAAAAAACACAAACAGAATAATTACAAGTAAACAGTACGTTATGATTTTATTTGTTAGCCTAGCTATATACGAAGCTCACTTTGAGGGAGCCCAGTATTCACAGTCACTATCTTAAACTATCTACTCTGTCCTCATTTAATTAAATCAGGTGCTGCTGATGGAATTTAACAGATTCATTCAATGACAGGAGAGTACTGATAAGTGAGGGACCAAACTATATTTCTTTTAACTGATTAACTTCTAATTAAGACCAAACCAACTTTTTTTAAATTGAAAAATATTATTATTAGTTTTTTATGTGTAGTTGTATAAAACACTTCTGTTTTAAACAATTATTTTGGCTGCTTAAGACTCAAACAGTATTATATATATGGATGTGTGTCGGTATGTTTATTTGTTTATTACTATATGAATGCAAATTTATTAATTTCTCAATTTATCTTACATCTTGTTCTTGGCTTCCTGGCCTGTGTGGTGCACAGGCTTATCCTGAAAATCTGTTTCTATGGTGGTTTCTATTTCAAGGATATAGTTTGATAAACCAGTTGTGAGTGATAGATACACTTAAGCCTTTTTTCACTCATGAACTCCTGACTGTGTCTAGAGAATAAAGTTCCGGCATTGTCCGGAGTTGCCCTTTCTCACACATAACACACCATGGGGGATTTTCTGTATTTGATGCTCTCTCGTCTACTAAAAATACTCCATGTGGTTTAGGTGAGGGGTGACACCTTGGTAGAGCAGGAGGCAGGACGTCACACGGTCACTTATCTGGTTCATAATATGATTTTAAATAACGTCATCTCTTACCATTCCTTTATTTATTTAATTTCTAACAATGTCACCTTTGGCCCTTTGACAGAAATCCCCAAATCTCATCGTTTCTCCAGACATTGTATTGGTGTCTTTTTATAAACGGCTCTTGTTCTTCACCCATGGATGTTTGTTTTCTTCTGATTTCATGGAAGTGTCATCAACTCGCTGTGAATTCCCCAAAAATGATCTGCGCTCTTTACACTGGGCTCTTTTGGACATTATGTGGATCTTTAACTTTGGGACTGGAAAGACGTAGTTGGTTTAATGTCTGCTCCAAATGATTTTATTATATATTAGACATGGCCTCTGCTTCAAAATAATATACTGGCTATAAATCAGGGGTGTTTAACTCGCCACAATTTGGTGAATTTTCAAAACCCAGTGATTTATATAAGGTGCATTTGAGCAAAGAAATGACCACACTGTGGTCAACCGGAGTTTTACGCCTGTGTTCTTAAACAAGTATGTGGTGTAGAGTTTCTTCATCTTCCACACTCTACAGGCCTTGGGGAAAGTCAGGTTTGGTTTGTTAAATGTGGCTCAAGCTCAGTCTTAGGGTAGAACCGTGAATACAGCACTGTACTGTTTGAGCGTGAGTTTTCCAAGACCCGGTTTAAGCAAAGGCTGGTTTAAGTGTGATTTTTAATGGTGAAACACCATTAGCATTGCAGCTTGTTCCAAGGCTAGACCCAATCCACATCCATTAAACCGGCCTTAAATATTTTGTTTAATCTAGGTTTGGGGTTAATCTGTGTGGAAACCTTAGATAATGTTGTTGAAATGAGTTGTTATTGCTGAAATTAGAGCATTTGTGTTGAGTTTTGAGTTACTCAGTAACTGGCGACGGCAGCCTTTGTTGAGTTTGGTCTTGGCCCATCTTGCATAGGGATGATATCTTAAACTCGCTTGGAATGCTTGAGCAATCGAGAGGCAGATGGATCTGGAGTTCTGGCTGGACAGCGGCTCTCTTGGATTGCGGAGGCTGAAGATTAGAGTCCTTTCATTTAAACCAAGCTGCAGATCTGTTTCCTCAGCCTATTCAGTTGCGAGACAGTGATGCAGAGCTCTGTGTTCAAAGTCATTAACACAGTCTCACATCTCAGAGCACAAGAGTAAAGGCAGTGTAGAACGACTGCAAAAGTTATGCATCTCATTATAGCTTATATACACTGCATAGCATGCAGAGCTAAGGATTCTCTGAAATGTCTCACTCTTTTGACACTATGATGATGGGAGACGGGTTTGATTTCCTCCAGGGAATGTGAAAGAACATTTTGCATAACAGTGCACATGTATGACACTTGGTGGGCATTTTTTTCTCTTTATAAGCATGTTCTCTGCCGTCCCTTCATCACCACAGAGAAGTTGCTCGCACCTGATGTCAGTTCCTGTATGCTGTTCTCTGTGGTGACTTATGAATTTGCTCATATTACAGAAGCCTCAGCATTGATGGCGCTTCACTTGTCTTTATGTGTACTGTGTATTACTACATATTAGTTTTCTTGCTTGCTATGAAACAAATTTAAAATGATCAATGAAGCCAAGCATTGTAGCACAGTATATTGGAAATGCATGTTTGCATTTCTTATTTTTATTCCCGTTTTGAGTATTCTGACCTTGTTCACAAGCACTCAGTTCAACCCCCTAGTCCCCCTTAGCGTCACTGTGTCCCTCTCATTCTTTCTGCACCCATTTATTGTCTTTTCCTCTCCACACCGGTCACCCTCCATCTACCTCCCTGCTTTGATCTTTCTTACCTAAAACCCACTGATCCAGCAACACGCAGTCTCTCCTGCTCTGTAGCTTCTCATCATGCGGACTGACAGCACCAGTACCAGAGCAGGCCCCCGGGGAACAGAGCGCGGGGGCGTTTTGATGGACAGGGAGTAAAGGATGAAGGTGGAGAATGGAGGGGTACACAGGGGCTGTTTTCCAGTTCAAGGAAGCAGAAATAGTGTAATCTATGTAGTCATTCAGCTTCTGAATAATGATAATAATTAAAAAGGAAGTAAAAATATCAGTGCATCGTGATCAGGCTGAAAGCAACAATACATGTTCTGTGGTTTGTATTATTAAAGAACAGTTTAGTGAGACACAGTATGACTTAAGCTATAAAAATGAAAAAAGAAATTTTCCATGCAGCCGTTACAGAGAACACCAGGGCTGTTTTTCACAGGTCAGTCATAAGTAGGGCTGATCTTGTTTGAGATTGTTCTATATTTATGGCGGCCATTTCACAAAAACTGGTGGTAAATCAGCACTGAAATGGTTTGTGAATGCAGAGCCTGTTATCCAACTAGGTTACCTGAGGTTTTTGGCTTTCTTAGTTTGATAACTCGCCATAAAAAAGATTAAAATGGCCAGATTCGAACATATAAAAGTAGTTTTAAAACTTGTTATACTATATAGGCTATTGTTGTACTGTACTACATTTAAAAATAATCATTTAAAATGATATAAAAAGAATCCCTTTTGCATAATAATAATAGCAATAATAATAATAATATGTTTAATTTTGTATTGCACCATTTTCAAGGTCAGTTCATCGAGCTGTATGCTACAGTGCAGGGAGTGTGAGCGAGGGTGTTCTCTCTTATGGGCGTCCATGTGTGGACATTATGTGTTCCAAAACAGGGATTCCACACATCCCACTGCAGTACCAAGAGTGTCAGAATCAGCACATACATGCCTCTCGCTTGCTGGGAAAGCATAATAGTGGACTGCTTGGGAAGCACTTATGGCCACACTGTGGAAATGCCTTGTATTTTATGGTAGCAATTCACTTTAATCTATAATGATAAATAAAGACAGTGCAACGTTCCCTATAATTAGTGCAAAAATAATAGATATCATAGCTGTCCAAGTAGCTACCATTTGCCCCCAAACCTTTTCTTTGGTGTGTGTGTGTCTTTGTGTGTGTCTTTGTGTGTGTGTCTTTGTGTGAGTATGTGCATCAGCCAAGTCACGCTTCTGCAATACTCCATTACATAACCACCCTAGTCAGTCCTAATGCCACCCTCAGTATCCCAGGGAATCAAAGGGTTGTGCTTTCACAGCTCTCTCTAAAGCATACAAGAATGTGATAATTATAGAACAGAAGGATTTATAACTCATAGACTTCATGATGTGCCATTGCATCAGGACTTTATTTTATGAATAAATGAGCCAAATCTAGTCAAGGGCAATTACTGTATGATCAACTTTGTATGAGAGTGAAGCAGCTGCTGTAATCATATGTTCCACATTAGCGTAGCAGTCACAGTGGTTATACAGGAAACAGATGGCTTTTTCTCATGGCCAAGATGAACTAGCTGCATGATGTTCATAAACTCTTATATGTTTTAGCCCCTAAGAAGCATGAATACAATACATTATAGCTGGAGAGCTTGGGAACAACAAGCAGCAGCAGAGAGCTGATTTATATTTTTGTGTCTGGAAATTTGTTTGGAAAACCAAACATAGTGGTGAAAACACTGCTATCTGGTTTTGTATTGCAGTCATAGTAGCTCATGGCTTTTGCAATGCGATTGAGAAATATACAGGATTTCGTACTGAGACATCCTATTAAAGGGCTTTGTTTGGAAACATGCTCGGTATTGCCTCATGACTTAGTCATCCTGCAAAATCACAGCTGAAAGTTTTGTAGGGAAGAGAAGGAAGGATGTCACAATCAAATGGAAAAAATGTCAAATAAATACTGTGCTTGGCATTATTATAAGGTTATGCCCATTCTTTCCTTTCAGGTCCTGCTGCTTTGTTGGTAGACCAGAGCGGTAAAGCTGCACCCCCGCCCCCCGTGGGTTATTAGCTGCGGCCTGCGTTTGTGTCATCACAGCAGTCCGGCTGTACCACCCTCTTGGATCACCATGGAGGGGGCTGCAGTGGAAAACCTCATAGACTTTGATATGCCTTCCAGCACAGAAGGGACAGTGCCCTCTGCAGTCGTTTATCCTGGTGGGGATGACTTTCTCTCAGGTGAGCCAGAAAGCGCAGACTCTATGAAGCTCCCAGACCCCATTGCCCCCATGCCAGCAGCATGTGAGGGGACAGAGGGGGATGACAGCGATGCCACAGAGTCAGCAGACAGTGAGAATGAGGCTATGGACTCGCCTTCCCACCATTCAGAATCCCGCCGGTCATCTTCCTCATCCAATCACAGTGCCGAGGACCCAGATGTGACTGAGCGACGAGAATTCATGAAAGCCTACGTAGAGAAGTTGTTTCGTGGAAGGTAAAGTAGCGATGACAGTTTGCTTTCCTAGCCAAGATGTGTCATATTTGTCAAACGTGTAAGCCAGTGGTTGCCAGTCCTGGTTCTGGAGTAGCACTGTGTATTGTCCTGCTCTAACACACCTGATGTAATTAATGATATACTGAAAAAGCCCTTTCTGGGTTGACATGGGTGTGTTGGAGCAGGGAAAACAGGTTTAATCAGGGACCAGGTTTTTGAACTGTTTGTCTGTACTCTTAAAACAACTAGCTTTAGAAGGAAAAACAGTGACAGCAATGCACTTTTGGTTTCCTTGATGAAACCAATGAATAGTTCTTTTACAGAACAGTTTTCACCAAAGGACCTTGATACAGTTTAAAGAATCTCTACAAAATAGGTTCTATTGCAATTATTGAAACTGTATATCCAGACGAAGTACCATTTATGAACATCTATTTTAGAGTGAAAAGATAGAGCACTCATCTGGGGATAGTGTTGGTATTTGGGAGTGTGATAACAGTTGCCTCTAGCTCAGAACTCAAGCCCTGAGAACTTGTAGTTAGACTATGGGATTAATGTTCAGTCATATTGAGCGTGATTGCAGATTGTAGTCTAAACTGGTCGGCTGTTTATCTCTGTCTTTCTTTCTTCCTCTTTCTGTCTCTTTATTGTTCTCTCTCTCTCCCTCTCTCTCTGTCTCTCTCTGTCTCTGTCTCTCTCTCTCTCTCTCTCTCTCGCTCTGTCTCTCAGAAAGGACTTTGACCAGGAAGAAAAGGCACGGTTTGGCGAGTTGTGCAGTGGAGAGAATGGCAAAGGCAGGGAGTGGTTTGCTAAATACGTCAGCGTCCAGGTATGAGATGAGAAAATCTAGTGTCTGGAAGTTTATCCTCACTATATACACAGAGTACTTGACAAGTAAACTGGGTCCTGAAGAGTATGCAACAATTGTCCCTATTAGTCAAATGCTTTGATTTCAGTGCATCTGAGCAGAATATATAATACGATGAAAGATATGTGACATGAGATTATCCCTTATTTCCTTTCAACAGCGCTGCAACTCCAAGTGTGTGAGTGAACAGACATTCTACAGGCTGGTGCAGTCCTTTGCAGTGGTCCTGTTTGAGTAAGTGTGGAGTCAAAAATTCAGAATTTCACTTCCTAAATTGCACAATTAAATAATGATTATTGATGGCCTAGAAATCCTTCTATTCCTCCAAAGTCGTATTTATCATAAAGAGATGATGCTGTAAATTGAACAAATGTCATTAAAAGAAGCAATATTATTATTCTTTACACAAGAGCATGTCATTTCACAAGTCATTTGAATTCTGCCCCTCATTACCTAAAGGAGAGAAGGCTGCTTCATCACCTGCTTCATATAAGTGAAGCAGGTGATTCAGAAATGTCAGGAGCTGTAAACACTCCTCTTCTTCTATGAAGCCATCAGACTGCACATATTTTTGTAGTGTCTGATACTGAGACTAAAGGAAACATGACATTGCTGTCACCTCTTAGTCAGTTTATGCTGGCTTGAGGTCTGATGATCTAGCTGTGTGTATGGAGGATTTATTTGTTTTATTGGGACATAAGCCCAAGTAGTCATGTAACATTGTTGGAAGTCATTCTTCAACTTAATTTCCTGAAGACTTTCTGTAAAGTCAACATTTGTGTGTGTCTATCTGTGTATCTGTGTGCATATGTTACACAGTTTAAATACACTGTAAGTGTGGTATGACTTCTATTTGGCCTCTATTTTACTGATTGACAGATGCTACCAGATGGATGACTATAGCCCTGCCAAGCACTTAATGACCATGTGCTTCACATACTATTACTTTGGTAAGACATGGGTGATCGTCTTTAATTCATATGTTACTGAATATAAATGTATTTTCTGTTTATTTAATCTTGTCTTGTAATTTACCAGACTTTAAATATTAAACACTGTCCCATCTTAGTGTTTATCTTATTGGAAACTAAAATTGCATGTGTTTTTAAAGACCAAAGGCGAAATGTAAAGACAAAAGTCCATTTTAAAGACAAACCATATCAGAGGAACAGAGGAAAACCTGCTGTATCTTGTTGCAGACATCTTATAGCTAATTTGTTTGAAACTGGTTAAATAACACCTATATGCCTTTATGAATGAGCCTAAAAAATTATGTTTGGACATTCACACATGTATTGGCTGCTGAATTTTGATTTGCTGTGTGTTGTTGTGAGAGCCAAATGGAACAGTAAGAGATGTTAGCCAATGTATCCAAATTTCAAAAGCTGATCTCAAGCAGTGTTTGACATATTGAAATATGTAAAATTTTACACATTTCAATATGCCAGTGGGTAAATTTTACATTAACCTAACCTGACTTCCATCATCCAAAGAATGTGGTGATAAACTTTGGAGAAGTTTGATTGTCAGCAGTGGCAGTCATAATAATATTAACAACAATAATAACAATAATAATAATTATAATAATAATAATTATTATTGTTATTATTATTATTATTATGAATAATAATATTAACGACAACAACGATAATAATAAGAATAATAACAATAATATTAACAACCATAATAATTAAAACAACAATAATAATTATAGGTACTATACAAACAGAACATATCACAAATTTATGGGTCACTATCTTTCTATCCTTCCTGACCTTTTCAGCACCAACGCCTCATCCATGGTTTTCTCTAATTAATGTTTTAAATGTTTTATGCATGAAACACATCTCTGCAACAAACTGAAAATACCTACAAGAAAAGCTAAGCCCAAGGCAGTTTGAGCAAAAGTGTTCAGTAGGGAGAGTTGTAACAGTTACTAAAAATATCTGCTATGTTCACATGTAATTCAATACAGTTCTGCTTTTACAACCAAGTACTTTCCAGAATTAATGCATAGAACATATAACCATATTTAATATGACTAATTTTACTTGCTAATTAAAATGATTCATTTTGTGGTCATCATTTGATTTGATTTTGTGCATGTCTGTGTGTGTGTGTAACGCTTGTGTGCATGTTTGATCATTGTGTGTTACTACCCCATCTCCAAGGGAAGTCACAGCTGTCACCCACGGAGCTCCTGGAGAAGCCGAGTGCGGGAATTGACTCATACCTACGCAGTGGGAAAGTCTGGCTCTCAGGCAAGAAGGACATCGCTGAGAAACTGCTAAAAAATACAACAGCTAAGACAGATATGAAGAGCTTCTTTGGAGGCCTAGAGAGTAAACTGAGGGGCCCCTCCACCCGCAGGAATGAGTAAGGAATACTGTTACTCCCCACATTTTTACATATTTTTTACATTGGGTGATCTGTGGTCCAACATGTTTTGTATCTGAAGTATAGACCTGAGAGACCTGAGAACATCATTTTTGATGCTGTATAATAGGCTACAGTCTATAAAAATGCATGAAAGACTGGCATAAGGTGGTTGCTACTACTGTTTTGTTGACCTATGGCTTTATCCACTATAAGAAAAAAAAACTGCCTAGCTCAGATACATTGTTAAAAAGCCATACTAGGACTTGACCAAAATATCAAAATTTTTTGTTATGTTATGGCATTGGTCTCTATGTTTGGTAATAGAAAGCTCCATCTTTTTCAAGCCATAACGCTTTGTAGGCTAAATACATTTCATCAGTAAAGGCATCATCAGCAGGAAGCTCTGACAGTAGATGAGGCTTCTGAACAGGTGTGAAGTCCCAAAAGCTCCTCAGTGCTCCCACTACACAACACTGTGTGCCAAATCAGACTCAAATCAGACTACACATTGCCTTCACTACTGCTTTCAGTGATAAAAAATTCTGTGTACTAGCCAAATAAATTACATAAAAGCAACTCAATAAAATGAGCTAAAACTGAAAGCAGCATGGTCATAATTAAAAGGATAGTTTTCATTAATTATGCTCTTAGCATGTATGGGACTCATTGAAGCCTTATTTGAACAAGAGGCTACAATCACAGCTTCCAAAGCAACAGCAGCTGGGCTGCTGTCAACTGTTACACTTTTTACATTTTAGCTTTTTCCCTGTACTGAATATACAGTGGGGCAAAAAAAAATATTTAGTCAGCCACCAATTGTGCAAGTTCTCCCACTTAAAAAGATGAGAGGCCTGTAATTTTCATCATAGGTAAAC
>JBBJLS010000018.1:14797998-14821746 GCA_037577275.1 Bryconaethiops microstoma
GTGGAGGACAGAGGAGCCTCTTACAGAAGAAGTTACTGGTCTGTGAGAGCCAGAAATCTTGCTTGTTTGTAGGTGAGCAAATACTTATTTTCCACCATAATTTGCAAATAAGCAAATAATCAGACAATGTGATTTTCTGGATTTTTTTTCCACATTTTGTCTGTCATAGTTGAGGTATACCTATGATGAAAATTACAGGCCTCTCCCATCTTTTTAAGTGGGAGAATTTGCACAATTGGCGGCTGACTAAATACTTTTTTGCCCCACTGTATGTTGAGCTGCTGTAATGAACACATTTAACACTGTGGAAAATTGTCAAAGTAAACATTGTTTTTAAGGGCGATTTTGAGAATTACGTGGAGTCCTCTCTACAATATTAATGAATGTACGAAACCCATTAAAATGCCCTTCAGGCCAGCTCTTACCCATACACATTCTGATTAAGTAGGTCAGTGCATGCTGTGAGTTTCCCTGAATAATCAATACATTTTTTATGAAGTCATTAATTGCTTGCATGTGCTAATCCACACAGATGTTCTGTAAGTGAAATGCAGGTTAATTATGTGTCCTTGTAAGACTTTCAGTTATTTTCAATATAGAGATTTTTTTCTCGTCTTTGTATCAGAATATAGATGCTATTCCAGTTAATATTGTTTATTTTTGTGCTTTATCCCTTGAATGCCATTGGATGTCATGATAAAATAGTAAATCTAAGAGAAGGCTTTGTTTATCTAATTTACGTTGCTGTACATACACTAACTTCAGTTGTAAAACTAAAGAAGCTGTCTTTAGACACAAGACATGTCTTGGCCAGCCTACTACATTTGGAATGGGCAGAATACTGTGTAAATAATTATTTTTGCTGAACTGTCCTTTTAAAATGAGACATTCATAAATACTTTGACCAAGTGCATTTGCTATTTGTGACATTCAGCCTCAATTGTTTTGTCTACAGAGAGCCAGAGAGTCCTGCTGAAGGAAAGCCAAGAACACTAGGTAAGTCATTTTTATCATTTGTTTATTAATTCGCGATATAGTTACTCGTGACAGTGACAGCAGTCAGAGAACGACCAATAGAACTTGCAATCTAATATTAAATCACATTTTTAAGTGCGTATGCCTGAGTTTGACTCAGCAAGTCCCTGATATCTGGCGTGATTGTGTTAAAGCTGTTTAGAATTTTTACTGACTGTCCTTTTAGCACTGCCTTTCTTGCTTGATTGAGTTCCAATCTGTCCCTCAATCTGTCAAGCAGTGACAGGTCAATTGCTCTAAGCGCATATTCCTGCAGGACCAAAGCTGAGAGCATGTCACAGCTTGCTTAGAGCTATACTCGTGTCTGGACATGTTTCTGAGCCATCTCCAGCCCTACTCTGCTTTGAATGACTGTGTAAGAATGTATGAATGTTCTTCTGCTTTGAATGACTGTGTAAGAATGTATGAATGTGTGTTAATCTGCTGCAGCATCTCCACCTGCATCACCAGACAAGAAGGAAGGAGAGAAGATCTACTTGTATACTCACCTGAAGCAGCAGCCAATATGGTGCGTTGTTGTTCATGCATTGTCCCAGTTTATTGAATTTATATTTTTATTGCTGTGTGAATATCGACAGTGTATATGTAAATATATTTTACAATACATTTTGTCATCAAAAAATGTATTACTGTCGCTGGCTCTCTTGTAATTCTGTCCCTCTCAAAGGCACACCTTGAGGTTTTGGAATGCTGCATTTTTTGATGCTGTGCACTGTGAAAGGAACAAAAGATCCCCTACCACGAGGTGAGTTAAAATAGATCATGCTTTGAATATTTCTTTGAATGAAATATTGTTTGTTGATTACACACTGTTGCTATATGATATATGTCTACCTTGTTTTTATACTAGGTCTGTAAAATGAAATAAACTGAAAACTGTCAAATGGTTAAAACGGTTTATCACAATTAATTACATTATTTTGTGCAGTAAGTATTTATTTATCAAATTTAAAAAGCAGCACATTTTGTTGTACAGTGGGGGAAATAATTATTTGATCCCTTGCTGAATTTGTAAGTTTGCTTACTTATAAAAAAATTAACAATCTGTAATTTATGAGAGTTTCATTTTTATGGAGAGAGACAGAACATCAACAAAAATCAAGAAAAATGTATTTGAAATAAGTATTTGGTGGTGGAGAGGTTGGAATGGAAGAAACTGATTCTGTGGACTAGTGTGCTTTATACATATAATGAGTTAAGATCAGGAGTTTCTGTAATTGACAGATTGATTGTAATCTGTGTGCAACGTGGGCACACAGCCAGTCTGGGAGCGGGAAGTCTGTTGTAGGGGATCAAATATTTATTTCACTCAGTGACGTGCAAATCAATTTATAACTTTTATGTAACGTTTTTTCTTGATTTTTGGTTGATATTCTGTCTCCCTCCGTAAAAATGAAACTACCTCATTAAATTAGAAACTGTTCTTTCTTTTTTTTATAAGTCAGCGAACTCACAAATTCAGCAGGGGATCAAATAATTATTTAACCCACTGTAGCTATGCGGATTGACTAAATTGCCAAATTGTCACAAGCTTCTTCAGTAATTCCATTAATAAAACTTGACATTTAAAAGCTGTATTCAAATGAAAGGGCTGCAGCAATATTCCTATAACTCAGCACCTGGACTGCTTCAGAGATTTGTGGTGTTAAAACGCGTCAGCTTTAACAGCACTTATTTATTCTCACTAAACATTTTGTCAGGTGCACCTGCCATATACACTGGTATATATTTACAGTTACTGACTGCAGCCCTGCGGTAGTCTTGTGCAGTGCAGTTTTTCAGTCCATCAAAGGAAAGGGACCACCATAAGACCACTGCTGACCAGACAGTTACCTGTTATTGAGTGTGGTGCCGCTACCAGTGTATCAGGGGCACAAGCTACAGTTAGTAACTGCGTACATACAATGGGTACCTGTAGTTTAGGTGTACCTGATAAACTGTAGTTTAGGTTGTATCTAATAAACAGGCATTTCAGTATTTCTGTTTATATGAGAGTGCAGGTCTGAAGTCTTTTACTCCAGGCCTGAAAGGCTATAGCTCTTGTGACTCATGTGCAGTCATATGCAAAATTTTTCAAAAAGTTTCATTGTTTTTCTAAGTGAAAAATAAGTACATATCCTCTACAGAGCACACACTTCAGTCCATTTTAATGCACAATTACTAATTATTTGCTGAATTTATCATAAACCAAAGGTTTTTGTTACCAGTACCATTTTTCATTTAGAAAATCAACAAAAGCATGTAATTTGATTGAGGGTGTTCAAACTTTTGCAGGTGTCTGTGCACCTCCTGCACTTAATTGACCTAATGATGGGCTTGGTAGTTGATGAGCTGGTTTAAGTACATTATAAGGATAAGGAATGAGGACAGTTTGAATCATTGAGTGCCCCTCCAAAGCTGGAACTGGAGAACACAAGTTCTTGACAGCTGGGTGTGTACGCATTTCAGATCACATGATTAAAGCTGTTTGTGAAAGAGCAAGGGTGTGATGTAGTTTTGGTTATTAGTGTTTAGCAAGCTGTGGTAAGTCAAACAAACTGCCTGGGTGAGAAGGATTTGTGCGTGTGTGTGTGTGTTCATACTTCAGTTTTCTGTCAGGTGCTTACAAGGAAACGTCTGATACTTGCCATGTTCTCCAAGCTCACTCGATGTCATTGTGGTAGACACTGCTGCACCAATCTGCTCATCAGCCTCTCTCTCCTTCTCTCTCTCTCTCTCTCTCTCTCTCTCTCTCTCTCTGCATGCCACTTTAACCTTTTGTCTCCTTGTGCCTCGCTGCCTCACACAGGCGGACGGCTGAGGAGGAGAAAGACGAGAGGTCTGTCGTTCATTCTGTCTGCTGGCCTGGACACCACTAGACAGAAAAGGGCCAGGGAGTCAAAAAAACCCCCAAAGCAATAGTGCAGTTAGACTCCAGCAGACACACATTGTGACAGGGGACGGGTGTAGGATGTTCTGGTTTTTTTTGGAAATGCCTGCCACCACCTTACACGCTCCTGCAGAGTAATAATGGAGATTTTACAGAGTTCAGCTGCAAAGTCATCCTCCCCAGTATCTTTCTGCAGCCCATGAGGCTGGCAGGAAGTTGCATAAAGCGCTGATAGAATATTCGCTGAGCTTTTAAACACAAAGGAAACCATACCCCACAAAATGACCCCACAAAAACCTGCTTAACATAGTGCTTGAAAGATTACACTCTTGAGCAGGTTTTGCCCATGTAATGAGCTTGCAGATATTCTGGCATACATTATTTCTGTATATTCGCCTTTAATGAAGATTTTTGATGCTGTGTCAATATAGGACAATTTCGAGCACCCACTCTTTTTCTTCTTTAAAACTTCTCTACATTCAAACTCCCCAGGTAGTTTCAATGTTATTCTTTATGGGGCTCATACGAAACCAATTGCAAGACCAGTGACGAATCAAAGTGTTTACCATGGCCTAACTGTTGTATATAAGCATATACAGTGTAGAGGTATGGAAGATTGCTTTAGCACACTTTTATATGATGAGCTTATTTCCCCAAGCTCTTCATTCATAATATTCTTTTGAAATAAGTCACTGGCCATTAAGTGTTTCATTTAAACCGCTTATGTTTTGCTCGTATATGACGTTGAATGGTGAGTTGCAGCAAACTGTATTAGGAAGTGTTTTGAGCACTTCACGTTGGTAGTTTCCTATCAGTACAGAGGCCACGGTTTCTGGTTAGTGATGTCTGGGTTTCTCTCTGGGGCCACACTGCTCTCAGTGTGCTGATTTCTCTGTACACTCTGCGTTTTATGTGCATTTTTCACTCACTTATCATTGCATGCTTAGAATGCATTGTGTAGGTCATTTGCATGCTAAGTGTTCTCCCTTTGTAAGAATATTGTAAGAGTATTCCCCGGTACTGTGGGATTTCATTACTCTTCAAGCCCTTGGTGGAGGTTGTCTAGACACCTGAAATACCAGCATCCCCAGATAAAACCTTAAGTCCTTGAGACTAATCACCTGCTAGAGTTAGATCAGAATCCAGTAACTATAATTACAAAAATTAATACATTCAAGAAATGGTCCTTATAAAGGCTAGGCATTGTGGCAAAACAGTATTATCAGAATATATATTATATATAATATCTAATATCAGAGCATATTGTCATTATTCACAATATGTCACAACTCTTTATTTTTTCAGACTGATTTTTATTGAACATTTTACACACTGCCCTGCACATAATCATATCAATCAGGGTTAATTATTCTCTCCCTCTATAATTAAACATGTGTTGTAGAAGTGCTGATAATATCTGTTATATGCCCTGAAAAGCATATTGTGACAAATTGTGATATTATTTTTACTGATGAGGATTATTACCTTCATATTGCCTGGCCCCAGCTCTAACTTAATATAAAACTACAAATAGCATCACAAAAATGCTGATGTGTTTTTATTTCATCATTAACACACAGGACACTATTTCACTGGCAACTTTCTGCTTGAACCCTGCTACGTAATGCTGACATAACCATGCTATACACATGTCATGGCAGATGTCATACGCTGTCACGAGTTATCATTGTGTTCGTTGAAATAACAGCAATATGTTACCGTTACTGGGAATATTGTCATTAGAGACAGTATAGTGTTTGATGTCATGACCTTTAAATATGACAAAAACTGTGACTTCAAACATTTTAGCATATATCATAACAATTACTGACAATGGTAACATTGATCCTTTTATATTAATATGCAAAATTTGTCTTGACAACCTCATGTGACATTTAATGACAGTGTGATGTTTTATTTGTGGCATGGTTATGTCTGTGTTACAGTGCAGGGTTAAATAAAACATTAGCATTTTAATTCAGAACATTTGACATGTGATGAGGAGCTCAGCATGACGTATTGTGGAGGAATTCTGATGGAATTCTGTCTTTTCTATGTGATGTCCATAAATTTCCTTTTGCTGACTACGGTTTGCTCTAGGTTCATTCTCAACCTTAAATACTTAAAACACTGCTAAGCACTTTAATGGGTATAACTGACACATGCTATTATATGTATGCATGAGTGCTAATGTCACGCTACATTAGCATGTCTTTTTTCTGTCCTTTACAGTGCTACCCATTATTCATAATTTCAGACCATCTCATCTGTGCTTCCTATAAATTCTAACAAAATAACAGTGGTTTATAATAAAGAAAAAAGCAAGTTATATTGCTGAGCTTTCTTGGTCTCCAGCTTTTGTTGACTTCCTAAAGTCAGTGAAGTGGAGTCTTTCTACCTTGAGCATTAAACTCTGCACCCAACCTCCTCAGGGAAAAGTGGTGTCACATGACCCAGGAAGAGAAAGACGACAGCTCCAGGATTGATGAAAACATCACCTTCGGCCAGCTGGGGTGAGTCATGTCCGTCATGTCCTAGAAGAACAGTGAAGTCAAGCAGAGATCAATGTAAATAAATGCATTATTGTGACCGTGAACCCAAAAGGGTCATATTAACATCCAAGGGCAACAGAACCATTATAGCAGAATTTTCAAAATCATTCATTTGGCCTCCTCTACTTTTCCTCTCCCGGAAAACTGTCGAGATGCGCGCACACACACACACACACACACACACACACACACACACACACACACACACTGTCTCCCAGACTACAGCCGAGATGTAGACGCCCAAACCACCCCAACACCCCCACGCCCCCGTAGAATACTGTGCCTAACCACCCCCCCCAACACACACACACACACACACACACACACACACACTGACATCTTCAATGATCTAAACTGTAGCGGACAGTGAGATGTAGAACTGCTCAAAGCTAGCAGTTCTGCAGCTCTCAAAAGCATTTCTAGAGACCACTTATGATTTGTTTTCATGCCTAGAGGAAGGGTGTCATGCATATTTATTATGTCAGTCCCTCGCATTGCATTTGTTTTTTAGACAAAAATGTACTGAGAATTCTTGTTCGTTTAAGTGCTGTTTAGATCACATGGATTGCTAATTAGGTTATCCTTTGTTGTTGCTGAGGACAAATCAGGACGCTTCATCATTCACGCCATATAGTCATTCACTGCTCTGACCACTATGAACGATGTATGTTAATACTATGTATGAATGGAGAATGTGTCACAGTTTGATCATCATGTTGCTAATGTGTGTATTTTACAGAACTTTCACTCATAATATGTTGGCTTTTGGCTTGAGTAAGAAACTCTGCAATGATTTCCTGAAGAAGCAGGCAGTAATCGGAAATTTGAATGAAGGTAGAACCTCACATTATTCACATCATTTTAAAGATAATGGTTTTGTATTTATTTTCAAGAAGTTAATCAGTATGGCAGAATTTAATAGTCTCCTTTGATTTAATAAGGGTTCTGTATGTTTTCTTATGATTGTGAATAGTTCAGATTTGCAATAAGATTTTTTTTATTGTGAAAAATAATTTTTAAAGTGACGCTACTCCTGTTTGTTTTTCTTCCTTTCGTCTGTTTAGAGCAATACAAGTTGCTAAGTGACCATATCGAACAGATGGCTGTGGAGTGAGCTACAGAACACACCTGTTCTCCTGTCCTTCCACATTCGGTCCAGCCTCCCTCATTCCGTAATAAGCAACACCGCTCAGCTTCAGCTGGGAGCTCCGTATGAGATCACACAGAGAACTGCTACAGCCCTCTTGCATTTTCAGCCAGAATCCTACAACACAGAAAACAGTTCACACCTATAGGTGATAACACGTCTAGAAAATGGCAAGAAAATTCCACTCCATCAGTATATTCCAGTGATACTCAGTATAGATCTGCATATTCCTACTCTGGTACAGTGTAACAGCAATTGTATGATCCAGAATATATATCAGTATCTGATGAATCGGCCATATTCTTGATGGGTCTGTCTCATGCAATAAACGTACAGCATATAATATGCCCAATAACCTACATATTGCTGTTCAGATAATACGCAGAAAGTGTCCTTTACCTGTGTGAAATAACGCTGAGGAAAAAAAACACCTCACCCTCCATATCTTTTGTCAGATGAGAGCAGCTCAGCTGATTTCACCATGCTAATTTATGATCATTTGTTGCATGCTGTATTCAATACCTTTTAACAGAGTTAAACATGCAGTTTTAGTCTCTGTAATCCAAAAGAAGATATCTACGAAATTGTGACAGCCTGTCCAGTGCTCCTAAACATTTCCAGGCTGTCCAGACTGTAGTCTGTTATTTTGTAAAATGTGACCATTTACCATTCATGTGTGAAACAGTATTCATATTTTTATGTTCTTTGTGTCTCCTAAGTGTGGTGATCAGGCCTCCAAGGATGATGTCGTAACTCCAGTCTGTTCAAAGTGCCTTAAATGATTTTTCCCACTTTTCTTTGTGCAGTGTTGAAGATGTAAGCCTTGATGTCCTCATGCTCCTCCCATTTACTGTATGGCTGCTTAATATGTCCAAGAACAAGAGGTGTAGCTAGGCTTGTACTTCTCTGTGTAATGTACTATGTAACGTGCTCTTGCTGTATGTATTAGTGGTGTTTGCATATTGTGATGATCATTTTTATGCTTTGATTAGGTCAGGGAAAGCTGTAACGGTATAGGATCAGCATGACCTTCTGGAACAGCTGTTTCAGTGCAGCTGTGTTGTCTGTCGTCCAGCATGTGTGTAAACTGTCCTGTCAGCATTGTGAACAGAACATTATAGTGTAGTTATGTTTTGAGCCAATAGAGGGCGATCATGCTACTTCACTCTGACTGCTGAGCCGTGGAGGAGAATGTTAACCACCAAGTGGGATGTTTTGGAAGATTAATGGAATTATTGAAGTCTCCCTAGGTTAGATTTAAGGCAAAGCTAATATATTAAAATTTTAAATACAGAGTTTATATTACTGTTGTAGTTTGTATTTCATTTGATGCAGTTTTGCAATATGAGGGCTGGTTCAAAAGGGATCACTGGATGGTTAAGTGTTCACTGATACAATGTTTGTGTCATTACATATGGTGTGCATGGCCCTGAGGATGTGCTGCATCCATTTTACTTGTGAAACATGTGCTTTGCAAATCATGAGGTAGTTTTTAATGTAGTGTACTTCAATGTTATTGGATATGGTGTACTGTCTGAATCCCAAAGTGCCCTCAGATTCCCTGCTGGAATGTACCACTCGGTATTGTGTATATTGTGTTTATAATAAAAGCTACATAAACTCATTTCATTTTTGCTGACTTAAATATCCGGTGAGCTTTTCTTTATTGAGAATTTCAAATTGCTCCAAACATTTTTCTTTTGGTCTTAGTGGAAGCCAAAGGTATCTCAATGAACAATCATTTAACGGTATTTTCTGAGTCAAATAGCAACATGTAATGTTGCTGTGACCCGGTGTGTGTGTGTGTGTTCGTGTGTTCATGTGTTCATGTGTCCCTGAGTATGACCAGGCTGAGGCAGCTCAATGTGGGAGCGTTTAAGACTGCCTGGTTGAGGGAGCTGCCAAATGGCTGCCATGGCTGGCTGAGTGAGTAAACAAACAGCGGTCACGCTGGCCCACTCTGATTGGACACGCAGTAATGAGCTGTGAAGGGCCAGACACTGGTGTCACACAACGAGAGCTCCACTCCTGCTAATTAGTGCCAGACCTTGAGCTGAGCAAACGCCTCTTATCTCACACATCACTCCTCACTAATCACACCCCATGCTTTGTCATTACATACACACGTTTTCCTCCTCGCCTGGCTCTCTTTAGTATCTCTTTTTGAAGCACTTGAAACATTGTAGCCATCCCACATTTATCTCTGCTTACATACAGGCGTGAAAAAAATGGATTGATTGACCACTGCGTCCTAATCTGAAGGTGAAATTGACGAATTGACAAACTATCGAATATATACTACTGTTAAAAGTCTGCACTTATTTTCATTTGCTTGGCCAAAAGTAACATTTTTTCAAATGTAATAATATATATAAAAAAATTAAATAGTGTATTGTTTTTATTTTACATGTTACACCACTTTAGTTTTCTGATTATTTATGTACAGGATATTTTAAATTATATTCTAAATTTGGTCAAAATACAATATTATTTTTATGGTGAATGCTGAGATTTCATTAGATGTTTTCTAAAGAGTCCAAATTGATTTTTGATCCCAAAAAGGATTTCAGCCCTTTCCTCATAGATAAGTACAGAGTTTCAGTTGCAGGCTAAGGTCAGTGTAGTTGGTCAGGTGAAGGAGATTTCTGAGGCCTCTGCACTTTTTGATCCCTCTTAGGGAGGATTAGATTGGTTCAACACCCCCCAACCCCCCACCCCCCCTTAAGCCTGAGTGTGAATTACTGAGCTGGGTGGTCTCTGACAGGGTGCAACGCGCCTGCAGTAATGAGTATATGCTACACACAGCACACATGTGTGGTATATGTAGACTAGCTTAGGCACTTCCACTCATATCGCACATCTGGCTTTTACAATGGACATGATTGTTTTGAGCTTATGTCGCACCAAGAGGTTCTATTTTATGAGAAGTGTGTGTAATGCCTGTGTGTTTACATCGCAATCACACCAATACGTTGTCTCCTGCATAGTGTTGGTCTTTAACACGTTCATGCAGTGTAATTAAAAGTTATCTACCAGTTTTTCACACTTGTAACTGCTGTTGAACAGTTCTTTTTTCACACTTGTTGTAACTGCTGTTGAACAAATATAATCTAATTTAATTTATTACCTATATAAACAGGCTGTGGTGGTGTATTAAAAATGTTGACTGTTTGATCCAGTCATATACAGGCAACCCCCCACCCCAAAATCTCGTCATTTTGGCCTCACCAACCACCCCCGACTCTGGGGAAAGACTTCAATGTTTTAATATTTGTTTTTACTTATAAACATCCACATGCAACAACTTGCCGGATGTGTATAAACATGACCTTGTAATCTATTTGAAATGTACTATCCCCTAGACATCCAACCCATGCAGAAATAAAACGACAAACAAAAGACAAAACATCCACAAAAAAACTCACAGGGGTACAAACTTGTGTGGACGTATCACCGGTTATAAATCAAGGTTCTCTCCTTTTTTTGATTTGTTGATAGATTTTGTGTGTGTGTGTGTGTGTGTGTGCGCGCGCACGTTTGCTTATTCTCATTAAGTCGGATTGAGCAGAGAATAGAAAAAGATGAAATCAAAGGAGAAGGAAATGCATGTGTCTGGATCTGAAATGGAGATTTATTGCTCCAACAACTTTGTCAGTATATTCCATATTTTAATATATTTTCTTTATATTACTTTTTAGTACACTAGTCCTCCATGCTCCATGATGAGTCAGACGGACATTGACCTTCTTGTACAAACACCCCATGATAGCCTTTGACTTCCCTATTGCTCCTGTCAGTGATACTTAGCAAGTGCAAGCTCCATGTTATTCCACACACAGCCGAGCAGCAAGGAAAGGAAATAAGGGTTCAATGATTTGGAAAAATCTGTTTCGGTGATACCCCCAATGTCTCTTTCAGGGGTGTCTCAAGTGTCATCTGAGAGCAGCCAATCAGAGTAAAATGGATGAGCAGGTCCTTATGCTCTGCATGTACCCACACTCAGTTTAAGGATTTTTTTTTCTGAAGATACTTGAAATCTCAAGTTGTAATTTTTGAGGGTTTTTTTTATTGCCGAATCAGAATCAGAATCAGAAAACTATTGATCTCGGAGGAAATTGCTACAAATCAAATCATACGAAAAATAAGTCTACCAAAAAATATGTGTATCATTATTCCCCTGGAAGGAAAGCTGCTGAACATGGGTGAACGTTTACAGACAGCTAACAACCGTAGCCTGTAACAAAGATAGAAAAGGCGCAGTAAAAGCCCCCGCAGTGCATGGGTGGTCATGCTTTTTGATAAACATGATGCAACGAGGGTGTCACACTTGCCTCAAGGCCAATGACCTGGTGTCTTTGGGCGGCGGGATGGGAAGCAAACATTTAACAAATATTTCTAAACCAAACTGAGCAACAGCTGCACTGTAGAGAACCGAAGGCCTAACCAAAGCAACGTGGACTGTCTCATTTTCACCATGTCACATTTTCAGCATTTCACCAACTTCTGGTGTTGCCACGGTATGGTAATATTTAAGTCCTGGCTACGAGTGAAGCTGAGGACGATCACAGTGCTGAAGAGTTCTACCCTCCGAGAGCTGCTCATTCAGCAGCTGTTACACGCTCTTGACTTTTCTGGCCTGTGCGCGCTCTGCAAAGGTGGCCATTTCTATTCCAGCTGGTGCATAATCCACTAAGATATTGGTTATTTGTGTAAGAATTTGTTTGGCCCATGCAACAACACTTGAAAGTTTATTTCCAAATAGCTCTCTGTTTCTCACTGGACATTTATATTTTCACAGTCTGATCCAGGCATGTCCATTGCTTTGTATGGCCATATGTGTGAGTGGGACGTATATTTATTGTGCTAACCTCATGTTACAGCTTTCCAGTCAAGAAATCTTAAAAGGTATGTAAACACTCAATCTCCAGTGAGTTCACTGTCACAAAAGGCCTTTTCAATATATCCTTTTGCCTTTACTAGTGATTCTTTAAGCAGATGAAGACTTGTGAGTGTATCTTAATGTTTGGCATGAGTAATCAACTCTTTTGTGTGTGTTTACCAGTACTTTTTTCATTTGCATATCATTGCTAAATGATAACTAGGTCCAAAATGGCAAAAAAATAAATAATTACAATTTTTTAAAAAGCTGATGTAGCCGGATTTTATTTCAAGTCATTTTGAACCATTTCGAACCATTTGGGTCTATTTTTTGCAAAATGTACACAATGTAAAGAGCAATTGGGGATGTAAATGACAAAACTGCACATATGACAGTAATTCAAATTACATGTGATAATTAAAATTCAGGTTAATTAAAATGAGCCATGCAAACATAAAAGTGATATTAATGTTTAAAGAATTCTGAAGTCACAATGGTAAGAACAGTTACCTAATTGTGAATGTGGCTAATTAAATCTGAAGGAATAATCGTCCAAATAAAGGAGAAATTTCTCGCAAAATGTTTGACAATATTACTGCTTTGTCTAAAGCAAGAAATTCGTTTAATTTTTCCCTTTTTTGACCTTTGAGTATTTTGGATTACTGAGTGAGCAAACCCTCAAAAATGATGGTTTCTATCTCACTTATTTTAGCCCCCCAAGGGGAACTCAAGGTTCGGTTTCTCCAGAGGATTTGTCTTGCCCACCAGAAAAGGCAGTTTTGTTATCTGTACCCTTGTGCATCTGTACCCTTATTGTCCTTATGTGCACATATGTGTGTGTCAAGGCAAGATAATTATCTTTCCTATAATTGCTTTATTCTATGTCCCATTTATTAACATACAGGTTCTTACCTGTGTCATTGAATTAGTTATTCTGCGCTGCTGAACAAAATCTCCCACTAGTACCTGGCACATATTAGGACAGTTGTCCTTACCTTCTTCAGTCTACTGCTCCTCCCACAATTCCCCTGAGCAGGATTGCCAGAGGGCCCACGAAAAAGGTGATGTAGTCATGGCTCCTGAGCATAAAGACACCATGACTATTATTTTATCATTTCTGTTTGGGATATTATAGATCCAGGAATAAATTTAGGCACAGTATTTTTCTTTGTCAATTTGATGGGGTAAAGTAAGACTTTACATTTATGGCAAATTCATGTGCAGAAGCCTAACAGTAAAACAGCAAAACCCAGTGTTCTACCAAAACATTTAATTACATTTGACTGAGTTAATAACAGTCTTAGTAAGTGCTGGTTTAATAAGCTCCCCTGTCAAAAATCATGCATCCTTTTGTCACCAGTATTTGGTTACATGTCCCCTTGATTTAACAACAGTATCAGTCCTGGCAGGTAAGCGTTACACCAGTCACCTCAAACTGTCCATTTTATACCAGCCTTCTGCTAACTTTGCGGTTCATATCACTTGTTCAGCCGACACGATGGAAATCCCCTATCCTCAATCCTAATTCACGGTTTGGAAGATTGGGATGCGTAAGAAAGTATTAGAAACTAAACGATGGCTGAACTTCTGCATATTCCCTGCTTTCCAAGAGACCACAGCTGAGGGTTTGCTTTCCGTACTCTCCCATGTCACCTCTTCTTTAATCACATGCTTTCTTCACTGATTGAGCCTCAGCCAGTTTAGTGGGTACATTTCTAAAAATATTCACCAAAAATTGTAAATAGTACCAGTTTTCTGAGCACGCAAACTGATTCTTCATCTCTGTATTCTGAATACTTGTATTCCTGTACATCTCAAACCTCAGAATACACACACATGCTTATCACTGTGCTTCAATGTGTGTGTGAGCGTGTGTGTGTGTGTGTGTGTCCCAAAGTAATTTAGTTGCATGTATTGGTGTACTGTTCTCCCCATGCGGATAATGATGTATAAAACAACGTGCCAGGAAGCATAACTTGATTAGCAGGGAACGTTCCTCACAGCAATTCCATCAATCTTCATCAATGGCCCACCCTCCCACTGCACGAGCACGTATTTGGACAAGTGAACTCCGTTTATGCAGAGAGTGAAAATATATAACAAACAGCAAGATTAAACCCCTTTTGAAGACCATGCTTTTAAACTATGTGATTTAATGCTGTCTGAAGCTGTGATTGCACATGAGACAAGGGTGATGACGCTTCTAGCGGCCCGCCTCATTCCTCTGCCTCCGTAACCAACCTGAGTACCATCTATCAGGCCTAGTCAAGTCTGGACGAGTTGTGTGAGAAGATCTAGGGCTAGTGTAAGTGTGAGTCAGTCATTAAGGTCTTTCTTCTTTATAGACCATGACCTTTCTAAGGCCTTTCTGACCCTGATTATCGGAGCTGCAGAGCCATGTTTTGGCCTAAAATAGTTATTAGGATGAAGTGCATGTATTCATTTGTTTATCACATTAACCCACATAATACAAACTCCCTGGCTGACAAACTTCACTTCCTCTGATGATGGATGCTGAAAGTACTAAGAAGTTCTACTGCAGTTCTATATAGGCCTCTCTTTTTTTTCAGTCATTCTGAGACTTGATTCTACATGCGTTATTATTACACTGAAGTAACAATGCTTTTACTTTAACCTGGGGTTAGGCTTCACACTCTGGATTTAAATAAATATTTGAATTGGCTAGATGCTCTCCACACTCTACAGTCTTTCTTGATTGTTCTCACTGGAAACTTTACTGAGATCCCCAGTTCCGCAGACTGCTCCGTGTGTTCGCTGCTCTGTGGGTAGAAAAAAAAGGCCTCACACTTGTATTTGACGTTTCTCACACTGGAGCACTTGTGGTTATGAGTACAGAAAAAG
Source organism: Bryconaethiops microstoma (assembly GCA_037577275.1). Classification (NCBI taxonomy): domain Eukaryota; kingdom Metazoa; phylum Chordata; class Actinopteri; order Characiformes; family Alestidae; genus Bryconaethiops; species Bryconaethiops microstoma. The sequence goes on from JBBJLS010000018.1 coordinate 14,813,343, forward strand.
AGAGCGTTCTGTTTCCCATCAAAATAAATGAGAACAAGGGGACGACCCTCTCCGAGACTTAAACGTGGATCTTGTTCAGTTTAAACACTTAGGAGGATCATCTTTCCTTTTCGTGTTTATTTTAATATGAAGCTGCAGAAAGAGTGAACCCAAACTGAAAATGTTGTTCTTCAAGTTTTTCCCTCTAATCTGCAGGCCATCAACTTTGAGTTGTTGAGAAAACATTTGCCGTGTGCAATACCGTATTTGTGGAAAGAAGACGACGACGGATTCATGGCTCAAACAGCCCTTTCCCTATTGCTGTTAAATCTGTACCTCACAAATTGATGATGTTATTGAACAGCCTAGGTCTAGCACTATCGCGTTTTATTTACAAAAAATTCGTCATGGAATTTGTCATATGTCATGGAAAGACTTCATGCTGTAATAATCTGGTGGTTGATATATAGTATAGCAGATAGCAGACTGAGTCTGGGCCTGATTTAAATCTACCTTAATGCAAATTTTACCAAATTAAACTGATTTTAGTCAAATCCTTAAAGCTATTGGTTATTGACGAGTGTTATTTCAGGTACACACTTGTGTAACAGAGTAAAACTGGTACATAGTGGAATACTCATTCCAAGAAAAGACCAGATAAGGTCACTCTGGCCTAAAAGGACTGGTGGTGTTGGACTTTTGGCAAAACATCCAGCAGACATGTTTATATAAGTACAAGCATTTATCAATCAAGTGAATGGTGCTTATGTTGATAAAGGTTTGATCACAGGGGTTTATGATGTTTTGTGACCACAGAAGATGCCATAAAAGAAGTATTTTCCCTGCTCCCAACCCGCTGATGCAACTAATCAGCTCATTACCAACCCCTGTACTGAACTAAAGTGGCAATGAAAGCACTAAAATGTGCAGGGCAGCACGACTCCAGGACCAGCGAAACATTCCCCTAAATGGGTTCCCCTAAAACCCTTCTAATCAAGTGTTTATTAATCAGTTAACCAGTGCATGAATTTTCAAAAAGAAAATCCATTGAAAGGTTTCTTTGGTTCGTCAGTGGCATCACTGCAAATAACACTTTTGGCGCCTTTATTTTTAAGAGTGTAATGTGCTGTTTTATGCCAAGACTGTTTAACCATTAATAGACAATTGCAACCTATATTCTTAAAGGTTCGCTGTCTTAGACCTATAGTTCTACACCTTAGAAAAGGGGTTCTTCACAGATTCTTGATAGGCAAGCGTTAAACACTGAACCATGACCATTTAAAGCACCATTTTAGTGTTTAAGTGGTTCTTCTCTGTGTTGAAGAAACTGTTCTATCTTTTTTTATGTCCTATATTTCACCAAAAATTGTTTCAAGTCAAAAAGACCATTTTTGGTACTATATAGAGGTCTTTTTGCAAAGAATGCGAAATGCACCTTAACATTTTTTGGAAGTGTGGAAGGTTCTCCACTCTTGCACATCTCATTTATATTCACCATTCGACTCTTTAGGGATCCATAAGTGGTCCTGCTCCAAATAACCCATTTGGGCAATCATATTTTTAAGAGCATGATGTCCAGTGCAATCATGCTCAGTCATTAACCAAAACCCCAATGTCACTGTTTATTAGACATCAAAAGTCAAAAGCAGGCTGCACAACTTATGGCCATGAGTGTTGGGCGTAAATGTTGACATCAAACCTTAATGAGCTGAAATTACTATCATTTTCCTTTCATTACTGGCTTACGAGATCCTACTGGCTGGCTGTGGAGTGGGCTTAGTGGTCCGGGCCTGTAGAGCAGCGAACGTCCCCGTCTGCACCATCTAAGGAGCCCATCTGCGAGGAGGAGGACAGATGGGAGCCGCTGATTGAGAGATGCTGCCTCTCTCTCTCGCTCCAAACCTTCGGGTGGATGTCGTTCTATTTACACTTCTGACCAAAAGAATCCTATACACAGGAAATGCTTGCGAATGTGAGTTCCCCTTTGCTCAAATGTGGGGAAGTTTATTTATTTCCACGAGCATTCCTGATTCGCACTCTCCGAGGCTGCAGCGTGAGGCCACTGCGCTGAGTGAGAATCATGGCTATATATAGTGGCAGCGAACCTGGTGGGCACTGAATACGCTAATTCCTCCTACTACAATTAGACATTGTCCTATAAAAGATGAACGTTATTAGTCAAGGGATTCTCTCTGTAGCTAATTTCATCTTCATTATTTTGGTCAGGCAAAACTGGTCCAAGTTCAACTTCAGGTTGAGGTCATCTAATTTTAGGCCTCGTCTCCAACCAAAGTGCCCTTTGATGATAAAAATCTCCAGATAGTTTGTTTTATTGAAAAAAGAGTCACAAATTCACTTCCACATTACAGCATTCTGGATCTTTTTTAAAACCTAATCACGAACAAAATCTCCAAAAGACTGTTTGAAAAATGTTTTTGGGGTGGTTATTACACAGAGATTTGAACAAAGTGTTTCACTTGTGTTAAAAACATTTTATTTGTACAATACGCATTATTTAAGGCAGTTGTGTTTGCATCCCAGTCTTTCTTCCCTTAAAATTCAAATCATAGAAAGCTGTAATGTTTTTGTTTTCCAAAAATGTTCACAACTGTTTTCATCCATGAGGTACTTAAGGAGAGGAGAGAAGCAACAGCATTATACAATTTGTAATTTGTCTTGTATTCCTATTACACGCGCAGAATGGAGCATAATAAAACCATAGTTCAAATAAACATTTACATTTACACAGCAACATCCGTAAGGGTTTGCCTCGGCCGGCTCTGCTGGTAATACATCAACAGGAGTAACTACTGTCAGCCATGCATGAACTTGCAAATGGGCCACCCAGGCTGTCCCAGGCCTACGTAATAATAATAATAATAATAATAATAATAATAATAATAATAATAATAATAATATTAGATCTTATTTATAAGACCGAATTTGTTTTGTTTCAAGCATTTCTGTGTGATTGTTACAATTAAAGTGTTTAATGTTACTGAATCCCATCCAGTTATTACAATAAAGCTATAGGCTACTGAGTTCGTGTACTGCTCTCTTAATAAGCCACGATATGGGGTGGATGCATATTATGGGTCATCAGGTAACACAGGACAGTCATTTTCATGGTACTGTGGAACAAACGCATTATAGGATCTCAATAACACAGTTACTGTAAATCATATCCTCGTATTTTGGTGTATGGTCATGGATGACAAAACCATTCTTTTATTCAGTTTCAGATGAAACAGGTTTTAGAAGTCAATTTCAGAAACAATACACGGGTCACATCAGCTCGAGGTGGGTTGTTTGAGGTGTCCCCTATTACCTGGTGCTCCATAATACCTGAGTTCAGTCCGTGTCCACATCTGACCGTCAGTACACTTTCTCTTCAGCCTCGTCGCTGTAGCGCGCGCTGTCTGTGGGCCATGTCACGCGCACATAGGAGCGCAGCGGCTCGAGCAGAAGCGGGGGCGGCGGAGCGGACGCCCCCTCGGACCGTGAGCACGCGCAGCCCCGCGGGACGTTGCGCGCCAGGATGCTCTCGATGCTGAACGCCTTTGCTCTGTCCGTGGCCTTGCGCTGCTCGGGCGCGCTTCCGGCCAGCGGGGCGCGCGCTGAGGGGCTCCCTGGGTCCGTGTCGTCCCTTTTCTGGGTTCCAGGGTTCGACTGAGTTTTGCATGGTCTCGGGGAGCGCGCACCATAACCAGGGTCTCCGGCCGGGCCGCTCTCAGTGCGCACCGCCAAACCCGGACCCCGAGCCTCCCCGTTGCACCGGAGACTCTCTCCGCGCTTCTCCTCGCGCGTCTCTCCCTTCCCCTCCACCCCAAACCCCTCTCTCTTCTCGTGCACGCGAGCGGCGCGCGCTCCCGCTCCTGCGGTCGCGTGACCCCGGGCCCTCTTGTGAAGCGACTTGTCCTCGCGCGCCTCCGCCCCCCTGCCCTTCCTCTTTCTCCGCCGATAGTTGCCATTCTCGAACATGTCCAGGCACTTGGGGTCCAGAGTCCAGTAGCTGCCCTTGCCCGGGCGCCCCTTCTCGCGCGGTACTTTGACGAAACAGTCGTTGAGCGACAGGTTGTGCCGGATGCTGTTCTGCCAGCCCTGCTTGTTGTCGTGGTAGAAGGGGAAGTGGTCCATGATGAACTGGTAGATGCCGCTGAGCGTGGCGCGCTCCTCGGGCGCGCTCTTGATGGCCATGGCGATCAGGGCGATGTAGCTGTAAGGGGGCTTCTGAGGGGGCTCCCGGCGCGCCGAGGCGAAACCCAGCGCGGGGAACATGCCCCCCAGTTCTCCGCCGTACACGTAGATAAGGGGCGAGCCGCCGAGGCCCAAGCCGGCCTGTGCTGCCCGGGGGTGGTACAGACTCATGACCAGCCGGAGAGTTTCAGCCCACCAGAACACTCTGAGCCCGAGCCCATACAGCTGGCCGGTGGTGGCCGAGCGGCTCGCACTGCCTCTCTGAAAAATGTTAAATAATCGTTGTACGTTTGCTGTTTTATGTTGACTTAGCGCTGGAAAATAAACTGTCTATGATAAACACTCGCTGGGTTCTCAAGCCCACCCACATTAATTAAAGTTTCATTTCAGAGCGCGGCAGGGGTGTTCGCTTTCCCACCCGTATTCCGCGAGGCCCTGCCCTCAAAAGTTCAGGGACCGCCCCTCATGTGCTGTGATTGGCTCGCATTCACAACTCACCCGTCCGCCCCTTTCCCACCTATATTCCTTACTTTTTCTCACCCGTATTGCGTCAATGCCCTAAGTAAGAGTGGCTAGTAGCGAAGACTCTCTTTTTCTTTCTCTTTCTGGGTCGACCAGAGGAGGATGTGTTCCCCTTCTGACTCTTGGTTTCTCCGAGGTTTCTTCCTCCAGCTTTAGTATTTCCTTCCCCCCCCTCTATCTCTCTCTCTCTCTCCAGCTTTAGGCAGTTTTTCCTTGCCTCTCTCTCTCTCTCTCTCTCCACCTTGCCACTGTTTGCTCACTAGAGGCTCAGACATGGATTCTGTAAAGCTGCTTTGTGACAACATTGGTTGTAAAAGTGCTATATAAATAAAATAAAATTGAATTGAATTTAATATTTTCCCAATTCTCGAGCAGTCCATCGTTCGTGAGTATAAACTACTAGCCAATCCCAGCGCTGGACTCCTGACCAATCGTGGCTCAGGAGGGTGGTTTCTGCCGGAATACGGGTGGGGTGGGGGGTCCGACGGCCCATGCTCTCAGCCCCCGTGTCCAGTTGCAGCCAGCCAATGGCGTGCTCGCTTATTCCCCTCATTTGTTTACAGAATTAGGCTGTTGATAAGTCTTGCCCACCCAAGTCGAATCAAGCTGTGTTTATTTGGAAAAATTTCCGGGCACCCAATACATAAACGCGCTGATCTGATGTTTGAAATATCACGTCCACCCCTCGACGCTGAGAGTTGCTCGCACAGAGAGAGAGAACAAGCAAACACGACCGGGGCCTTTTTTCTGGGACTTTCTTTCTGGGGGATGGCTGGAAAGAAAACAAAGTATGTATAAGGGGAAATAACTTCAGCCGTTTCTTCTTTGACTTTGTCAGCCACTGAGCTCCTTGGATGCAGGATGTTTTCGGGGACATTAACCCCCCCCCCCTTTCAAACCATAATTCGTATTTGATGCATCCTTTGATTTTTCATCTGTGTTGTTGGAGAAACAAACTGAGCTGAAACAGAAGTGAGGACCTGTTCTTGGAAAACCCGCCAGAGTGGAAGAGGCCTTCACAAAAGCAGAGCAGATTCAGATGTACAGATGCTCAGATGTAATTTTCTTCATGCTCTTTAACTAGGTGCACATTTTATGAAGCATCCCAAGTTGCAAGGATCTGGTCAACAAAAGACTATGAAAGCAGCCATTTCCAAAAAAGGAGAACTTGGCTGGACACTGGGGTAAACTATATTATTTGTGGATGTGTGCATGATGCTTTATATTATGTATTTTCCTGTTTATAGGAGCGAGGGGGATTATAACAACTTTACAAGTGCACACAGCTGGCCCATGATTACATTACGTGTTTGGAGGTTTCAGTGGATAAACTTAGAAGTTTTCCTGAGTTTGACTTTTCCCTCCCCAGACAGTGATTCATAAAGTTTTAGACGAAAAAAAAAAATGCCAGGCTCAACAGCAGTGAGCCTGGACGTGTGTGAACCAGGCCTGTTCTTCTATTTGACCGCTGTCAGTCATCTGAATTTTAGCCTACAGATGATCTTATCATCTGATTCTGTCTTAATCAAGATTCAGATTAAATAAACTTTATTGATCCTGGAGGAAATTTCTTATGTCATGACTGCACAGACACACAGAGACACAGAGACAAGAACCGTAGAAAATAAAAAGTCTAAATAAATCCTATAAAAATCGGTAGTAAAACCTCAATATGAGAATACACTGTGATACATACACAAATGCTGGGTAGAAAAACTATAGATAAGTGTTTAGTGAAATCTAACAACGCCGATGGTAGTTAGAAGTATGTTATTGCACTTAATACATTGTATGTAAGTAATACTGACCTGAGTAGTGATGTTCACATGGTAAGATTATTACTTACATTTAGGAAAATGTCACATGATACAGCCCGTGGTAAGACGACTGCACAATATTGCACATGGTAGACTGCATGTAATGGCATAACAGGCATAAAGTTTAAAGGAAAACCAAAGTGATCATAATAAACGCAGATAGTTTGAGCAGTTTGAAAATTATACACTGTGCAGTAGTATAATTGTTAGAAACTTATGGTCAGTTATATTATCAGACTTATCATATTTATTAGACAACCTTGTAATAAAAAAGACTGATTGATGATTAACTTAATTAAAGTTTGTTTAATACATAATGTTTGATGGAGTGCAGCCAGGTCTTGTTTTGTGCTGTCAGTTACCCTATATTTGTTTTATGTTATCATGGTCTGGGATTTCTCATTGGCCTCTTTGGCCACAAAGGTTATTCAGTTTGAAGAAGCTTCAGTCAGTATTTCACTTCTTCCAATGTAATTTCTCTGCTGTGCTATCATAGTGTTTTTACAAAGGGCTACCAACATTATTTTCATTTGAATATCTTCATCAGATTTGGCTCTGACGGCTTAATACTGCTTCTTAATTCTGCTGCTGTGATTCTGCCCTGCAGTTTAAATTCATTCCAACATGATGTATATCCATATGCAATGATTTTCGATATAAAAAGGTTGAAAAAAGAACAGATAAGGAAAAATTCATTTATATTTCTATAGCAAAGTTGTTTTTGTTTGTAATACAGTACTGTTATTTCTTATACATGTATAAGAAGGTGGTCTCCAGAATTAAGACTGAAAAACATTTGTTCACATTAAAAATCCTCATAAGGACCTGGGCCCTGTTGTAGAAACAGTAGTTTCTAGAACCTGATGGCCCAAATAACAGATGCTCACTTTAATGTTTTGTTGTTTCTGTTTCTTTTTCCAACTACATTTTAATAGCTTTTTAGGGTGCATGTCTTTCACTATATCTGTCTATTACATGCTGCCCTCTGGTGGAGATGGATAGATGGCTGAATGGATGGATGGACGGATGGGGAAAAGGAAGGACTAAATTTAGCATCAGTTTGTCATCTAGGTTTTACAGAATGCATAATTTTATAGTCTTTTCATTTTAAAATAACCTAATAATCAAGGCAAATGCTAAAATTATTATATTTTAAAATGAATTTGAGACATCTATAACTTAATCTCTTATTGATTCTACTTCATAAGTTATGACACTGGACAAAGTCAAACAGAATATGAAATAAAACAGTAAAACGGTGAAAGAAAAGTTAGTATTTATTTGAAGTTATTGCAATCCTGTTAGTTAAATTATTATCAAGCCATCTAATTAAAATCACTGATACGTGAAATGTGGTGGGATATATTAGACAGTAAGTGAACAGTATGTTCTTGAAGCTGATGTGTTGGAAGCAGGAAAAATGTGTAGATCTGGAAGACTGTGAGCAGAACTAGAGTAATTCAGGAATGAAGGTTGTCTGGTCTGATGATTTAACTTGACATCCTTTTGACAGCCGTGTGTGTGTGTGTGTGTGTATGTGTGTGTGTCTGTGTGTGTGTCACTCACTTAGGAAAGAGATGGACAATGAAACGAATGTATAAGTAAAATAAGATATTTAAAATAGAACTTATCTTTAAATTAAAAGATTTATTTTATAAATATAATTAACTTAACTGCAAGTTACTTGCCTATAGTATTTATACCCAGCATATGTATCATACTGTGTTTTTTTTCTACAGATTTTTTTATTGGATTTATTCAGACTTTATATTTGATATTGTTCTTGTTTCTGTGTTTCTGTGTGTCTTTGCATTCATGATATAAGCAATTTCCCCCAGGATGAATAAAGTTTTCAAATTCTGATACTGATATATACTGTATTTTATATA
>JBBJLS010000018.1:14823728-14848346 GCA_037577275.1 Bryconaethiops microstoma
TGTGTGTGTGTGTGTGTGTGTGTGTGAAATAAACACATACACTTCTATACACCTATATAATAATATTAATAATAATAACAAAAATATATTCTTATTATAATAACATGTATTCATTGAATTAATTATCTAAATTGAGTTATTTATCTAAATTGTTGTACAGTCTCCGCTGTTTTGGGTCTCAGACTGTTAGTTTGAAATCGAATCGTGCGGGCGGAAGTGCTGGGCTGGTTCGAACAGGAAGCTGGAGTATCAGCTGGTGTTGGTGTTGTTGATGGAAGTTGCGGAGGGCTGAGAGGAGCTGAGTCCAACGGGGTCTTTTCTTTATTCGCTTCTTGAGCGCCCTCTCCTCACCACACACACATACACACAAACTGAAACACACCCCGGCGGCTCAGCAGAGAGAGCGGTGTGGTGAAGAGCCGGTAGTTCATTAATCTGGAGAAGAAGGAGTCTGAGGAGAAAAGAAAAACAACAAGGCGAGGTGGAAAGAGACACTCGGACCTGTTCACCCCGAAGCCGCGGGGAGACAGAGGAGCAGTCTGAGCAGTCTGAGCAGTCGGAACCTCTTTTAAAGGAGAAAAGGCCCATCTAGCATCGCTCTTTAGCCTCTTGCAGACTGAAGAATAACGGTGATTTTATTGTGTTTGATAAACGACTGCTGACCTTTTTTCAGCTCAGAAGACCCGACTGTATTGCATCATCGGACTGGATATCTGATTATAAGTTTGGCAGCCATCGAGTTCAGAGCTGCCGTGACGTGCAGACATTTGAATTTTAATAAGATTTACTCTCTTTTTTAAATGTTAGCTTGCATCTCTATTTGTATTGACTGGTACAAAAGTACCCTTTCCCGTTAAGTGACTGTTACCCATTTGTTTCATACTGAACAGACGTTTTTACAGAAATTGGTCATTTTGATCTGTTTCTTAAAAAGGAGTCAGCATCGATTAGTACTTTACATATGTGTAAGTATGCTGATACTGTCGACAGTCGCAAGGAAAAAATAAGGTTGCAGTATTCGTACATATTTAGCCAGCTGTCCTTTTTTTGAGCCTGTCTCCTGGTACTGAAGATCGTTTACATCTCATATGAAACTTTTTCACTATTCTGAACGACGTTGATGTCTCTAGAGTTAGAGCTGAAATCAACTGCTGCTTAACCAGAGGCTTAGTCTGTGTTTTGTAAGGGGTCCAGATCTGGCACAGTCCGAGAACCTCGTTGAAAACCCAATGCTGGATCTGGAGGTGGTTCCTGAGCGATCTTTGGGAAATGAACAATGGGAATTCGCATTAGGTAAAGCACCAGACCAGCTCCAGAAAATCCCCTCAGAGCAAAGGTTACATTACCTCATGTCCCACTGCCTTCAGCTTGTGCTGCTCTGTTCACTTCATTGTTTTTGTTATTGCCAAACTCTCACAGTTTTACAGTGTGCACTTTGTTCTGTTTCATTATTTTGCTACATTCTCAGAAGTAATCATGTAAATTAATTCACTTCTTGCCACAATCTGTTTAAAGGGATGCCATTGGCCCAGGCCATTTCCATTTTACAGAAGCATTGCCGAATCATCAAGAATGTCCAGGTGCTCTATAGCGAACAAGTAAGTCTCGTAAATCGTTAGTGTCTGCGATGAAAGGCATCAGCTGCATTTATTTGATGCTCATGTATGAAATAGTTTCCTTCAGCAGTAATTCTGTTTATCTGTCTGTAGTATTTATATCCATGTCTCTCACTGACCACAGCATTCCAGATATGTAGCATAGTGTATTTAGTACGGAGTACTCTTCGAGTATTTTCTGGAGATTTTAATTTTGACGAGATTTTATCTTATCCTTGTCTTTGTGTCTGTCTGTGCAGTCATAGCAAAAGCAGTTTCTTCCCAGATCAATAAAGTTTTCTGATTCTGACTTCAGTGAAAACGTACAATGTATAGTTGAGTGTCTAACTGTTAGTGCTTCTGGCTGTCTCCTGACTAATTTGCATATCCCCAGTCTAACCTGTTCTCCCTCCTTACAGTTGCCACTCAGTCATGACCTCATACTCAATTTGACTCAGGATGGAATTAAACTGCTGTTTGATGCCTGCAATCAGAGACTAAAGGTTTGAAACAAAGCATGTGTTTTGCATTGATCATTCATCATTTCCTTGATAATTTTTACACATATAGTCATAAATCTACTTAGACATGTTTACATTGTGTATGTGTTGGTATTTGTAGGTAATCGAAGTCTATGACTTGAGCAAAGTGAAATTGAAATACTGGTAAGTTTTTACTGTTAAGTTCTCCACCAGCAAAATACAGCAATAATGGACTCACTAATAACTGCAAATTTGTGTGTAAAATATTATCTCCAGAATGCACTTGTACATTCACTCTCCAGTGAAATGGCATCTTATCTTACCATAAACAGATCTTTTATAATGTATGAGAGTCTCACATGTGGCTCTTTGGCTCAGAGCTACAGCACCATCTGCTGGACAAGAACTCGGATAGTTTTATTTTTGGAGCGCTAATATGTCACCCAAGTAGTGCAGAGAACAAACATAACCACTTCTTCCTTATCTTACAGTGGAGTACATTTTAACTCTCAAGCAATAGCACCTACCATTGAGCAGATTGACCAGTCGTTTGGCGCGACTCATCCAGGAGGTAAAACTTCTGCTTTTCATCTGTTGATCTTATGATTTTCAACTGCTTTACATGATGATCTGCCATTCTTTGAATAGTTTAATTTGTTTTGCAAACATGTTCAAAAAGCTAACATCACAGATAACCATAATTTTTATGATGCCACAAAGAAAAAACAAGCCTTTGCATATATCCATCCTTTTGGCCTGCAGTGGCTCATATAGTTCAGTCATATATATTTGTATTAAAGGCACAGTGTCAGAGCAGCCTGTTTAATTCTAAATGATAAAGAGAGCGTTGAAATAATGTCATGTAAATTAAATTGCAACCGTTTGAAACATAAGTCCACAGAAATGTCATAAATGCAAAAAATGTAATAGAAATGTAAGATATGCCCATTTTAATTGTTTTATGAGATGGAGTTATATGTGAATACACACTGAGATCATTCCTAGAGGGATCTTAAGTGTTGATTTGGTCTTTTGCTCTGTGCCCAGTCTACAATGCTGCAGAACAGCTCTTCCATCTGAACTTCCGTGGCCTCTCCTTCTCCTTCCAGCTAGATTCATGGAGTGAAGCCCCTAAGTATGAGGTAACCCTGCTGGAAGCTGGCCTAGACATCTCTGATGTGTTTTTGTGGAAAGGTTTTTCCCTCAATGCTATATTAATATACACATATTGTCTGTGTGGTGACTTGTCTATGGGCAAGCTAAAAAAAAACCCACTGTGACCTAAAATATCAGGACAAGCCACTTAGAAGACTGACTGACTGGTTCTGAGTCTACAATGTGAATTGCCCTGAAGTCCTTAAACAAAGCAACAGATGATTATACTCTTTGCTATAATTACCTGCATTGCATGTTCATGCTACCCTGTGAATGTCCCTGTTTTTTTTTTGTGATGTGTGTGTGCTTTAAAGCAATATTTACACATGCACACTATTCTATTCTTAGTTGTTTTACCTTGACAGCCTAACTTTGCCCATGGCTTGGCCTCCCTGCAGATTCCTCATGGGGCTACAGTCAAACGGATGTACATTTACACTGGAAACAACCTTCAAGAAACCAAGTAAGAGCTTTTGTGTGTGGGAGAGTTTGTGTGCGCACGTATGCATGCATCTGTATTTGACTGTGTCTGCAGCAGATGGTCAGCTTTCATGAATTTAAAGAATAAAAAAACAGATCCTATTTTCTGATAGCTTTGCATTGACCAGTTGTACATGACTGAAAATCAGAATATCACTTTGAGTTTGATCAAAGGTGAGCAATGATTTAGCTACTGTAACTGCTTCTGTATTCTTGATTCAGCATATTAGTCGCAGAGTGGATCCGTCTAATTAGGACGGAATTTTATATGCAATTTGCTTTCAGGTGCTCATTTGTCTAAGGAAGCTGAATTGACATCATACAGTAAACATTCAGTTTCTCTCTTGCTATCTTTTGCTCTTGCAATCTTTTTCTTCTCTGTCCTCTCTGTCGAGCTCTCTGTCTTGCTCACTCGCTCACTTGTTTTCTCACTCTCAGGGCTCCAGTGATGCCCCTGGCCTGTTTTTTGGGTAATGTTTATGCGGAATGTGTGGACGTTCTGAGGGATGGGACGGGACCACTGGGCCTCAGACTGCGGCTCCTCACTGCAGGTACAACAATTGAACGTTAAAGCCATCTACTCTTCATGACTTGCTACTATAATGTGGCATTTCTCTGCTTGTTACCATCATACTGGTCGGCTAAGCTATCCACATTCTTCAGTTTCATAAAGGGTAATATCAATGATTTTTGAAAATCAAAAAAAGGATTGAGGGAAGTCTGATGTGAAACTGTGCATTGCAGAGACATGATCATTACTGATCATGTTTCTTTATGAACACACGCACACATCTTTATTTTACATTAGTTTTTACATGTACTGTCAATAGTAAAATAGTGGTTCATCTGAGAAGTGTATTTTCTTTCATATGTGTATTTTTCTGCCATGGTTTTTAAAATACGTTTTAGACCAAAATCTGATCTCAAAACTATTGCAAACAGTGTTTTAGGCACAGGGAAATGTATTCATAACTATTTAATGTAGTTACCGTCTGTCAGTTATCTTTTAGAAGCACTAAACTCTTCAGACATCAGGTTGCTTTATTTTTCTAGAACAGCATATTACATCAGATAACATTATTAGTAGCTCAAGGATGTAATTATTAGTAGCTCAAGGCATTTTTAGGCATTCTACTTTTCATGAGAAGCCAAATGTGTATATAACTTGTTCCTTCTCTCTAATGGGAGGCACTGTCCCAAAATGTTAGCAGTGGATCAGTGGAACTCCAGAGGTTATGATTTCATTCTTAGGGTGTGGCCCAGGAGTAATGGCTGATTCAAAAGTACGGGCCGTGGAAAGGAACATCTACTTTGGGGATTCGTGTCAGGATGTACTGAGTGCTCTGGGCTCTCCACACAAGGTCTTCTACAAGTCTGAGGATAAGGTGATGAAGCTTAGACTGAAAAATCACAAAACCACATACCCCTGTATTTCTTTAGCATCTGATTCTTTGTAATGTTTAAAACACTAACTTCCTTGAACCATCACTTTAGATGAAGATCCACTCTCCTTCTCCTCACAAGCAAGTCCCTTCCAAGTGTAATGACTACTTCTTTAATTACTTCACCCTTGGAGTGGTAAGTTTTAATAGTAGAAATGCTTCTGTTTTCCTTTAAAGCGGTCAGGCCTGATGCAACCAGTGCAGAACGTTGTAATGTTATAGAACTGGGCAGTATGACAACATGCATCAATATCATCATAATTTGTCACAGTATGTCACTTTCCTTTTTTTGAGCACATTGTGACCGAATTAGTCTGAAAGAACACTGTTCAGCACCGAACGATCATTACAAACAGAAAATTAGCCGTCCTTTGTAATTGTGTATGAGAAACATTTTAATAAAAACCATTTATACTCTGTTATATTTAGTTTTAATATCAGATGAAAAAAATAAATACATATCTTGACATGACTTGAAGTATCGTGACATTTTCTTGAATACCTTTTTATTAAATCACCCACCACTCTAAGCACTTTTATTGGTCTAGCTGCCTGGATAGGGAATTCAATCTCTGATTGTTTTATGTTGATACATTCTAGAGGTATCCTATAATAGGATGACAGGAGTTTGCTGTATGATTAAGTCTCGCACTGTGCATAATGTATCGCTGTAATGCATTTCAAAATTTGAAATGATACTGTTTTTATCACCCTTACATGCAGCTCTTGCTTTTTAGCTCTTGCTTTTGAATAACCTCTAATGTCCGATTTTCACTCACTAGACGAGACTGAAGTTAGCTTTGCATTTTAATTTTTCATTTCCACCTTTTGTGCAGCTGTGAGATTTTTGTGTGTGTTATGATTATTTTAGAGACCCAGATATGTTCGTAAAACATTCAGGGCTATAGCCCCCAGGTGTTGAGGCTTTTGGCAAGATTTTAGATCATGTAGAGGAACCAGTTTATTCCCCATCTGAATTATACTTTTTCCATGTCTTTTGCCCTCAGGACATACTGTTTGACTCTGTGACCCACCTGGTAAAGAAATTTGTTCTTCACACCAACTATCCTGGCCATTACAATTTCAATATGTGAGTGTCTCTGAGGCTGCTTTTACCTGTTTTGTTACATGCAGTTTAAGTGTGCAGACATTGTCTGTTTAGATTGTTTTCCAAGATGATTATTTTCCAAGATGAGGGAGGTGAAAGGCTAATTTAGAGTGCTGAGAATGGATGTCAAGAAATTCATATTGTTTTTCTCTGCTAAAGAACAAGTTTCATAAGACATCACATGTGTCTGTTGAACCTGTACACTAAGGAAACTTTGTGTTTATTCTCTTAAAAGATGTCAGCCAGTGGTGAATGTTAAATTAAAGTGACTGTCCAGTGGCTGCAGTAGCTCATTCTGCAACTTTCTGTTTTTAAGTTTGGGCTATGTAGAATTATCTAAAGTGTAATAAATCTAGATCATTGAATGAAAATACCAAGATTACTCGGACTACACAACATGGCAGACACCGCACTGCATAAAAAGTGTCTGTATCAAACTCCAGATAAATTAGTGCATCATTCTTCTGATTGCATTTCAGATACCATAGATGTGATTTTAAGATTCCACTCATCATTAAAAAAGGTGGGTGCTGTTGTGCTCCAGCAACTGTTCTCTGAAGATATTTTTATACACCCCCCAGTGCATTGACACTAATAGCTAGTAATGGGGACGCTGTACCAGATGGTCTGCCTAAACATTGTTGAGCTTAGATGCCTGTTTCTTTTTCAGATGCAGCTGATGCTCAGGGTGAAGATTGTATCCTCACCACTTACAGCAAGGTGACTACCAAGCTCATACACATGCATGGTTCTGCACTTTTGAGTTTCATTCTGTTGATTATTATTTTTATGTCTTAGTACCAAAATTAGTGTGGTTTGTTAGTGGAATTGCTGAATGTTTTTCTCCCCTGCTCAGTGGGATCAGATACAGGAGTTACTGGGACATCCAATGGAGAAACCAGTGGTGCTTCACAGGTAAGATGCAAAGCTTTACATTGAGAATTTAAGGAAATTTTTCAGAAGGAAAGAATGTGAGAAATTAGTTTTAAGCAGTGTGTGAAGCCTTAGGTGCCTGAGATTAGATTTACAGTCTGGGTTGGAAGCATGAGCTTTAGACCAAACAGGAGTTTGTAGAATTACAGACTGGCAAGAGGGGGTAATTGTGGAGTTACTATTTTTTAAATTTTATTACAATTTTATGAGAGTAGTCTTACAATTTTATGAGAGTAGTCATAACCTCCCAAGGTGTTGCCATTGTAGATGGGATGTACATTTTGACCATTTACCATGAAAGTGAGTCTTGTTTTTTCATTTAATTATGCAATGCCGGTTCTCATTCAATGTTAATTTATTTGAGTTGGAAATCCGGTTTTGATCCTGTAGATTAATGATCCACCCCTTTTTAGGTCATCATCTGCAAATAACACCAACCCCTTCGGATCCACATTCTGCTTCGGGCTGCAGAGGATGATCTTCGAGGTGAGAGAGATGTGCATGTGATTGGTATAAAAAGCGAGTAAGGTTTGTCTTTCACAATATGTTCGAGAAACTATGTAAACAAGTAAATGGTTTACTTTCTGGACTTTTGTATTCATGCTATGTTTTGTGCAGGTGTTCTGTGTCTGCATATAGAAAGACACAAATCCTTTATACATAGATAATAGCACTGTTGAATTAGAATCAGAATCAGAGAACTTTACCGATCCTGGCTGAAATTGTTTCTTGATGCTGTGTTAAAGGAACAGTTTGGTTAAAAAATGTAAAAAAAAATTTTTTTAAAGAAAAAAAAAAAGATGTATTTACCAACTATACTCTTTACCACAAACGCATCTTGATCAGATAAGACATGTTTGGTGACTGAAGTGGTCTTTAGTTTTGCTCTGCAACTTCAGGGCTAACTACAGGAAACCTTTACCCACCATTTAACAATTGTGTGAGTCAGCTTGCTACTTGTTAGTTAATGTCAAATAAACTCACTTATAATGTTATTAAAATGTGTTGCATGCCGAAAATAGCATCTTTCTGATTTCTCTCTGTACTTAAGTCCTTTTTTGTAAATGGTGACATGTATGTGAACTGATTGCATCTACACTCCATTTGTCCATTTCATCAGGTCCACTTACATTATGGTGCAATTCTATAATTGTCCCAAAACCATTTCCAGCAGATTGTATTTCACATGTTGCTGCATAATTTGTTAGCCTTTCTTTACCAGCTTAACTAATGACCATAGGCCCCACAGGACCACCACTGAGCAGGTATTATTTGGCTGGGGGCTCTTGTGCATGTGCATGTGTATAGAGTGGATCACACAGCTGTGCTGCGGGAATTTTTAAACACTGTACACTTACTGTCCACTCCATTACAGTAATCCCATAGTTTTACGCAAATCAGTCTTACGCAGATTTTTTCTGAGAATCGAACTAATAATTGTTGGTGAAAACTCCAGCAAATTCATGGAAACAGCAGATCTCCTCCACATTCCTTTTGCTTTTTTTGTGGCAATATATAATTTTTCATGCATTTTAGTGCTAAACTATTAAGAAAAATATAATTTACTAATTTTGTAACAAATATTCACATAAATTCAGCTACATTTCCATATGAAATGTAACTATATAAATGTTATTGTCCTGTTGGGAGAACACAAAGAAAGCGCATTTTAGGATGGTTAAATACGCTGTACTCAGAGCAGGGGCGGACTGGGACTAAAAAACAGCCCGGACTTTCTTCACCAGCTGCGCAGAGGTCTGTCTCTCGGCCAAGAAAAACAGGCCGACGGCCGCCGTGCACCGGACACCAGAACGCACAGATTGCCGGTCCGCCCCTGACTCATATTGAGTGTTTCCCTTGTTTTTCATTTTGTTCTTCTTAAAGCCCAGTAGTTTTATTACGGTAAATTAAATTAAAAGAGGCTGTTGAGCTCAGTCGCTGTCCAATGTCTGCTTTGGTCTCTACAATACAGTGCTCCTCCTGAAGCCCCTGAATAAGACGCACCACAAGGCGAACAGTAAATTATTGAACTGTAAAAATGATTAGTGATTACCCCTACATTTTACTGTATTTTTATTACTAAAAATTACACTAATTTATTACTGTATTTACCTGTTTATACCGAAGAAAACGACAGCGCATACCAAAGAAAATGCCTGTGTATGAATTACAGTACAGTCTGTACATGGGTAATACTGTATTGGTATTTACATTCTAGCACTGCGGGAGTTCAGTATACACTACAGTACGAACGTGGGCTTACCTGTACATTTTTGTTAAGGGTAATTTATTAAGTTTAAGATGAAATTAAAGTGTTTTGGGAGCATATTTGGTCGCATATTTAGGATTTACACTATGAAAATAGACATTTTTTGGCTTTTTTTTTTTACCACAACGCAACAACGCGGTTTTTGACTATACGCGGGTGCTCTTGGAACGTAACCCCCGCAAAAAGCAGGGGATTACTGTATACATATCTAACCTTCTTGTCCTACCATTAAACAGTTACAGTTTGTGTTGATCATCCTCTAGTTCTTCATCAGTGTTCAGTTTTCAATTTATTGGTTGGTGATGTATTTTCAGCCCAGCAGTGACACTGAGGTGTTTACGATCTCCAGCAGGACTGCTGTGTTATCCACCCTGTGCAACACATTCTAAGATGTAAACCAACACGTCAGTGGCAGTGCTTTGCTGAGAGTGATCCACTGCTTAAGTAATGCCTGCTTTGTGGTGGTCCTGCGGGTGGGGTATAATCTTCCATTACATGATAGCAAAATTAACCTTGTAGTCCAGTGCAAAGGTAATGAAGCAAACAGTGAACACCAAATATATATTGAGTGACTAACTCCATTTGTTTTAGTTATGTACCAAAGTTATGGGGGGGTTTTTTAAACCACATTTAACTTAGTAATACAAGCATTTTCCCGTGTATCCGGTTGTACATGGTGTACTTTTTTTTTTTTTTTTTTTGTAACAAATTCTAAATTGAAGCATCTTCTCCCTCAGGTGATGCAGAACAACCACATAGCATCTGTGACCCTGTACGGAGCCCCTCGCCCCGGAAACCTGCCCCGCACCGAATCTGGTGCCCACTGAGGTGCCCACAGAGCCCGTCCTGCCCCATCAGCGCAGTGTGCCTTCCATCACTGCTGCCACCACACAAGCTAAAGCACCACATGCTGGGAGTTGTCTCCCCAAAGTCCCTGAGAACAGACTTCTGCTGCACACCACCATGGATGCTTCTTCCTGGCAACCCACCCTTACGCTTAGGCTGGAAGTAGCCAGTACGTCACTCGTCCTGCGTTCTCCCTCTAGCCAGCGTACATCCTTCAGCCACAGCTTTGACCCAGTGTGTGTGTGTCAGTGTCACCATAGCGCAATGGATGCACAGTGATCCGTTTTTTTCCTCACACGTGGACACATTTTCTCTATTACATACATTAATGAGCTCCAATAGGCTTTTTTTGTAAATTGCTTTCTATTTCTAAATTTCCCACGCAAGACACTGACACCAAAGGGCATACATGACATGAATTTCGATACAGTTTCCTCTTTTGCACGTTACACTTTATACACTCACACATTCAGTCGCGTTCATTTCAGAACAGCAGTGGCTGGCACTTGCAGAGAGTGCACTCAAATGCAGATGTACATGAACATTGGCATCCATTGCATGAATAATTTATGGATTTTTTGAAGGCTAGGAGCATGTGACTTATAGAATTAAAAGCACAAACTGGCTGCCCAGAATGGGAATGGACTTGTGGATTCAGTGCTGTGAACATGGTTTCTTGCATACACAGACTAATTTACACACACACACACACACACACACACACACACACACACACAGGTTCAGTACACTCATGCTGTGACCAAGTCGGCAGCACTGGTTACCTCCCATTGAAATGTTGTGTAGTGCAAAACTTCAGCTTAACATTAAGTTGGCTACCATCTTTTGTTTTGCAAGGTAAGGCGATAGCATTATTTTTGTTTTTAACATTTGCACTAAAGAAAAATACACCTTATTTACTTGACAGTCGTCTTCTGTCCACTGAAGACTATTGGGATTACTGAGTGTGAAAGGGAGAGTTGAGGGTGGAGGAATGAAAGGAAAAGTATCTTGTAGATTTTGAAGTTCTTGAGGCTGATTTTCTGACTGCAGAAAAGCCATTGATCCTACACTCTCTGCCACCCTCTTGATCTCCAGCTGTTCTTTCTACTCATTTACATTCTCCGCTCCCTTCTTGCACCGTGTTGGTGTCCTCAGCCGAGGATTAGATCTCGTAATCTTCTCTCTCAACTCT
Organism: Bryconaethiops microstoma; assembly: GCA_037577275.1. Taxonomy (NCBI): domain Eukaryota; kingdom Metazoa; phylum Chordata; class Actinopteri; order Characiformes; family Alestidae; genus Bryconaethiops; species Bryconaethiops microstoma. The sequence goes on from JBBJLS010000018.1 coordinate 14,835,231, forward strand.
TAATGCTTAATTTGTATTTTTTTTCTTGTTTCTGATTGCCAAAACGTTAGCCAAAGAAATAACAGCAGTTAGCTTGTCCATTTTAAATTTTCTCATCGGATGTAACCTTAATTTAAGAGCAAGCAAGAACATTCCCTTTTGACCTGTTTCCTTTACTCCCCAAAAAGGTTTTTTTTCCCCTTTCTATTCTCTTACGCTTAAATTAAATGCATTTTAATAGAGGATATGCTATGTTATGTCGCTTTGTGCTTTTTGATTCAGAGCTTTTATTTCTTGGTTTCTGCTCTGTGGAGATTGTCTGGTGTTTCTGTAAAAGGTAGATGCGAGGCTTTCCGCAGCACGCTGCTGCCCTACGCGTGTATGTACAGACTTGTAAATAGCGTGCTTTTCTGTCTTGTCCGTTTAAGCTCACGGTACCATATAGGTTCAGAATGAGTTGAAGTTTGGAATTCTCTTGTGGTGTTAAATATATTGTCATTTCTAACCAAGAGAGTTCTGAGTTTTCACGCTGACGTGGTCCTGAAGAGACTTCGACCGGTGTGGGGGGGTCAGGCCCTGTTCGACCATTAACTGAGATGACAGTACAGTTGGAGGTTCTAAGCATGTTCCTCTGAAAACTCAGCACTGTGCTGTCAAGCCCTTCAGAACAATGAGGTTTCAGCCTCCACTGATGCTCACCACCGCATCACTTAATCTCCATCTCCCCTCCAAGCTTCTGCAGTATGTGATGCAGGCTTTTTTGGGCATTGTTAGTTCTTGTTTGCATTTACCTGGTTCAGCGAGTTGTAACGGAAGGCTGCTGTTTGTTTTTAATATTATCCCTCTCTCGCGGCAAGTTCCAAACCAAGCAAAAGAAAACAACAGAACTTTATAGCGGAACCGCTGTTAACATTGTGCCTCATCTCCCACCGAGCCTGTCTTGATTTTCTCTGTAAATGAAATTGTTTGAACTGCTTTGTGAATGGTTGAGCATGTACAGCTAAACGGATGGACTGCCAGGTAGTCACAGTCCTCTTGCTCCAAAAATATACCTAAATAATGAGGAAGTATGAGGGGGAAAAAAACGTCTCATAGTCTCTGAACTCCTCTCATGAAGGGCTGTATGTTGTAAATTAGATGCCTGAATAAACCAGAGTAAAACCATTGTCTTCTGTTATCCATTACGGTCCTGGTTGTGGTCAATGCATGTTTTTTTCACGTGTGTAGCAAGAATTGACTCGCTGCCAATTTGAAATTCTCATCCTGACTGACAGCCCTCCATGACTTGAAGTTCATATTGGTGGTTGTGATGTTTCTACAAAACCAAACTTGCACTTTCTTAAAAAAAAAAAAAAAACTATAAAATTCCTATGAATAGCTTTTGCATTCATAAAAGAGTATGTTGGTTTGGCAACATATAACCTGTATGCGGTTTTACCATACCTGTGTCTTCAGATTTATTCTTTAGGTCCTGAGGAAGGACCTACGTGCACAACTGGAGTCTCAAGTTCGTAAGCTCATCCTCCAGGAATTTACTAAAAGAAGCAGCACAACCACTGCAGTAGTACCATTTAGGGAATGTTACTGTTTGGAACGTGTGGTTTGATGGGCTGATTGCCTGCCCGATCTCAGGTGGATTTTTTTTTTTTTTTAAACGCCAGGAGCAAGTGAATGCTTAATTTTTCATCAAGTGGGTTCTGGCTTGTTTGTTTCCTCTTCAGACTTTATCCTATTTTTTGAGTGAATGAGTGAATGAATGATTGTCCTTTAAGATTGTATTTAGAAATGGACAACTTCCATTCAGTGTAATGCGCATAATGCTATGTATCCCTTATATATTGTATGTTTTCCCCTATCCTCCAAAGTGAATTTTTTTGTGGATTTAGTACATTTGGCCCATTTCTGGAAATGGGACCCTTAATTAAAAAAATTGTGAATCCAGATTAACTGCAATGTGGTGTTTTGTATCTCTTAATATTTTGTCATCAAAGAACATGTAGTTAACGTCAGTATTTATCAGGCATATATTCTGTTGGGGGTTTTTTTTGTATTTGTTTATTTGTTTTTAAAGCAATAACTATAGCTGTGGCGAATAATTCATCAAAAGGGTCAGGTATAAGCTTGCACAAGGCTTCTGAACCCGTGCAGAAATGCTGTGACTTTAGTTTTTTTCTCGTCTAGTCTACTGAAACCACAATATTTGCAATTTTATAAACTGCATTGACACTTGTTCATTAAACGTTCTGCTACGGAGTGTTCAACAAGAGTAATATTTGAAGACTGGATGTAATAAATATGGGGGAAACAACAGTGCTTTTCTTTTTCTTCTTTCCAAAACAAGGTACAATCATTACTTACATGCTTCTCTTGCAGGGACAATCAATGTGTTTCAGTGTCCTGGCATTAATACTGTCTTTACTTTCAGACATCACTACTCTGACAGAAAAAGGTTACGTCTTGGTAAATGTCCCCCGAAGTACAAGCAGTATAGTCCTTAAGGCCCAATTGTGTACCTTAAATGAGTTTGAAAGGCACATTACATTCACGTTGCCAGGGGAAAGCAGCATAATGTGTACCTCTTCATAACTTCAAACAGATAAATGAAATAAAAAATGAGTCTAGACAGGGTGGATGAACTTCAACAATATAACTGCAATGTAATATGGTACAATAATGTTACCTAACTAAAGGGAGTGAAGATGTACTCTGAACGGTTCCACCCCAACAACAGCATTTGTACCCTAAAAGGTACTTTTTTCTGACAGTGTAGAACTGACCTAGAGCAGAGTGTCCAAAGTGAAAGAAAATACTACTTTCACTATATGAAAACAGCAGATGTTTCAAAACCTATAAGCACAAACTCCTAACAAATTCATTCTAACAGAATGAATGACCAGTGGTATAATTCAGTTATGAGAAACACCAGTGTCCAATATTTCATTAGTGCTCAGAGTTGAATAGTGGTCCTTGATAAAACTGAATAGGCTCAATTCTCACAAGATTTACTATCAAAATGTGATTCGTGATGTCCTGGGTCTCGTTTTGAGAAATTTTAGCAGTGTCATCTGTGCTCAAGAATGACACCAAAATCCATTTAATATGTGGAAAATGAACAGCGGTTCCTTTAAAAAATCCCAAGCTTTCTCTTCAAGTCTTATTGTGTGCAAATCTAATCGGAATAATGGATTTAAATCTACTGTACAGTCTGTACCATCAAACTGCCAATAAGAATTCACTGTCTGCATTCAAATCTTCAGATCTCCACCATTTAAACTTCACAGTATCAGCAGATCAGGCCTGAAATGGTCAATGCTTTACAAACACTTGCATTGCATAGTCATGTGTCCCCAGATCCTCATTTGACTTCATATTAGCTCCTGTAGAAATCTTATTTCTCCACTTAAAAGGAAGAGCTGTAGGACCCTGGTTAGAATGACAGCGAACACTGGGGTCATGGAGGAGGTTCCACATGAGCCAGATCTGTGGTACGGTCAGGCTGTGCACCACCATCAGCTCCCTGTAGAAACACGGGTCGAACACCTCCAGGTGGGGCGCTGCAGACGGTCGCACGATGCCAAAGGTGCGGAAGCCCTCATGGCGTGTGGGCTGAAGACCAATCCTGAGCAGACACATTCCCAGGAAGACATCGTCGATGGGGAAAAGTTCCACCTCCTTGCAGGCCATATGAAGTCTCAGGGCAGTATGGCCTGACATGACAAAGCCTCCACCCCCTGCATAAGATGGGTAAACCCCTTGGCCATATATAAATTCAGGCACATAGTATTTACTGTTGCGCCTGCGAATGGGCTTTGCATGCAAGATGATGTCTCCGACAAAAAGGTCCTTGTCAACCTGCCTGCCACGAAGCATCTCCAGAATGTTCTCAATGTTCACGTAGACGTCTGCATCTCCCTTGAAAATGAACTTCGCCTTGGAACAGCTCATGTTGACCCACTCTAGGAAGTGAGTTTCTTTGAGTGTCAGGTTAAAGAACGTGTCCTCAAAATCCCACAGCAAAATGTCCCTGAATGTGTGGCTCTCGTACTCCAACAACCTGTCCCACAGTGGAAGCGCTGAAGCATTCTGAGGCACGCCAAGAAGAAAAACGGTCATAATGTTCGCTCCATTCTGCTCCACTCCTTCTCTCCCCCATGTGCGTCGCACTACCTGCCTCTTATCAAAGTCTGCAGCAACTGATTTTATGGCAATCAGCAAGTAGGGGGCACCTGTGGGGCCCGAGCACTTCTCTGATTGATCAATTAGCATCTTGAACTCACGCCTGTCCTTCTTGCGAAGGTAGTCCTCGAAGTCAAACTGAGGGCGAGTGGGAGCAACATCGGCTTTTGTGGTAACAGCTCTCTTATTCTTATCTTTTTGCTTTGACTTCTGTTTCTTCTGACTTTTAGGTTTAATCTGAGACTTGGTTTTGGCTTGTCCCTGCAACTTGGGCTCAGGATTACACCGGGGCAAATTAGGCGGATCAGAGGGGAAAGACCTTTCCTTTGATGGGGTTCCTAAAAGAGCTCTGGAGCTGGTAGAGCTATGCTCAATACGCAGTGTCCCCCAGACAGGCGTCAAAGCCTGGTGGGCATACAGCAGTATGCAGAAAAGCACCAACAGGATGAGGGTGCAGAGCACGTCTCCCTTTATATGGACTCTCCTCATTCTGTCAAACAAGCCTCTCACATACAAAGCTCAGAAACCACAGAACTCATAATATTATCATATGAGGATTTCCTCATTGCTAGTGATTCCTATCCAACCAAACTCCATTTGGAAAAATGTTTATCCCTCTCCGAGTGTGACCTTGACTGCTTCCAGCTGGAGACCCCTTCTTCTCACTGCTAAAAGTGGTCTGAGAGATAGCAGTCTCCATGCTTTGTAACACAGTGCTCACCTCTGACCATTTCTCCCACACATAGGACTGTCAGGCACTGAAAGGTTTCCATTTATCCAGAGGTTTTGTCATTTCCTAAAATAAAAAACAAATACAGTACTGCATTAGGTTCAAATAAAATAGCAATTTGCCACTGGACACTGGAGACCTGTAATGTGTTTCCAATGCAAAATCCAGCATGTTTATGTGGAGTTTGTAGCCAAAGACATGTGTTTTTACTATCACTAGTTTTTGGCAAAATAGAACAGCAAGTCTCTTCATTTTTGTATCAGACAATGATTTTAAGTTGACACAAACATCACCACTCCCATTTAAAAATATACATTGAGCAGTTTTTTATCTGAGTTGCAATGAAAGCTGAATTTGGTCAAATAATGACAATATAACAGCATAATAATTGCTGTTTAATTCTCTCAGTGTGTAATCATATCCTTCTGCTAGCAAAGTTATCATTAGAATAAATGCAAACAAACACGAAACCAGTACAAAGTATAAAGATTGATTTTATTTGTTAAAAAGTAGTTGATATTTTGTGAGCTGGTGAGGAGTACACAGGTTCGGTTCCAGATTTCTCCCCTATGCCTGAATTTGTGAAATTCCATTAGCAGCTCCTGATTTAATTTAATTTAAGTACTGATTAAGTCAAACCAGGTTTCTAACAGGAACTGGAAGTAATACTGTGCTTCCACAAGAAACACACTGATACATTACATGGACAAAAGCATTTAGACAGAGTATTTGGAATTCAGCATATCAAGACGTTTTGGACAGCGCCATGCTTCCAACGTTGTGGACACAGTTTGGGGAAGAACTTTTTCTATTCCAGCATGACTGTGCCCGAGTGCACAAAGCGAGCTCCATAAAGATGTGGACCGATGAGTTCGGTGTGGAAGAACTTGACTGGTCAGCACAGAGTCCTGACCTCAACCCCATCCAACAGCTTTGGGATGAACTGGAACAGAGATTAAGAGCCAAGCCTTCAACATCAGTGTCTGACCTCATAAATGCTCTACAGAATAAATGGACACAAATTCCCACAGAAACACCTCTCTCGAAAAATCTCTCTCGCTATTGGCTCCTTTCCTTTTCTCTTTGTCTTCACTTGTATCTCTTTCTTTCTCTATTTTCTCTACCCATGTCTGGTCTGGCTTAATTATAAATCAAATGAATAAAATAATAAATAAAACCACCATTAAAGCCCCGCTTGGCAAAGCAAAGGTGTCTGACGCATCATGGCATCCAGTTTCACATTCCGCTTGCTAAGCTGCCGGACACAACAGGGAAAAGAAATCTTGTGGAAAGTCTTCCAAGAAGAGTGGAAGTGGTTATATATGTGTATTTGAATGCAATGTCATTGAAGTCCCTGTTGGTGTAATGGTCAGGCATCCCAATACTTTTGTCCATAGTGTATATTGTACATAAAATCACTATTTCCAGTGTAATGTTATTTGTATTTTAATTTAATATATTTAGTAACATTAAAGGAAAAGCCCTCACTGCTCATATAAATATTATTTTTGCAGACTTTTGTACACAGTTATAGCCAGGGATTGGCAGTATTTATGATGCCTAACAAATACCTTTTTCAAATACAAAATAGAAATTTGCTATTTGCATTCTATAGGATTGTTGACAGTGTTTATATTTCATATCAATATACTTTAGTGTTTTGTATTTTTGTAGTTCAAAAAACACTAGAATTTTTCATGAGACGTCTACATGGTTATATCATAAAATGCTAAATGACAGGTAGGGTGGTTTGTAGTTTGTCTAGGCTTGTGGAGATCAGCATGAAAACTGATCCAGCACGAAGTGGAAGATGTGATCGTTTCCTTCGACTTTTAGTATAAATTACTACAATTATGAACAGTCCCTGTTAAGTTTTGGTAGATAGATAGATTAGATAGATTATCTATCTAATCTAGGTAGATAGATAGACAGATAGACAGATGGATAGATACTTTATTCATCCCAGAGGGGATATTCACAGTTTCCAGCAGTATACACAAAAGCAAACTTAGATTAAAGGCATTTGGTGTTTGTTTTAGTGTAACTAGTGTCCATGGACAAAAGTGTCCATTTGCACACAGTGTGAACAGAACAAAATTCTTTCTCTGCATTTAACCCATTCCTCAAGTGAAGCAGTGGGCAGTCAGGAACACAGCTCCCAGAATATTTATTTAGAATCTTATATTTAAATATATTTTGTTGCCCATCTCTGAATCGTTTCACGAGACCTTTTTCATGAAGATCTGTCAAACAGTAATATCTCATCTCATATTTCACTCATTACTTCAGCAAAGTATAAGATGCAAAATACAATGCGTATGAAACAACTACTGATATCACGAATCAGTGTTTTATTATCGATTATAATGTTAACATATTATTGAGAAGAGGGTAAAATATGGTATTCTGCCCTTAAATCCAGGAGAGAATTACAGTTGCTACAGAAACCAGTTTGTCTTTGTGTGGATCGAAATTTTTTATGCTTTGGCTATGAAAAATCTCATTTTTGGAAACATGCACGTTATGGAGGAACGTGGCGCAGTTTGCGATTCAAGAGCAACACCAGAGGCTTTTCCTAGAATATAAATTCGCAATGTTCTCAGATCTGCACGGTCCAACGTTGCAGAAGCAATCCTGCATATTTTCTTTACCAGGGCACATCTGGGCACGAAGAGTCTGTGAGTAAGCACTTTCCTTCAGACTGAGGATCCAGATGTTAAATTTCCTGCGCGTGTTTTGTAGCCAGAGGCTTTGAAGTTTCGCCTTTAGTTCTGAATACAGACGGATAAACACTGCTGTGCTTCTACTTGCTAATAAAGTAGTTTACCACTTTGTAATACTCTCGAACAGCATCTTCAGCACTTACCAAGACAGGAGAACCTCACCAGAGAGACACGACCAGGTCCCACCGTCCACACACGAGGTTTTTGGCTGAAAAGCTGAGAGATCTCATGTAGAACGTAAAAAAAACTCCCCAGCGAGCCAAGAAAAGTCCTGGATCGAGTCTTCTCGAAGAAAACCAACAAAGCAAAGAGCAGTTTTTGGGAAAGGCAACGCTTTTAAGAGGCTGGGCAGGTCACGTGACCCAAATGCCAGCACAGCAGTCCAAGGCCTGGACGCAGAGAAGATATTCATAACCTGGGCTGGCACCTGAAGCCCAAGTGTGTTCAACAGCACAACATTAAATTATATGCAAAGTGACTTTTATCTAAAGTGACTTACAATATGAGGAAACACTCAAGCTTCAGGACAGTGTGGGAACCAGAGGAGAGTGTTAAGTGCTAAATCTTTGTGTAAGAGTAATGCAAGAGTAATGCAAGAAGGAGCGAGGGGGAGCATAAGGCTGCAGCATAGGAACAGCAGCATTCCTGCAGTCTGCAATGAGATATCTGACTAAAATGTTTATCCAATAATTTAATCACATTTTACATTTCTCACATACGCACAAAGACAATATGAAGTGCCTCAACACAGCTACAAAAAGTCAATATTTTCCATACAGTGTATGTCCAAAAGTGTACTCAATAAGTGAATTAAGTTACTTTAAGGTGCTGGCATAGGCGTTCAATTATGGGCACGGTTTGTATAATCTCTATAGAAAAGTACTACCAACAAAATGTGAGGAGTCCAGGGTCGCCATGCCCAATGCCAGCCAGTACCTTTGTTAGAATACCCTTTATTAGTGCCCTAATAAAGTTGTATGAGTAGATGTGGACATGCAGTATACATTCGAATGTTCCCTGAACACACAAAGTATAGCATCGTCAGCTGACACTTCTACAGCATCGTTACTCCTCTACATACAGCTGCTGTCGTAATAAGGCCTGGGATAGATATTCCCTCCTGCAGGCTTTTCCATTACTCAGTATGAGCAGATTACTGGACTCTCTTTCTGCAGTGTTTTGTTTCACCCTCCCCTCCAGGGGACTTGGTCTGATCTCCCTAGAGCCAGAGCTTGTCTTGCAAGTTGTGCATGGGACCACAAGAGGGCCTCCTCAAGAGGAAGCAGTCCCTGCTCTCATGATTTTGAAGAGAGCATTTATATTGTTGTTCTTAATGGCATCTCTGCAGGCAGTGATGACCTGGTTCTTTGGTTTTCCCACTGTGAGAGAGAGAGAGAGAGAGAGAGAGAAGGGAGCAAGCAAGCGAGAGTGAGAGAAAGAAAGAAGGAAAAAAAGCAGCTGGATATTTTTGGACTTTCTGAAAATGTTATTGATAAATAATATTTTGTGTAACAGTCACACACAATTATTTTTGCTGTCTATATGGAATTCAGAAAAAGAACAAAGCTCCAGCATTCACCCCTTTACGTACCTCTCAGCCTGCCCGCCCGCTGAATGGCCTGGTTGACAGCTTTAAGGCAAACCAGAAGTGCATTGTGATTGTTAGAACGAATTTTGTATTCATTGATCAGATCTCGGTTGAGGTCGTAGAGCTCAATGTAGCGTTTCTTCATGGCCTTTCTGTACGGGAAACAATGTTGCATGAGACAGAATGTGGGAGAGAAGGCGAGGCAAGAGAAAAACACAATTACACTAATATGTGGGAGGACAAGCGATTAGGAGAGATCACACACTTACAAGTCTCCCATGAGCCTGGCATCTTCCGCCTGCACCAGCATGTTTCTGATGTAGTTGGAGTGATCTGCCATGGCTGCTGTTAGCTTCTGATGCACCGAGTGGAACTCATCCACCTAATAACACAGTAGTCCATATTAAAATAACTATGATATTACTTGCACATCCTTATTTCACAACACTAATATCACAGCAATGAAACTAAAAGAATACCATTCAGTTTTTATTAATGCATTTTTTACGTTTGCTCCATCAGTTTCTATGTCAATGGATAATTCCAGTCCCAAAAAGCCTTATGTGCAATACTCAAAGCTACATCAATAGTTTAATAAGGAGTAACAGCATATTACAGGCATTTTTGACTCTAGACCTTAAAAAGGACTAATCCTAATTCTGTCCAGAATAAGGACAGCTGTGGGTCATTAACATATGTAAAAGAAAGTTCTGTTATTATGTATTTTTGGATGCATATTTTTTGTTTCCTTTTTATTTTAATTAAATGTTGGATTTATTTCTTCTTTTTTTTTTTTTAAGATTTATTTCATAACTAATTAACCACAAAGACCACAAAGGAATATTTTACTACTTCCCCCCATGTTTTTCTCAATTTTAATCGAGCTTTATAATACTAAATAATACTTCAAAGTTACTGAAAAGCTATCTATACCTGTATTCCTGAGCCTCTCTGCTGTAATGCAAGACTATAAAGGAAATTATATCTATCTGTAAACAAAGGTTGTAATTTATACAATTACTAACCTCTGTAAGTGTAACTCGAAGTTCCTCAAAGTAGGCGGGGAAATCTGCCTCCGCCTGTAAATCCTCAATAGCCAAGAAAGAAGCCAATGATTGGACCAGATCTCCTGCCAGGTCAATGTCATCTGTGCTCAGTGTTATCTAAGAGTGCAGAAAATGACAGTTTTAGGATGAGATTATTAAAGGAACAGTTAGATTTTTCATTTACCTCAGATATAATTAATCATCTAAGACCTCTTTTATAGCTACTTAAGTGGTGTAATTATATGGCTAACATTGCTAACAAACATTAAAAGTAAACAGTCATTAAGGCTCTACAATAAATCAACTGTCATTATGATACTGGCCTCTCCAATATGCAGATAAGCCTTTAATCAATCAATTTTTTTGACAGGGTGGTCAGTCACAGCTCCAGGTGAGTGATACTGAGTGTTATGAGTCAAGGACACTGGTTTTCCAAGGCGTTTTGAAAGGGCCCATATTCTATATTTTCTTTTCATTTCACTTTCTCTGATGTTTGTGTGGGTTTGTGCTCCAAAAATTATCATTTATAATTTGTCACAATTCATTGTCCCGTTAAAAGTTTCCAACCTCTGTTTATCCGTTTGAAATAAACTGTTTTTGTTACTGTGCCTTGAAGTCTGATGTTTGTAAATAATATTTTTTCTGACTGGCTGCCATGTATTACAGCTCATTCAAAAGGCAGCACTGGGCTAAATAACTCCCTTGAACTTCAGCATAAATAGACGGGGCTAAACTTCAATAAACTGAATAAGCAGATATATGTATATGTTTTCGGTTTTGACCATTGGCACCAGAACCATTATAGCAGGGGGGGAACATGTCCCCCACACTCTTCAAAATCATTCGTTACGCACCCACACACACACTTTTTGTTTCCCTGACAACGACCGAGACTGCATGCATGAAAAACCCAAAATTCTACTTGTTTCTACACATACACACAAACACAACCAGCATACTTCTCCACTGGAGCGCATGCTGATGGTTAGGAGGCCTCCTCCACGCAGTGAAGTGAATGTCACATCTGGGCTGTTGATGACTTCTGGTAGCAGAAAGTTCTGATTCAGCCACATGACCACCTGCATTCAAAACAACAGCAGGAAAGTGTATCTTAACCAATGTGCCAATGGAGAGACCTCAATCCTTCTTTGAAAGACATAGTGTTAACAACAGCCTACATTTACTGCAGAAGTATAAAGCACTACACCAAGGTACAGATCTGAAACTCTGCTTGCTGTTAGCATTATAAAAATGCAATGCAAAGAAACTGCTTTACCCTTTGTGGCCTGTCATTGACACTGAATGTGACTCTTCCTGTGGGTTGTGGGGCTGGGGAGTCAACATGAAGGTCATACATAGAGAAGCGAGGCAGCTGACGAGTTATCTCAAACACGTGAAACTGTGCACTGAAACGAGAAGGAAAGAGAAAGCTACTGTAATCAGCATTCTTCACACAAAACCTTTTTTTTTTTTGCTTTTCCCCATCAACCTTTAATCTTTATAATTATTAACACCCTATGCACAAGGTAATTAGCTAACTATTTGCTAGCTAGCTCTCTCTGTAGTAAATCCATGTTGCACTAAGATGAAATGTGTACACACACAGAGAGGTCTGCAATCACACAGTCAGCGAATGTTTCACTTTAGAGTGTAAAATCTTGTGCTAGCACATGATTGTTATGCTAACAACATTAACATTAGCTATCCGGCTAACAAATAAACCACCCATTATTCCGCCTGGCCCTTCAACATGTACTGTTAAACAATGGGCGTGAAATGGGTCATCTCAAATAACCGCAATCAGGTAATTATGTAAAAATTGCAAAAGGCTCCTGCAGGTGCCCGTAAACTACGTACTTTGTAAAACAAAAGTAAGCTTGCACAGATTAGCCACTCAGTTTTCAGCGCCACTCATATACAAGGACACACAGTGTCACTAATGCAAGCACCAAAAATGTAGCATGAGTGAGTGAGTGACTTAAAAGCCAGGTCCAAGAGGTGCTTTACATTTAGAAATAACATTCACTTACTCATTCGAGAGTTTTGTCTTTGTAATAACTCAGTCACTTTTATTCATTTACTGTGCTGTTTTATCCATGTAATTTTACGCACGACAAACACAGATGAAGCAGTGCAATCATTTAGTCTTTCATTATCAGTAGAAAACGTACCTGGTCCTCCCACCCACAAAGGCCTTGATGTGTAGATCCACAGGAATGTCTTTAGGAGGAATTATAGGAACACAGACGCAGCCAGAGAGGTTTGGAGCACTTGGGTGAACCACATGACTTTCCCCTTCAAAAATTCCCTCAGCAAAAATGAGCACAGCTCGAATTATGGTCTCTGAGCGAGAAAAATATGAAAGAGCATAAGGGCCTAGGAAAACTAAGACACAGTATGTCTTTGACACACTTAAGATATAAATGGTTTAACTTTGTGAATTATCTGTGAGGAGACACAATACAGCACTATGTAGTAAGTTGTGTATTTGCAGGGTTGTCTATGTGGTCAGAATGTGTCTTCAGTGACAGGGCATCTTACCATTTGGTGTGGAGATGCTGAGCTCTATGTGAGCTCTCTGGCTCTCGGTGGCTGCTCGGACAGAGAGGGCCGTCTGTAGCTGAGTGTTGGCAGGGATTACACCCATCTGAGATTCCCCTTCAGAGGCACCAGTGACAGCCTGCAACAGTCATTTACTGACACTGCTAAACATTCAACATCCCAACATCTACACCGACACATACAGAGAATGCCGTAACAAAACTCTGTATGCATGAAAGTTTGGTGTATGTTTGTGTAACAATATTATTCCAATAAATGTTGGGCCATGGAATACTCAAACAATGTAAAAGGCAGCGTGTTCTAAATGTTTTT
>JBBJLS010000018.1:14857025-14906700 GCA_037577275.1 Bryconaethiops microstoma
TCTCTCTCTCTCTCTCTCTCTCTCTCTCTCTCTCTCTCTCTCTCTCTCTCTCTCTCTCTCTCTCTCTCTCTGTGGTCAAGATGGACTGTGTGTCTTTGATGTATTACTGTATAACATACAGGTCTGCAGATTTGTTGTCTTTTATCCAACTGTTTAAGCAGTATTAACATTAGTCGGAATTTTCTAAATTTTTCATTAAAAAAAAAATATAAAAAAAATTTGTTGCCTAAAACCTTTTTTTCTGTAAAGCAACTGGAATGGAATCGCCTTTATTTTATTTCAGAAACAATAAATAGGAACCATTTTCAAGGGGGGGGCGGGGGGGGGGTATGTGTGTTGGGAGCCTGTTTGAAATATATTTTGAGGTCTGCAAGTATGTTAAGTTATTGTGCTGTGTGCTGATTCCTAAGGCTGCTGAGCTGCTTGTCTGAAGACAAAGAAAACGCACACAGCTGATGAGGCGTAGCTGCTACTGTCTTTCTGCGTGTGCATGCGCGTTTGTGTGTTCTGGTAAATTCAATGTTTTTCATTTCGGGGAAGAGCTGTATATTAGATTTTTGTATGAGTGGCTATGTTGTGCAGTTAATGCTATAGACAAAGAAGAAAAGGGTGGACTAAGAGAGGGCAAACCTATAGTGAACAGGAGCAGAGGGGTGCTTGAGAAGGACAGAATAAGCATGTAGCAGCATTGGAATGATGGACATAAGCGAGTAGAGGATGTATGGAGAGACGGCTAATTTTACCAGCAAGATGGCGGAATCATCCAAAGCTTCTCTTCTTTCTGTTTTACTCTTTTTCCCCATCTCTCTTGCCTTCTGCCCTCCATCTCTCTCTCCCTCTCTTCCTCTCTCCCTGTCTCCCTTTCTCCCTCTGCCTCTGCTCTCTCCTCTCCCTCTCTCTCTGTATTTCTCTCACTCTCCCTGAGAGCAGCCCCTGTTGTCTGGTTACACACAGTGATAAATGCTGCTGCTCTGGCACGGAGGGTGAAATAGCTGTACATGTACTTGTGTGTGCCCTGGCCAGCCCTGCTCCTCCAAAGCCACTGCACTCTTCTCATTAACTAAACATGACTCTTAAAAGGATTATTAGCCCAATTTCTGGACAGGATGTCGGAAGCCATCAGGAGTGGGAGAAAAAAATCCATTACCATAATTGCATTGCGCTGAGGGGGGGGATGCAGAGATGTATAAAAAAGGAAGAAATGAGTGAGACTGAACGAGGAGGACGGCAGGGATGCTGGAGGGAAGAGGGAGGGGGTGGATGGGTGATGGAGAGCGGCAGACGGCTGAGGTTGAATAATTGCTCCTCCTCGGATCCCCCCCTTGTCTAAGCACCGACTTGGTATGCTCCTCCTCCGACAATAAAGCAGCTCACAGAAGCCCCGCTTGTGGCACATATCTGGGTTCAGACCACTGGGCCAGAGTGGGGTGGGAAGGTATGTGTGGCACACTAGAGCCCAGGCCGGCGGCAGGCGAGGTCAGAAAACGCCCTCAAATGGCGCTGGCCCACTTCCTGAGTCCGGAGAAGAGGAGAGAAGGTACTGGCAGCAGCCACACACTGCTGCCGGTTACCTGCACCTCGCTGCACTTCTGCATCGACAGGTTGAGCCACAGCATGAGTGAGTATCGCCTACACACATAGGTATATGCACATACGCTTGCACATGCGTTCAGAACACATGCACAGTTAGTCACATATGCACACACATGCAGTTCAGAAACTGAAAAGTCATACAGATTACACTTTTGTCCTTTTTTTTTTTTTTACCCTGTGTTCTCCAAAGAGCAAGAAGAGAATGATGGGGGTGATGGTGGTGGTGATGAGGATGAAGGCTCATTTGCTACACAGGAAGTGTTGGCATTAGGGTGGGGTTCCTCTCCTGTTCATTGTTCAAAAGTAAAAGCTGAGAAGTAATATTTAAACTGGATCTTCCTCAGAAAACAAATTGCATAATGAACATGACTATACAAATTTGTATTTATATTTCATGCCGTTTTCATGCAAGCTGTCTATGTATTAAATCTCTATTGGCCCAAACATATTTATTTGGAATGTTTGACTGAATGCTTTATGTTTGCATGATATTATTCACAGACTGTTGTTTAAAAATGCGGGTTGATTATCTGAGAAGTCTCTTCAGGAAGAAAATGTACGCAGTTCATGCTGTAGTCCATGGACTATGTATAATGTGTCAGCTCTGTGGAACATGCGTAGACATGGCATACCCTGCCGAACTATTAGACATCAGAATGTGAATTTTGTCCAATATGAGTGTTCATATATTGATCGTTTAAAAAAATATATATATATCAGTATCTTTTCATATGGGTTGCTACACCCTTTTTCCACATACTTGCTGTAGTCTATTCGAGTGCATGGCTGCCTGGGTGTGAACCGCTTTCTTTGTGAGCCACATTAATGTATATTTTCACTCACAATGCGGCATAAAATAAAGGTATTTGATATTCCTTTATAGTGCCTTAATAAGGAACATCTCTCTGTTAATGTAATGCTACCAGTGAGTATCAAAGGGGATATCTGTAGTTCTTGCAGTTTCTTCAGGTGTCTGTCCCCACTGAGCCGTGACCCAATCCCCAGTGAATTAAAAAATGCTCAGTTTTTTTTAAAGGGTTCAGACTGGGTAGAACCTGTTCTGAAAGGGTGAGCCTCATGGCCAGTGGATGGCACTAGTGTCTCCCATGGTCATGCTTGGAGGACAGGGCTACAATGACTGAGCAAGAAATTTGCCAGCCTGAAAACTAGCCAGAGATCATTTTTAATTTGTTTCCATTTTTAGACTGGAATGATTGAGAAACTGCATGCATTTGTGGTCCCTGAGAAAGTCTCTAAGCGCCTATGTACTCCACTTCTTTCCCATATTCGCATCACTCCTTAATTCATATGTGTCATTTAGGTGCTGCGTTCCCCAAGTCACAATAAATCAATCCTCATTTGCAGCTGTCCATCACATTGGAATCTGAAGCTATGGGGGGCTGAGGGTTTGAGGCAACGGGGGAGGGGGCTGGTGAAAGGAGAAGTAACAGAGTGGGGAGGGGGGGGATGGGGGAGGGGTGGGACAAGCTTCAGCCTGGTCCTGAAGATAGAGCAGCAGAGAGAATGAATGGATTAATTCATACGTTCATCAGCTCCCAGGCTGAAAGGTCTTCGTAAAATGTAAATTTTAGAAAATGCTTAAATGAGTAAGTGCTTTAGGGAAAATACGTAGTTGAACATACTGATAAGCAGAACCAGAAAAGGAGTGGTACTCGTTAATGAGACAGCGTTCTTAATGAGTCAGACCATAGAATGGCAGGTGATTAGTTAGCATCCTGCATCCTCAGCTCTGGTGCTGCGGGTGCAGCGGATACCTGCTTGAAGGCTTTGCGATGTGTGATGTGGCCGTACTTGAAAACTTCGCCATACAACCCCACCCATCCGCTTTTTGATTCTCTTTTTTGTAACCTCGAAGCTGACCAGTGCCAACTGCCTTTAGCAATGTGTACCACTTCCTCCACCCAGCCCCCACTGTGCATGTTGCAGATGGCTGCTTTGTGCCAGTGTATGGATTCACTCTGAGAGTGAATGTGCTCATTTTATCTGCAAAAAATATTTTTTCTGTCTTCAGGCGCAAGCAAGTGGGTTTTCACTGCTCCGTGCGCCATTGAAATGAGTAAGCATGCAAACAACTGCACACCTATGTTGGACCGTTCAACATACCTGGTTCTGTTAAAGCTACGTTTTCGTAGTCAAATTTTACAAATCTTCTTGTCATCAGCTACTTTTAAGTCTGGTGTAGCTTTCACCGAAGTGTGATTTTCCTTTGATAAATCAGTGTATGTTTGGTGAAAGTGTCCCTCTTTTACCTGAAGACTGAATACTAAGGTGACCTGCAGTTAGGTCCCCTTTTTAGGTAATGGAAATTCAATTTGTGGTTTACATGAAGATCCACCCAGATGGTAAATGTTTTTTGACATTGTTCTTAAGACATGTAATGAAATGTAATGTGTCTCATCAGCCTTGTCCAAACTGATTCTGTGGAATGTCAATTAGACATCCTGTGGGTAGCTTGCAATTAGTTGCGTATATTTGAGCGAATGCGGCTTGTCGAAAGTACGCAGTTGATCTAGAACCTTCTAGAATGTAACTGAAGCCCTTCTGAAGCAGCCGATGCTGGTCTGGCGCCACCATTTTGAAGGAATGGAATTGCAGTATGGCGCAGGGTCGATTCTAAGCACATTTTTAACAGTGATTGTGATAATGATGGCAATTCTCCATCTCTGGCCTGTGGCGCTTGCGCCCTGGAGGATGAAGGCAGAGTGATCGAGAGAGGAGAGACGGAAGAGAGAGAGGGCGTGTGTTCTGCATGCGGAGAGGGGAAAAGTAGGTTGCAGTACGTTTAACCTCCAGGCCGTGTCTCTTGTTCCAGGGCTTTCTGAAGAACGAGAGAGATAATGCACTGCTGTCTGCCATTGAGGAGTCTCGACGCAGGGTAAGTCTATGGCTTCATTTCACCATTGATCTATTTGTTCATTTGTACTGCACTAACTTAACTGTTGATCAACTATTAACAATATTTTAAACGTTCTTTTCCGTCAAATCCTATCCTACCAGCAATGTTGACAGGGAGGGTTTTTCACCATTAAGGAACATCTCACATCTCTGTGAATGTCTTCTTGATTAAAAAAGGTTTCTTCTCTCTGGGCTAAAGAAGGCTTTATGGCATAGCTGATTTTTGGTTGTTGTCTCTTCTACCCATTTCCTCTGGAGTAGGAAGCACCGTCCTGCACTTATCCTCCACTCAGAAAGCAGACCTCTGCCCAGTCAATATCTCCTCTGTCTCCCCACTTAATCTGTTCAGTTCTCTGATATGTGAAGGGTGGAGGCACAGCCAAAGTAAAGCGGAAAGCCGAGGGTAGCTACCTCTCTGTGATACAGAAGCGCTTTGTGCCAGAGTGTCTCTTTAGACAGTTATGAGCCAGAAGCAGCAAGTGCAAGTTGTGTCTTTACCAACTTAGCTGTTTTGTCATGATGCAGAATGGCTGAAATTATCTTGAATGTTTTTATTGACATATTAAGATCCTTACACCATATTTCCCCAATTTGAATTGACGGACTGTGGTTTTGTTTAAAGAAGACCCATCTTGCTGTACATCACCAGTGTGCATCAAGCTTTTTTTTGTCACCTTGCTGATATTATATCTCCCCTCCCATCCGTCCACATTCAACTCTAAAATCATTTCCTCTGCAGTTGAGAAGCTGGTTTAATTAGAACACTCACAATTATCACACATGGACCCTTTGGGAGCAAGTAAAATAGACAAAAGGTCTTTGGATTCAATCAGGGTCTGGGCTAAATCGGTAGCAGGCGTGAAGGCAGACCCAGTTAGTGGCACACTTCCTTTAGACAGTCCTTCATGTAGTTGGGCTTTAGAGAGCCAGACCCAGTTTGATCTTCTAAGTTGGGCTCTATCTCTCTTTCCTAAACCTGAAAGACATCGCCTAGATGGAAAGGGAAATGGCAATGGCTGTCGGTATTTATTGTGCACTGCAAACTCACAGGTCCAGGCTGCTCCCATCTCACTCTGCCAGCTATTTTTAATGCGTCACATGGTGGGTAACCTATTTGTTCAATGGGGCTTTTGAGTCCCTCTCATACTGTTCTCCTTCACGTGTGTTCTCTCTCTCTCCCTCTCCCTCTCCCTCTCCCTCTCTCTCTCTCTCTCTCTCCCTATCTCTTTCTCTCTCTTGCACTCTCGCTCTCCCTCCCTCCTTTTTTTCTTTCCCTCCCTTTTTCTATCTCCTCATCTTCTTTCTCTCCCTCCCTTCCTCTCTCTCTCAGACATTCCTGCTGGCAGAGGAGTACCACCGCGAATCTATGTTGGTGCAGTGGGAGCAGGTGAAGCAGAGAGTACTGCATACCCTGCTGGGAGCAGGAGAGGATGCATTGGACTTCAGCCAGGATGTGGAGGTCTGCAGGCACATGCACACACATGTACACACACACAGGCGTCAGTCAAACAGTGTAACCATTTGTGTCCATATGTGAAATGTGAATTTAATTTAATATACATATGTGGTTGACAAATCAAGGGAATACCTAAATTAGTCAATGGAGAAACATGAGTTCAAATAGACAGTTGTACTTCATGAGCAGGTACCATTTTATTTTGCTGTGTTGTATAAATATGTACATATAATGTATAAATATGTTAAGCAGGTCCATTTTAAAAAATTTGAAAATGCAGAACGCTGATCAGACTCTGGCAGTTAAAACAGTCCACCCACAATTACAAGGATAAGGATATAATAGTAGGATTGTGGTGAATAAACGTCTTATTACAAAAATGTATATGTCATGTATGGGTTTCTGTTAGAGTTCAGTGATCTTAAAACCAATGAGCAGTGGTCTGTTGAGATTTGGAAAAAAATGATATGGTCAGACGAGTCATCTTTCATAATGTTTTCCACAAGTGGGCAAGTGCATGTGTGGTGTATACCAAGACAACAGTACAAGCCTGAACTGCTTGACCGCTACAGTGAGGTGGTTTTGTTGCTGTCGGAGGCATTTTGTTGGTATGGTTTAGATCCGTTTGTTCTCTCAGAGGTAAGGGTCACTGCAGATCAATACAAAGTTATTCTGACTTATCATATTTATCCTATTATGAAGTAGTTCAGTCCTGATGGGAGTAATCTCTTCCACAATGATAATGCCTCCATCCGCAGAGTACAAGGCATCACTGTATAATATGAAAATTAAGTAAGTCATGTGCTATGGCCTTTGCAGTCACCAAATTCCAACTCAGATGAATACCTATGGGAGATTTTGGAGATCTGTCCACTCACATTACCAAAATTCTAGTTGGGAAATATGTTTTGGATGAATGGTGTTCTAGCCATCTAATACAGTTCCAGAGAGTTGTAGAATCTAGTGCATTGATTTTGGAAACTTGTAGTGGCACCTTACTAAGACACTTTATATTGTTTTTTCTTTTAATTTTTCATCTGTTCATAGGCACATACAGTACATGGCCTGGTATTGCATGTAAGCAGCCTTGGGCTGTTGTGTGGCCTAGATCTTCACTGCGATTAAACGCATAAGCGAGTATGATGGAATGAAATGTTAGCTCTAATTGACCTTCTCCCGTAGAAATGTATCATGTTTGCTATCCTGTAGACTTTGTCACGTGTTCTCTTTCATACATTGTTGGAGAAAACTAATGTTTGCAGTGCTGATCCACTATGTATGATTATCATATTAGCCTATTAGCCAGCCTAGGGAGATCTGTTGCCTCATGACAAATAGCACAAATTTTAAGGAAAAGGCGGAGCTCTCAAGAAATTGTCTCCCAATGTATTTCCCATGAGGTTAGTGCTGTAATGTATCATGAGGTTTGATGCATTGACTCTAAGGTAAGAGCTCGTGCATATTTGGTTTGATGTAAGCTACTTGAATATGTAGGCTAATACAAAGTCATAAAATGGCTCCCACACTCTGGTTTAAAAAAAAAAGAGGGGGGTGGGGAGCAAAGAAAACACTTAAGTGTTCAGTAAACTGGCCTGTTTATCCTATGAGAGACACATTTGGGGTGTTTTTTTTTTTTGTTTTTTTTGTTTGCATGTGCCCTGTTTTTTCTGTTGCTTCAATTATTAAGTAGTAGTTAAATTTTCCATGTGTGACCTGCTGTTCACTTCCTATGCCAGGATCATCCCCTAACTCAGTTCCCAGTCTGGTTCTGTTTTCTTTCTTTCTCTGCGCAGTATGTGCACACTCACATACACATCTTTGATGTTCTAAGGCAAATGGCATTTAACTGCAGTTTGCATATTCTTAGACTGTTTCTAAGCATTTCTCTAGAGACTTTGTTGATTTTTACTTCTTTCAAAGGAATAAAATCATTTGGCCTGAGTGAAACACTATTGAATAATGTGCCGTCAAGTGTGGATTATGTTTTTCAGAATGGCTTTCATGCTACATTGGTCACTGTGTTTAGATTAAAACATACCAGAGATAACACAGGCTGTTAATGTGTTTTCTATGAAGCCGAGTTTTGTAAGTGAAGTGGGAGCTCCTGGACGCAGTGTGCTGGACAGTGTGGAGGTGGCCTATGGCAGACAGGTAAGCAGCCTGCATATATTCATGCACCTACATATATCTACACATACTATATTAGCCCATTTAAAGCACTCTCTGTACCAACAGGCATTTCATCTAAGGCATAAAAAACATTGCATATGGACTGTTTCAGTGAATGTATGAATATTGATGTCATACATTAAGATATTAGTCTAAGCAGACATGTGCCGTGCGCGCTCTTTCTGAACGTTCCTGGGGTGATGAGCTATTCTGGCTCCATGCTGTCCTCTGCTAACTGCTCGTCTATGTACTATCTGCCTCAGTGAAATCAGGTCATGTTATGCAAGCCAAGCGCAGCGATTGATCCCAAAGATTGATTGGCTGACAAGGGGCATTATGGGTAATCTTTCTATCTGTTAACACAAAAAAAAAAGCCATATCTCCCAATCTCCCCCATCCTCTACCTCCCTCTTTATTTTATTTCAATTGTTTTTTGTCGTTTTCATCCCATTTATTTTACGCTGTCACCATGTGCCGTCACATTGCCTGCGGGATCTTATTCCTCATCTTTGTGGTCTTTTTTGATGAGCTTCTAAACGTGTTCATCGTTTTTGTTTTGTTTTTTCTCATTCATCACTTTGCCGCTAGGTCACAGCCTTAGTCTGTGGCCCTCCCCTCTTAGTATGAAAGTCTGTATGTGCGCTTTCACCTCTCATTCTCAGATCTACATCTTCAATGAGAAGATAGTAAACGGACACGTTCAGCCCAATCTGGGGGACCTTTGTGCGTCAGTGGCCGACAGCCTGGATGATAAGGTAAGGTTCTGGCTTAGCATGTCATTTTTTCCCTTAATTTCCACCTAGTGGTCAAAGACACATACTCAATTTTGTGAGCAATTCTAAATGAGGTTCTGTGGATTGTTTTCACTTCGGTGCCTAATAAGCTGAGAAGGGAAATGGAATATTGACTCCTTTTGTAGGGATATGCTTGTGTATGACTGTGTGTATGTGCATGTATAGAATGTGTCCGATATGTGGCTGATGGTGAAGCAGATGACTGATGTGCTGCTGGTGCCCGCCAAAGACACACTGAAAAGTCGCGTAGCTGTAGAGATGCAGATGGCTTTTGTCCGACAAGCCCTGACCGTCCTGGAGAAGAGGTTAGGAAGAGGAAAGCACAATAATAATGTATTACTAAGAGAAAATATGATTCCTGTATTTGTTTTTGTATTTGTAAACTGTATCAAATTTGTATTTGTAAACTGTATCAATTCTAACTAAATTCTCATAAATTCTCATCTTTTTTCTTTTTGTTAGCTATAAGAACTACACAATGGTGACTGTATTTGGGAACCTGCACCAGGCCCAGCTGGGTGGAGTGCCTGGCACTTATCAGTTGGTGCACAGCTTCCTCAACATCAAGCTGCCCGGCCCATTGCCAGGGATGCAGGTACTGCACCAAACTGCACAGCGCAGCAGAGTGTAGCTTGTTTAACGCTGCATCGCCACACACAGCACAGCCCCACGGGCTTTTAAGTGTTCCTGTGCACATACTTGATAGCATGGCAATGGATTGTCTCAGCATGAGCAAATAAGCTTCTTAGTTCAGATGCGTTGGTGTAAAGAGGGTAACTGAACGTAGTAAGACCAAAAGATGAAACCTGCTGTGTGTATGTTTTCTGTTTGTGTGTGTGTGTGTGTGGGGGAGCAGGATGGCGAGGTGGAGGGACACCCAGTGTGGGCTCTGATCTATTTCTGCCTGCGATGTGGAGACCTATCTGCAGCCATGCAAGTAGTAAGCCGGGCACAGCACCAGCTGGGAGACTTTAAAACCTGGTTCCAAGAGTACATGAACAGCCCTGACCGCCGGTGAGAACACTTAGAAACAGATCACACAACAGGCGCTGTACTTTTACTCTGTTCTCACAAACAATAGTGTTCAAAAGTTTGGAAACAAGAGTTTTGGGCGAGGAACAGTTTAGCATCTCTGATTAAGGTATTTTAAATGTGTTCAGGACAATAAACAGAGCTATACATGGATTCATAAGAATGTGTATAACTCTGAGAGGGTGAATTATACAATTAACATACAAAATACTTTGTATTTGAGTCAAGTAACTTGAGAAAAAATTGCTATAAATAGATAGTATCACACAGTATTGTGTATATTAACACGACAAACCATGATTTATATATTTAATCCTATGTATAATAAAATCTTACATATTGTATAAATTATAAAAAATATTAATTTGACAGGCAAATGCCAAACTGGAACAGTACCATATTTGTTTCAGTATACGTGCTTCACAGTAAGGAATGAAGGTATGTCTCTTGTTGGTCAGTCTGTCTCCAGCTACAGAGAATAAACTACGGCTGCACTACCGACGTGTACTGCGTAACAGCGCCGATCCCTACAAGCGCGCCGTTTACTGCCTCATCGGCAAGTGTGACATTGCTGACAACCATGGAGAAGTGGCTGATAAGACAGAGGACTATCTGTGGCTCAAAGTAAGACCCTATCCTCTCTCCAGAGATGACATTTTCCTTGGGAGTTGTATTGATAAGATTAGAACTTCAGTTAGTGTTGAGGTGTTGAGATTAAATTTTAGTTAGTAGTAGGTTAACTAATCTAAGTTATTTAAGAAATTAGTTTATATAAATGGATGTTTAGTGGTCTTGACGATTGTCTTGCGTTAAGCCTATTCCTGTCTCCTGTAGTTGAACCAGGTTTGTTTTGATGATGATGGCAGCAGTGCTCCACAGGACAGGCTAACTCTGCCTCAGCTACAGAAACAGCTCCTGGAGGATTATGGTGAGTCCATGATTTAGAATTTCCACTTTCCTTTCACTCAATAAAATTAGCGATGCTGTGTTAGACACTTGGGGGCGAAACAAGCCATCAAGGCAAAAAATTATCGCGCTTCAGTTTAGTCACCATTTGCAAAGACAGATTCAGTAGTAGGAAATTTATTCACCACTATTTGGCCTATACCATATTAAAGTATGTCTTTGTGCTGTACTCTCTGTCTCTCTCTTTCTCACTCTCTTTGGTATAAAACTTCCTCTTTCTGTAATTTAACAGGCATTGCACTTCTTTCTTCCCCACCTGCCTGATGAGTCAGGCTTATCTCTCCTGCTGCTCCTCCACTAGGCCACATTAAAGAGTCTCTCTCACTGATAAGGGCTACTGCACTCCCAGCTGCAGCTCTATTCACTGCACTTTTTAAAGACGGCAGCTCGAACTGCAGCCTAAATGAGAGTGGATTATTTCAGCTCATGCAAATGGAAAGAAAGCAGCCCATTTAAGCGCTTTAAAGCAGCCAAGGTTTTTTACCAGAACCTATTACTCACTTAAAGAAGCATTTGAATTTCTTTAAGATGCAAATCCCCACCTCACTGGATTTACATGTGTATGTTGTACAGCTCTTACAGATTTTGAATTGTTTTTCTTCTTTGGCTTGTCATTAGTAGTCAGCAAAGTCGAAAGTCTGTGTTGTTTTGTGCTTTAATATAGATTACAGAGTCTTAAAACTAGAGAAAATTTTCAACAGTGGTAATTCTAAGGTAAGACCTGGGTTTCAGTCTGTGGCCAGGACTCTGTGACAATGGCTTAGTTTTTCTCTCCTGTTGTTCCAACGGTGCTGGCCAGTCATGGACGATTACCCATTAGCTCACACCCCAAATTATAACACATTAAAATATGTTTAGATGTCCTATGATGATGCATGAGCATTAGTTAGAACAATTGCAGTGGTTGGGGTACACATGCTTACCATAACGCCCCCAAATTTGTTGGTTCCATGTTACTGAAACTCATCCAGCATCACTGTTTGTTTACTGTTGTAGTGAGTCTCTAATCTCTAATTGCTGTTGTGATCATACTCCACAGGCGAGTCTCATTTCTCGGCCAGCCAGCAGCCCTTCCTGTACTTCCAGGTGCTGTTCTTAACTGCGCAGTTTGAGGCGGCTGTGGCATTCCTTTTCCGTGTTGAGCGCCTGCGCAGTCATGCTGTGCATGTGGCACTGGTCCTCTATGAGCTCAGGCTGCTCCTCAAGTCATCAGGGCAGAGTGCTCAGTTGTGTAAGTGGGATTCAGATGCGATATAATACAGCTCTATAATACACCAACTAGTACACACAGTCACACACCTAAGTGAACCGGCCTTTGTTGACTTTCATATATATTTTTAAATCTAACCTAAGGGTCATAGAGAAAAGCATGTCCAGAAATACCTTTTATATTGACAACAGCTCATTTAAGACAGTCTATTAAGGAGAAGTTGTAGTAGTCTGGGTTGGGTCAGGTTGGGAGCATGATGCACTTCAAAAACCCAGAAATGAATCCCTTAAATATATGTATTTTTGTGTTATTTTTATGGGTCTTTGCCATTTCAATGTGTATTTATTCCTTTTCATATTTGTTGCCTTTCTTTCAGTGAGTCAGGAACCAGGAGATCCGCCAATGGTGCGACGGTTAAATTTTATCCGCCTCCTCATGCTCTACACGCGAAAATTTGAGGCCACAGACCCACGAGAAGCCTTGCAGTACTTTTATTTCCTGCGGTACGTACAACCCACCTATTCGAGGTCCCTCTGCCTATTCGAGGTCCCGTGAACCCCAACCCTAAATAAACCGTTTTTTCATGATCAGGGCCAGTGGTTTAACTGCAGGTCGTTTTCCTTCACTGTGAGAACTACTTGCTTTCTCTGAGAAGAGATTAATAATTCATGAGCGCCTTTGATTGCTTTCGGAATGCTTTCTGACTCCTGATGATCTCCGTGAATAGTTAATCTGTTTCCACACACCAGGATATGTGCAGCCTTGTCCAGTGTTTTTGGAGACCATATGGTTGTTAATGAAAAAAATGAACTTGTTCTGCATCTGTTGAACATTTTTTTATTTTTAAGTTTAGAAACACACTGGTCTCACAATTTAAAGAAGTCAGTTTACCAACTTTACACTTTATCTATATGTATTCGTATTGTTCCTAAGACAACATTTGTGCTGACTGATTGCAGGGACGAAAAAGACAACCAAGGAGAGAATATGTTTATGCGCTGCGTCAGTGAGCTGGTCATTGAGAGTCGTGAGGTAAGGAGGGGCGGCAATTGAGCAAGATCAGACATTTTGCTCCTTCAACTATTGCTGTTTATTATAGCATTTCTTTGAATCCTTAACTTGCCTGTTCCTTTTATAGTTCGACGTGCTTCTGGGAAGACTGGAAAAAGATGGAAGCAGAAAGGTATGCCTCTGGCGTCTGTGCTCTTTCATGCAGCGTTATCTAACTTGCAGAGCAGCTGGAAAAACACTTTCAGCAATCATACGTCTATTCAGCGCTTCCCCCATAGCTTTATTTTGACTCATTGTACTAACACTCGTTCATTATTGTACCCATTCAGCCCTACACGGGATGTTAAAATGTGCTATTGTTTCAGCGCTCACAAAGTACAGTGTTCCTTTGTTCTTTTGACGACCGTCTTAAAATACAAACGTGTGTCCTGAAACGCTGCCCGGATCTAAAAAGGGATTGTGTGAATCCTTTCAGCCTGGCGTGATTGACAAGTTTGCCGGAGACACGCGGGCCATCATCACCAAAGTGGCCTCAGAGGCAGAGAACAAGGGCCTGTTTGAGGAAGCCGTCAAACTGTATGAGCTAGCCAAGGTGTGCAGAGCCATGACACAGGAGTTTCACATATTTGAGAATTTAAAACAGAACGATGATTTTACATTTGATTGAGAGAACCTGTTTTTTTTTTTGTTTTTTTTCTGTCTTGATTGTGATAGAACGCTGATAAAGTGCTGGAGCTGATGAATAGGTTGCTAAGCCCAGTAATTGCTCAAGTCAGTGCACCACAGTCCAACAAAGAGCGACTCAAGAACATGGCAGTGGGTATTGCTGAAAGGTAATGATGTTCTCATTTGGGAAAGTGTATTTGTGGTCTCACACTTTCGCAGAATACATCATACATCTCCAAATCATACATCTATCACGCGATCAGACTACGCCTCCGTCAGATTGCTAAACCAAAGGTTGTTATGCCCACAGGTTCCGCACTAATGGCATAGCTGGAGAAAAGTCAGTGGACAGTACCTTTTATCTCCTCCTCGATCTCATGACCTTCTTTGATGAATACCACGCCGGCCACATTGACCTTGCGTATGATGTAAGGCATATCTTTTCCATATCCTTTGAGTACCATCTCATACCATCCTCAGTTTCCAGTTGTGATTATGCATGGTTCCTTAATCTACTTTTCTGCCTGTCAGGTGATTGAGAGACTGAAGTTGGTTCCTTTGAGCCAAGACAGTGTAGAAGAGAGAGTGGCAGCATTTAGGAACTTCAGTGATGAGGTAAGGTCTTTAGCTCCTTTAAAAAAAAATTTTTTTTTTCTTGACATGTTAATATAATACAAGTGGTCTTCATGCTCATCATGCTCATTCTCAATACTGTCTCTGCAGATTAGGCATAATTTGTCAGAGGTGCTCCTTGCTGCTATGAACATTTTGTACACTCAGTACAAACGCCTTAAGGGGGCAACAACAGGTACACCAGGCAGACAGCAGCGCACACTGGAGGATCGGGATTCGGTAAGAGAAAACTGCATTAAATTGGAGTGGAGTGATTTATAGGATTTAAACTCTTGTATGTAACCTAATATTTAAACACCTAGCATCAAGCATTAGGTCTGTGCTGCTGATGTAAAGTTAAGCTCATAGAAGGATATGTGTCAATTTGCTATTGTAGCATTAATATTTTTTTGCAGTGCATGCATTTATTCATAACGCTGTCATCACCTGCTGTATGTTGCATCTGTATGCACAGCTACTCCGCAGCCAGGCTCGGGCGCTGATCACTTTTGCTGGGATGATCCCATACCGCATGGCAGGAGACACCAATGCCAGACTGGTCCAGATGGAGGTCCTGATGAACTGAGCAAGAGAGAGTCTGCACTCTCAGACGTCTTCTTTCTGTCCTACATCTCCAACCCTCCCCCATGTCCCATCAGTTTTTTGTTTCTCCATGCTCCATATCCCTGTGTGAAATTTTTTTTTCATACTTTTGAAATAAAAAAAAAATCTCAATTTTCAGTTCGCCTGTTTCTGTTTGACTTTTGTTCATACCATCTTTTTTTTAATTTTTCTTATTTTAAATTCATTTGATTCATTATATTATTTTGGAGTGATTTCTTATCTCCTGTTACATTATTTAAGATATATTCCAGTCTGCTGATTCAGACCAGTCCAGTTACATAAATCTAGTAACATCACATTACTTAATTCCCCCATACAAATTCCTACCTAATATTGCTACACTTGATCTTGAGGCATGTGTCTCAACACAACTGTCAGTTTGTCATCAGTCAGCTGTACAAATGAGCATGGCCTCATTCGGGCTTTAGAATGCATTTTGTGTAAAAAAAATTTTTAAAAAGGCACTGAAGTGTGCTTGAGAGTGTATTGGAGAAGGTGTTTAGTGTGTGACATTGATTCTCCCAGCAGATGGTGAGTTATGGAGAAAATGCCCGTAGCATACACAGATGGACATGTTGGCTTTGCCTCGCCCGGCTGCTTTGCCTCAGCCCCCTGTTTAGAACTAAGCTGGCTCTACATTTTAAACACTAGCATCTGGAGTTCCTTCACTTGTTTTACTGTTCACCTCCAGTTACGGTGCAGTATTTAGTTCCTCAACAAAGCATTGTAAAACAGACTACCTTTTGCGGCCACTAAGTGGGTTATTAATCCTCAGTGCATTCAGGAGTGGTTGTAGGTTAAACATGGATGAACACCTTATTGAAAATCTGACCATCTGAAGCCGACATAAGGGTCTCAAGCAAGAAGCCAGTGGACAAGGGGACCCGTGTGTGAGGTGTGTGTGCTGCAGCTGGTGTTGTGAATCAGGCCGATGCCACACATCCGCGATAACCCGGCTATTTCACAACACCAGGGTGGCCCCACACCGCTACCAACAACGGCATGACGAAGATCTACCTCAGATGTCCTCCATTTCTCATGGACTTAAGAGCCTATACTGTACTTTTTTATGAAAATAATGAATTTCAAATAAAAATTACATCAAGATGTTAACCCACCATCTTTTATTCTTGTTTCTGACAGTCATTCTGCTTTCTGTTTTTCTGCTGTGTTTTGGGGGGGGGGGAAGCAATACCAGCTTGAACTCAAACACCTCCTTTGAAAGCTGTTTGAACTGCAAAACTTGTTGTGCGAGGTGGCAAAATGACCAGTTAGAAGAACCCTTCTCTCCGTCTCTTTTGTGTGCCTAATTATAGAAAATTAATCAGAAAGCTGAAAGGAAGACAGGTATCAGGGGAGCACCTGTGGACAGATTTTGTGAGATCTGCTCTAATTACACAGTAAAGGCCCCAGCAGTGGGGCTTCCAGAGCAATTTCGGGAGAAATAATTACTTAACCCAGAGCTGCACCCTAGGTCACATGTATTTGTGGACCTGAGTGTGAGTTAATGAGGAACTCAAAGAATGATCAGTCATTGCCTTAAGGGAAGTCTTTCAGCCGAAACTACATAATGATTTGTCAGTGTGTTTTACAAGGCATTATGACCAGCTGGGGTGAAGGTCACCAAAGACAGAATTGAAAAGTTAAATCTGTCTTCAGTGTTTTACTTTTTTTTGTATCTCAGATCCAGGGTTTAAGATATAATGAAGAGAATCTACATGTATAGACCATTCGTGTATCTCTTGTTAATCTTTAATCATCAGCCTTCATCAGATTAATAGTCTTTTCAATTATCCACTCCAGTCTCATGAAGTCAGTTCCATAATTATTGGCCCGCTTGATAAGGATGGGTAAAAAGAGGTCATGAAAAAATGGCTTTATGGTTGATTAGCTCATTTAACACTGAAAATATGAGAGAAATCTAATCTGTACTTCTAATTGAAGAATATTTAATCTAAACAAACAAAAGACCCATTACAGAATCATAAAGATTACAGCATCTCTACAGATCCTTGGGGTCCTAGGTCCTCTCCTTTGGACCACTCTTCAGCTCAGCCCACAGATTTTCAGTGGGGTCTAGGTCAGAAGATTGGGATGGCCAGTCCACAGAAATACTGTGACTGACATTTCACATATTGGACAGCATGGTAACACAAGCTATGACCAAGTAATAAGTAGTAGTTTATGTATTCCAGTAAAAAAAAACCCACCAGATTAGTGAGCTGTATCTGTCTCTCACTGTAGATTGAGAGTTAACTGGCTTTTTGAACAAACACAGAACCAAGTCTGGCTCCAGTAAAGTGAATGGGGCAAATGTCTGCTTGCCCCCATGGTTCAGAGGACCACTATCCATCACCTGATTTTTGAAGGTCATCACAATTTTTTTCATTTCATTGGTGAATTCTGAAATCTTCCCTGTTTTGGTAAAAAAGGAAGTGAGTTTGTCCTCTGTTTCCCCGGATATGTACACCCCAGTGAAACAGGATTCATAGATGACCGCTAAAGATTTTCTGAACGCTCAGTTGGACTTAAAATTGAAATATAAATGTGATCATGCTTCAGATGCATTTTAATCATATGACTTTCTGAGGGTGCCAATAAGGTTTGTTTAGAAAAAGTATTTCTTAATGGGAATTTTTGTTTTCCTAGACATAATTTTCCTTTTGCAGATCCCATTTATTTCAAGTTAAGATTAGATATATCTCACATTTTTGTGAGATTGAGCTAATCAACCACAAAGACATTTTTCATTACTTTTTTTTACTTTCTGCATCAAGAGTGCCAATTATTGTGGGTCTGATAATATGTTAATAACTAGTCTTTGTAGTTCTATGGTTCTGCATAATGGGAGAATTGGTCACACGTTGAGGAAGTGATGATGCCCTTCAGAGGCTCTGTGAAGGTTATCCTGCCATAGATCTCTAACACTGTGTTTTAATCATGTTTACATGCTCGAGCACAAGCCTGAGGGCCTCCAGGCAGCTCTTTAAGAATAACTGACTGTTTCAAAAAATCCCAAATGGCTCTGGTGTGCCAATGGCAGTTCCTTCCGGTTCAGGTACAATATAACCCTTCCACCCAGCCCATTCCCTCACTCACATTGTCTTCCACTCACTCATGGAGGAGACTCCACAGTCTAATGAGGTGATCAACCTCACTACGTTCAGAGGCCAATATTCTGTCTCTCCACCAATCGGTGGTGGAGACAACCGTAGGTATGCTGTGGAGGAGAATGGTGGATACGATGTGAATGGAGTGGCCTCCCGTAGCTCTGCAGTGTTGTCTGGATATGATACGCTGGATACACCACCAAGTTATGACTTCTATGCCAACACAGAGGTGTTCGGTAGAACACGGAAAATAAGACCATCACTCTTTCAGCTGCACTCTAACCTTGAGGTAGGAAAGGCAATGGTAATGAGATTTGTGATGCCAGTATTTATACGTACTGTGTAATTAATAATGTATAGTTGTGATATAATGTAAGTTTAGTTCCTAAACCATGGTTGCAAGAACTTGTTGACAATGTCATGTTAGTTCATGTGTTTTTTCAAAATGGGGAATAATCTGGTTTATATAAATCCATTCATTTTATCCCTGCTAGTATACAGTAATCCTTGCTGATATATGGTACGTGGTAATCTATTAGACAGTAATAAAAAATTAATTGACATTTTAATTTCTTACTTGAATACTTGAGTGAACCTCTGTTGTAGGATGATTCCTCCCCACCTCCCCTGTATGAGGAGACAAGTGGCAACAAAGAGAGCCCAGAGGAGGAACCAGCAGAACCTCCCCCAGAACCCGCTCGCTTTGGATGGGTACAGGGGGTCATGGTGAGGACCCGCTACTACACATGTGCACAATATACAGTCATCGTCCTAAAATAGTTACTGTGAAACAGTACTAGTCACTATAAAGATGAAAATATGTGAAACAATTGGATAATTGAATAAGAACAAAACCAGCCCAAGTGTCCAACATGATGCAGTGGGCTGGATGATAATAGTAATAATAATAATAGTAATAATAATAATGATAATAATAAAATATTCATGATCTCCTGTGACTTCTTTCCATTGCAGGTCCGTTGTATGCTCAACATCTGGGGAGTGATTCTCTACCTGAGACTTCCCTGGATCACAGCCCAAGCTGGGATTGGTATGTTAGTCTTTGTCGTCTTTATTTCTGCTCAGAAGGGTTTCTTTGGCGTATAACAATATTGAACCCTTTTTGGTTCTGGATAGAAGCATTTTGAAAAAGTTCTTTAACACAAGAAAGTTCAAGTTGGACATTATTACTGTTTTGAAATGTGATTCTTTTGACCCTCGTATCTAATGTTCTCTCACTTTTTCGGTGTATATTTTGGTCTAAATTAGATCAATTTTATGAAAGGTTAAAAGTTCTGGGTATTTCTGCCTTGTTAGACCATAAGTGGCCACTTCAACTGCATCCATTGGAATGAATTTTATCCCATATTTCAAATGAGTTGGGTAATATTTTAGCAACACATATTCAGTACCCTACTCTTACCTAGTTTACCTCACAACATAGCTGGAAAGAAGTGGCAAACACGTTTTGGAAGTGGGATCCAGAACAGAGCAAAACAACTGCAGTAGAACTGAATAGAACAGACAATACAGGCTATAGTATATAAACCCACCAAATTCACTGTAGAGCTTTGATAGCTACAAATATGTGGTGAACAGAGTGACACATCTAGACAAAACTGAAACATGAGCACCTTCAGATAAGGAGAGATTGAGGTGCTGATTATGGTTGAGCCTTTTGTGAAGATGGCAAGAAACATCACTTTTTTACTGCAACAGCAGCAGCGTCTAATGTACCCTGGGTTCGCACTCTTATATAGTCTGTCTCACATTGACTATACAAAGTAATATCCTATTTGACTAAAATATTTGTATAGTATATATTTGTCACATGTGTGAATACATCAGGTTCAAGCAGTTTGTAGAAACACTTTGTATAGTTTCATTCAGTTTGGCCATTAGGCTGTTTTGCTGCAAAATGCCAACTTTTACTGCCTTTTACCCATGTTTGTTTTAATAGTAACAGTCATTCTGGTTTCCCTTTTTTCCCGTTTTTTCTAGCTATACCAACTAGAAACAGACCTTCCATTCAAAACTGTTTGAGAAATCTATCAGGTGCAAAGCTGCCATATGAAGCACCAAAGTGACCAGTTAACAGAACCCTTCCAGTCTCTTTTGTGTGCCTAATTATAGAAAATTCATCAAAAGCTGAAAGGGAGACAGGTCAAAATGACCATTTATGACCATTGTAGTAGTCACATATAAAACCTTTTAGTGCACATATTAAACAGGTGAGAAAACCATTTAACCAGGCAAAGAACCATGTAAACATTTAAATGTTTTTGCTGTAGTTATCATGGTTCTGACCCTTTGTCTTTTCTTAATAAAACTTTAAAAGAACCCTTTACAAAAATGTGATCAAGACACTTTTATTGTAAAGTGCGGATGATGGTACCTGCTCAAGTAACAGCTGGGTGGCCTAGTGGTTAGGGTGTTGGCCCTGCAATCAGAGGATTGGGGTTCAAATCCCAACTGCTAGTGTCACGGCTGTGGTACCCTTGAGGCACAGTCCCCACACACTGCTCCCCTGGCGCCTCATTGGCGGCAGCCCACTGCTTCACTTGGTGAATGGGTGAAATGCAGAGAAATCATTTCACTGTGTGTTGTACTTGTATGACTATGCGTGTGATCAATAAAGATGATTTTTCTTCTTAACAGATTTGTATTTTTATGTGAGCATAAAATTCAGGGGATTTTTAAAAAGAACTTTAACAGCAATCCATACTTTTCAGCATTGTTTATATTTTCTGTAGTAATGCGTATGGTTAACTAGTGTAGGGTAGATAGAGTAGACTCTTCACAAATATGTATGCACTGTCCTGAAACTTGAGTGTTTCCTCAAATTGTAAGTCGCTTTGGATAAAAGCATCTGCCAAATTAATGTAATTTAATGTAGTGACTGGGATGCTGTTAAATTAATTTTATGTGAATTGAGTTCTCTCTTGTTTTCCTCAGGTTTGACATGGATTATAATCCTGCTGTCCTCCTGCATCACTGGAATCACAGGGCTCTCCACCTCTGCTATCGCCACCAATGGCAAAGTCAAAGGAGGTAGGGCTGTTATTCATTTCTGTTGCTCAGTTACAGCCCCATCACACTACAACACGTTTAGTCAGAGACCCTTTCTAAGGGTTCCACCCTGATTCTTCCCAGGTGGAACTTACTTCCTGATCTCCCGTAGTCTGGGCCCAGAGCTGGGAGGCTCCATTGGGCTCATCTTCGCGTTTGCTAATGCAGTGGCTGTGGCTATGCACACTGTGGGCTTTGCTGAGACAGTACAAGCACTCATGCAGGTGGGTATTGTGATCTAGCACCACTTCGAACACTTTGTTAAGACATACTTTCACAAGTTTCCTTTGTTGACTGCATATTTGTGATTCATTGCTTTAATGCTTTCTTTTACCCAATATCAGGAGAGTGGGTCAAGTATGGTAGACCCTATTAATGACATCCGGATCATCGGCGTAATCACTGTCACCTGTCTGCTGGCCATCTCACTGGCTGGTATGGAGTGGGAGTCAAAGGTTTGTGTGTTAACCTGTCAACAGCACCTCAATCATTTTGTATTGTTTTTCTTTTAGTTATTAAATAAGATGCTGTAGGATCTGAACATAACCTTCATGTGTTAAACAATCATTCATTTTACAAATTATTCTAACACCATCTGAAATAAACTGAACATTGCAATTTTACCTCAGGCCCAGGTTTTGTTCTTCATGGTCATCATGGTGTCCTTTGCCAATTATATTGTGGGTACCATCATCCCAGCCACTCCACAGAAGCAGGTCAAGGGCTTCTTCAGCTATAGAGGTCAGAGAGTGTTGCTGTCAGTATGTTCCTCAAAATATCCACACTTCTAGAAAACGTTCTACAAGTTTCGTAGTTCCACTTTCCTACTTTTGGTGCTCAGGCAGAATTGAGAAGCATATGTTTTCTGTCAGCAGATTACATAAATGCATGTGTGGCACTACATGCTTCTTTCTCTTTGTGCCCAACAGCGGACATTTTTGCAGAAAACTTTGTGCCCAACTGGCGTGGGCCAGGGGGCAGCTTCTTTGGCATGTTCTCCATCTTCTTTCCCTCAGCCACAGGCATTCTCGCAGGAGCCAATATCTCTGGTGACCTGAAGGCAAGTTTAGCTTTTCTCCTGTCTCGCTCACAATTCACCCTAGCTGTCCCCATTACTCCATGAAATACGTTTATATGTTTAAAATTCTACATGCCCTACACTGCATACACAGTGTTCCATCTGGATAATCTATAAGTATCCCTTTGGCTTACATGTGTCCCTGCTTTCTTTGTGTGACTATTCAATTGTTATGCTCGGCCTCTCTAAGTGACTCAACACACCCGTATGCTAGTAGGATCCCAATGTGGCAATACCCCGTGGCACAATGTTGGCGATTTTCTGGACCACCATATCTTATCTCGTCATCTCAGCTACAATTGGTGAGTGGTAAAACAACTTGATGGATCAAACTTCTAATTTTAATAATCATTACTTAATATATATTTCTTCATTTAGACATGTTTAATGGTTTACATTAGGGATGCAACAATCCCTAGTGTGCATTTGATTCCATTTTTTTTAACAACCAATTAACAAATGATTTGGCTGATTTTTTTTATTTTTTAGTCACAGTTTTTGGGCTACGTGAACACATAAGACACACACGCACTCTTTAATGAGCCCTACTGGCATTTAAATTGTTAAATGAGACAGTTTCCTATTTACTTCATAAATCTAATGAAGTGCTTTACTGATTGAAGTGCTGAGCTGAATTGTTGTTTAGCACAATGACTCCAGCAAAATTCTGCTACTGAAATCCAAATTAGAAATTGGCCGATTGGCAGTTGTTTGAACAAAAATCTGCTGATTCTGATTTTGTCCAGGTCCAGTTGAACATCCCTAACTGTCACTATACATTTCAATGTATTGAGACACACCAGAAAACAGTTTTTGTGGTTGTGAGTCTAATGGTTTCATGCTTTTATGAATAAGGCTCATGTGTAGTGCGTGATGCCTCTGGTAGTCTCAATGACACCATAATGGCTGGATCTGCTGCTGGAGACTGCTTGGGGATCACTTGTGGCTATGGCTGGAACTTCAGTGAATGCATTACCAACAAGACCTGCCCTTACGGCCTTATTAATAATTACCAGGTACCAGTAACTCTCTATATGTACTATTCCCCGATCGTTTAAGCAGTACTTCATAAACAGCTTGGCATAAGAGATTATATGCAATAAATGTTGTAACAGACTCTTTACCTTTTTTAATGTCACTAAATTAATTGCCCAGGTTGATGTGTTAACTATAAAAGTCTGTTTTCTCTTGTTTTAGACTATGAGCATGGTGTCTGGATTTGCACCTCTAATTGCGGCTGGTATATTTGGGGCTACTCTCTCTTCAGCATTGGCTTGCCTGGTCTCAGCACCTAAAGTCTTTCAGGTGATAAAAATGTTGTTCCTGTTCAGTGTATTCCTCAAAACAACACCAAATACATGGCAAAATATTTATATGTGATAGCTATCGAAACTTACAACAACTGATCTTTTATCTGGCCTATCCTTTAGTGTCTGTGCAAGGATAGGTTGTATCCAGCAATCGGCTTTTTTGGGAAAGGCTACGGGAAGAATGACGAACCATACAGAAGCTACCTCTTGACTTATATCATTGCTGTTTGCTTCATCCTTATTGGTAAGTGAAAGTACATGATAGCTCAGAAGCAGTTAAATATATATACGCTCATACATATATACATATACTACAAAATTGAATATACATTATATTATGTACACATACAACGGTATTGAAAAATAATACTGCTGGGAGACTCTTAATGAAAACCTTTGCTATCCAAACCACATTTCAGCTGAGCTGAACACCATCGCTCCCATCATCTCCAACTTCTTCCTGTGTTCCTATGCCCTCATCAACTTCAGCTGTTTCCATGCCTCCATCACCAACTCTCCCGGTGAGACACACCACATGGGCAGAAATTTTTAATACATGTTTCCACTGATTCACTGAATAAAGGCTGTATAAAGTGTTCTTGGTTATAAAGATTGTTCCTTGCTCTAAATGTTTACAGAATTATACATGTTGTCACTAATTTGATGCAATAATGCAGTATTATACGAGTGCCAAGAGGGTGTGTTAACTAACTACACACTTTTAGAGATAACACACCGCATATTTTTAATATATCTATTACCAGAGTGTGAAAAGGCCTTCTATGGGTTCTGTTAATATGGTTTCCTCTTATGTGTATGTGCAGGCTGGCGCCCCTCATTTCGGTTTTACAGTAAGTGGGCTTCTCTTGTGGGTGCTGTGGTGTCAGTGATCATTATGTTCCTGCTCACCTGGTGGGCTGCTCTCATAGCCATTGGGATTGTGCTCTTCCTGCTGGGATATGTGCTCTACAAGAAACCCTGTAAGACCAGCACTCACTCCATCTCAAATGAATATCATTATGTGTCTAAAGTGGACATGCTTCTCTTGTAACAACATTATAAGGAAATAATCGAATAACCTCTTTTCCTCTCTGATCTAGCTGTGAACTGGGGCTCCTCCGTGCAAGCAGGCTCTTATAACATGGCACTATCCTACTGTGTTGGTCTCAACCAGGTAGAAGACCATATAAAGAATTATAGGTAATCAATGTAAAGTGCTTTATTTCATGAGGCAGATATACACAGCATTTACACCCGCATTAAGTGTAGCGTTGGACTAACGATCGCATTTGTTTCCGTGATGTTAAGGGGTGCGATAACAGAATGGATCAGATCACATTATTCATGTAAAACCATGCTCTTTATCTCAAACCTTATATATAGAATAAATACATATATTGTAAGTAAAAGTGTATATGTAGGAATATGCAACAATACATTACAATGTAAGTGCATTAGGATAAACTACTAAATACGGCAGCCACGCTGTGTATCTAAATAAACTACTGTATTATGATCTTTACAAATATGCTACAAATAGATTTCAAAGGATGCATGAAATCACTTTGCACTCAGCTGCTTGGGTGAACAACATTTGAGAGCAGTTTTCTCTGCCTAATGATGCATGCTACATAACCACATATCACTGTGATCATCCAAATGAAGGTTAGTTTTAAAGTAACCAATCCTTTAATGTTTAACAAACAGTATGTTAATGACTCATAATTGTATCATAGTTGCTTGAAGGGCTTATTTTGCATCAGCAACGTTCAATGACAAACAAGCCATTCATAAGCAACCAACTGATGGCACCTTCACATCTGGCAACTTGTTTTAAGTAAATAATCACTTAGTTGTTCATTATAAATATAATAATAAAATGTTAGGCAGTCATTCATGCAATAACCATGAAAACTGTGCATCTAACAATGGTCAATGGTTCAGGAGTGCAATGTACAAACTGACACCAGCTGAACCTCATTAACTCTTTTCTTGTTTGCATGCCTTTTGCATGTGTCTCCTTATAAAGTACTACCTCTCTCTGTTTCTGTCTCTGCCTCCACTCTTGTGACTTTCAAAAGTGGGAAAACGACTTTGAGGCGTGCATTTTCACATGTCATGCCCACATAGTCTTGTTCAATAGCACAGACTTTTTTGGAAACACAAATTACTAAAAGCCTCCATTACACACTCTTAGATTTGGCGAAAAGTTGTGAGCAGGGTGGACGGGCTGCCAGTCTGCTGTTTAATGATGTTGCAGAACAATGTTACTAATGACAATAAAACTTGTGTTTAACAGTTTACGTCATTGTTATAAAGTAATGTTATACAACAACACAGCAGCTAGAACATGCAATAAATTGGTCAAAGAAATAGCCTAGGCTACTAAAACCAACACTAAAACTTAATAGGAACTGTTAATAACTGTAATGCTGGATTGTGTGCCAGATCAGTTTTCATGTTGATCTCAACAAGCCGGGACACTTTTCCATTCGGAGGCTGCTGCATCATTTAGCATTTTCATGACATCATCACATCTATTTTACAGTGTTTTGAACTAAAAATATATACAAATATTTAGACTAAGTATTTTAAAATATAAAATATTAATTACAAAATACAACATTATATTTAGTATTTGAAAGAGGTATATAAATACATATATTATAAATACTTTCCATTCCTGTGTGTGTAGCACTGACAATAATGTGCCGATCTGTTCCTTCCTTATTATTTCTTGTGTCTCACTCTTGTGTGTTTTTTTTCCTTTAGGCCGCAGTGTCTGGTTCTCACTGGGACACCTAGTTTGCGGCCAGCCTTGGTGGACTTTGTTGGTACCTTCACCAAGAACCATAGTCTGATGATCTGTGGAAATGTCATCATCGTGAGTCTCTATGTTCCCCTTAACTGTTTCAATGGACAAAATTTATCTCAGTCCATTTCCTTGCCCGGTAGCAGTGGAGTAAGTAGGATTTTATGGTCCACAGTGCAAAAGAAATTTGCGTTGACACATAATTAAATCTGCTTATTTGTTCTTAACTATGCTGGTGCTCTAAGTATATCATTATCATATACTTATAAGTCAAGGGTGTAAAATTGCATAAGTAGTGATATAAGGGGTGCAATAAAGGTTCTGTCAGCAAGACCCGCACCAGAGAAATAGCCTATCTGCTCTGCCCTTAATTACACCACTGCCAGTAGCATGGAATAACATTTAAACCAGAATAGTTGTTACATTATCAAAGCAATTTCTCACAGTACCCTTTACTCTCCTACACACACTAAGTTTATATATTCTCCACAGGGTGGACCTTCACCTGATGCTGTGGATACAGCAAACAGTAACAATCATGTGTCATGGCTCAACAAGAGGCGCATCAAGTCCTTCTATCATGGAGTACTCGCTGATGACCTGCGCACTGGGGCACGGATGTTGCTGCAGGTCATCCATCTACCACAATCATCTACCAGAAACAGTCATTTGAGCTTTACAGTGTGATTGAAGTCCTGTCTGAAGTCTGACAGTCTAGTTCCTTTGTGGCTGATTGTGATGTGTCCCTATAGGGTGCAGGTTTAGGTCGCATCAGACCTAATGTCTTAGTGCTGGGATTTAAGAAGAACTGGAACAAATATCCACTGAGTAGCATTGAGAACTACATAGGCATTTTACAGTAAGTTCTACATTTGAATACCTTATCCCTTAGGCTGTAGAGGTTTTTAGTGACATTTGACAGTGAAGAGCACTATGTCACATGTTTCTTAGTGATGCATTTGACCTGCAGTATGGCGTATGCATTCTTCGGATGAAAGAAGGTCTCGATCTGTCTCATCGAATGCAAGCACATGGTAATAGCTGTAATACAAGTGAAGTAAATGCATTTTAATTTATGCTTTCTAACAATTCACCACATTGATCATCTCAACTTTTGTTTTACTGCAGTAAACCCAGGATTCGAGGAAGCCACTGAGCCAGGACTTGATGGCAGGAACATCAGCACAACAAGTATGCACTGACATTGTATTAGGTGTAGTTGGGAACATGCTGAAGTAGTTTGTTGTCAATCGATGGTCTGCTTATACATACAGTAGGATATAACAGAAAGTGGGAAAAACTGAAATAAAACTGGGGGAGAATGTGGAAATAGACGGAATGATTAAAAATGAAATACTGAATTACTAAAATTATAGTTATATAAAATTATTAATGTTTAGAATACAAGACAAGACAATCAGTGTTCATGTATAATATGCAGCCCTTTACCAGTTGAACCAACTTTTTCCTGCATTAAAGAGAAGATTATCAAGCATTACTGTTTCTCTTGCAGTGGACCCTGACTCGCTTACTGCCATGCCTCAACCCACAACCATATTTCAGTCCAGACAGGAAAAGAAGACTATTGATGTCTACTGGCTGTCTGATGATGGAGGTGAGTGTGTTTTTGAGATAAAATTGATGTTTGCCTGTTGTTCTTGCTACAGTATATATACTGGATGCAGTAGTGGCTAATGTTGTATGTTGTCAGGTCTGACACTACTGCTGCCGTATCTTCTGAAGCGTAAAAAGCGATGGGGCAGGTGTAAAGTAAGAGTCTTTGTGGGAGGAGAGATTCAGCATGTCGAGGAGCAAAAACAAGAGTGAGTTGAGCTTAAGCTACAGGCCACTGTTTAACACTCGGCACAATTATTCAGCACTCTAAATAGGAACCAAGACTGTAATAAAGTATACTTACTTAAACACTGTATAAACATATTACCACTGTCCAAAAGTATCTCCAAAATTGTATCTTTACAAGCAAAGACCAAAAAACAGTGACTTATTCTTTAATTCAATTATAAATTATAAAGTCATGTAGTGGCACCTCTAAAGGTTTGTTCATCATGAAACACAATGGAAAGTACAAATGATGTTATAGATACATACTTTTCTTTGTGCATTTTTTTATAGTATACAACACTTACCATTTAAAGGTGTCTTGCTTAAAACCCACTTATGTTTTCTTAAATAATCTACATAGTAAGATGATAGGAATGTAAATCCTGCTAGTCCTATCAAGAAATCTACTTTTGACATTGTTAGTGTGGAATTCATGATCTACTGATCCTGGGAATCCCTGCTCTTTTCTCAACAGGCTCATAGCTCTCATCAGCAAGTTTCGCCTTGGCTTCAGTGACATCCAAGTCCTCCCAGACATCAATGAGAAACCTCAGCCTGAACAGTATTTGGACCATTACTCATTCACACTATGCTGATTTCCAAGGCTAACAACTCATTTTTTATTCAGTTATCTCATGTATGCGTTTTGTTGTGCTGAATGCACTTACATGACAACTGCCTGCTGTGATATCTCATACATTTTTACAGTGTTAAGAAGTTTGAGGACCTGCTAGGGCCTTATAGAGTGCATGCTATACAAAAGAACGGGGACAGAGGCAGCCAGAACAGTGATTGTCCAGGGACAGTGTCTGATGAGGAGCTCGAGAAAAATATGGCAAAGGTAAAGAGCTGAATGGATCTAAATGGTCAAAATGATGAACGGGAGCACCAGCATACTATAAAAATACCAAAGACGTACTGTACACCATAAGGTCTCACAATTACAGTCTGAATGAATTTGCATAAACCAAAGAAGCTGGGGTCTTAGATCAGATCACTGCATTTTGTTTACTTTGTTGACCATTAATGTTTGTGTGCCTTTCTGTGTGTTTATCCAGACCTTTAGACAGATCCGCTTGAATGAAGTCCTAAAAGACTACTCGAGAGATGCAGCTTTGATTATTGTGTGAGTCTTTGCCAGATAACGTTTTAGCTCATGTCCCAATAGATTAACAAAATAAATGATGACTTATCTAACAGTATCATAGGCTGTCATTTTCTGAAGAAATTCTTTGCTGTCTGCTTGGTAGGACCATGCCCA
Organism: Bryconaethiops microstoma; assembly: GCA_037577275.1. Lineage (NCBI taxonomy): Eukaryota > Metazoa > Chordata > Actinopteri > Characiformes > Alestidae > Bryconaethiops > Bryconaethiops microstoma. The sequence goes on from JBBJLS010000018.1 coordinate 14,886,557, forward strand.
TCGGCCGTAGAGGAGCCTGTCCAAGTGCTCTTTACATGGCTTGGCTGGAGACTCTGTGCCGTGACCTGCGACCTCCAGTCCTGATGGTCAGGGGGAACCAGGAGAGCGTGCTGACCTTCTACTGTCAGTGATCAACACAGGAATCTTATCAGCAGCAGCCGGAAGGTGTTGGATGTAAAATAAAACTTGGTATATACTCTATATACTAAATCTACCTTTTTACACTTGTGCTGAAATGTTGTGGTATGACTTATCCACTTAACTGATTGTTTAAATGTTTTCTATGATCTGTAATATGAAATTATTTGTTAAAGACATTGAATTGTGTGTAGTAACTCTTAATAATGTGTATCATACATCACTGACCACTTTATCAGAAACTATGTCGACCACTCTGTTGTATATTATATACACTATATGGACAAAATGTATTGGGACTGTGATGCCAACAGGGACTTTAATGACATTGCATTCGAATACATATACTTTAAAATGGAGTTGGTGCCCCTTTGGAGTTATAACAGCTTCCACTCTTCTTGGAAGGCTTTTGTGCCCATTCATTCTGTAGAGCATTTATGAGGTCAGGCACTGATGTTGAAGGCCTGGCTCGAAATCTCTGTTCCAGTTCATCCCAAAGGTGTTGGATGGGGTTGAGGTCAGGACTCTGTGCAGGCAAGTCAAGTTCTTCCACACCGAACTCATCCAACCATGTCTTTATGGACACTTTGTGCACTGGGATACAGTCATGTTGGAAGAGAAAAGGTTTTCAACACAAAGTTGGAAGCATGGCGTTGTCCAGAATGTCTTGGTATACTGAAGCATTAGAATGTCCTTCCCTGGAAGTATGGGGCCTAGCCCAAACCCTGAAAAATAGATGTGTCTCTATATATATATAAATATATATGTATATAGTTTGAATTAGTCCCTTCATAAGTGGTCAGATCCCTGTTCTTGGCGGATATTTTTGGATAGGGGACCATTCTCAACCGATAATGACTCAGTAATCTCAGTAATGTTGTTGTGTCTGATACCTGTCACAAACATCATCTGCGTTTGGTCAACACCAGCCCTCTGGTCTTAAACTGATCGTTGATGAGCAGTAAATAACAAATGGTGCACAACTGCCAAGAGATGAACAGACAGTCCATAGGTGTAAGTGTAAAGTGGCCAGAGAAAGTAAGCAGAAAGCTGTTCCTAATGAAGGTAGCCCGTTTCCTAAATCAGTTGCTGATTTTTTCTGTGGAAACAATAATTTAAGCACAATATCTGTTTTTGCTCCTTAATCAAACTGAATTTAAAAATCAAGCAAGAATGTTGGCTTTCTGATGACTGCACTATTAAAATTTTTGTATTGCTTTTGGACCCATCTTTTGTTGCAACCAATGGAATATGTTGCATACAGGGTGCTACAATCGCTGTTTCAGCACATATATGTGTACATGGGGTCCTTGAGTTACGCCACAGATCCATTCCTTTGGCATGTAACCCGAATTTTGTTGTTAGTCGAAGCACACCCTAGCTTAAGTCGTTACTGCATATTCTTCCACCGCATGCAACCAAACTAGTTCGCCCACATAGTCCGTAAGTATGAGGCTAACGGTGTTAGGTGAGTGGGAGTGAGTGTTGTAAACTTGTATGTTGAGTTGTAAATGTCGTACATCGAGACTGTTGTAACCTCTGTGTATATTTGTGTGTGTGTGTGTGTGTGTGTGTACACATTTGAATATTGGCCATAACTGAAAACAGGCCTTCATTTAAAAAAAATATATATATATTTACTGAGGGATATTATGGGCCATTGCCAAGGACTTAGGTAAGGGAATCCTAGAGGATCCCAGCATTTGTACTTTTATTTGGTTATTTCTGTATTTTATACATAATTCTGGACCAGAGATCATATATTACATTTTATACCATTGAGCAAATGAGGGAGGATATTATTTCCTATTGGTTCCTGTGACATAATCAGGGCACACAGTTATAAAATAAATAAATAAAAATACTGTAATTACGCCATTCTCTACGGAGCTTGTTAGTAGCGCTTCACTTCAATGACAACCCCCCAAATATCCCTCCCCTGTCCCGAATGAGGACCAGATCTTTCTAGTGTCAAATAAAAAAGTTGTGTTGCTGTTGTTTTTAATTAAACTGAATTCCTCTTAATGTCAGAATCAGAATTAGAATCAGAAAACTTTATTAATCTCTGAAGATATTGCTTATGTTACGACTACACAGACACACAGACACAAAGACAAGAACAGCATATAAGTCTAAATAAATCCACTAAACATCTGTGGAAAAAATTTAAAAAATATATATACATATATATACTACTGCAATTTATTTTTAAATCAGCATCTCTGAGTATGGCAACCATTCCATGCCACAAGCACCTCATTCTGCTTTATGAGGTACTGATTAGTGATCACCTGAATCAAATCATATTTAATGAGGAAAAGTATAAAAACACTGCTGTAATCAACACTCTCCTCTTGCAATGTGACCAGTCGGATGGTAAAACACTACTAGAAGTACATCAAAGGTAAATATTGCTCTTTTGTTTAAGAGTAAACAAGAGATTTGTTTTCTTTGAATTATTTAAGTTTAGTAAACACAACATAATTTCTCTTATTTTGAGGTTTTGTCATTTCCTTTAAAATTAAACTTTAAAGAACAATATTTTTATTTGGAAATTAGGAGAAATATTGTCAGCAGTTCTTAAAAACTAAGGCAAAGCTGTTCAGTTCAATACCTGCACCTATAAAAGAAAAAACTAGAGAAACTGAACATTTTTGCAGTGCTCTCTTATTTTTTTTCCCCGGAGCTGTAATGTTCACCAACAGAACATGTAAGGTACGATATTACAGAAACTGTGACGATTTCAAAGCAATGCAATTATGAGAAATTTATAAAGTAGGCCAGTAGTTGCAACAAGTGTGCTGTGTGTAGGCTACATTTAAATTCAACTAAGCTAATGATAAATGTGAGGATGGACATATATGGTAAAAAATAATAATAATGTGTGCGACAGAAATCAAAGTAAATAAAAGTGAAGTGGCCTCTTTTGAAAACACCACACTACAGCACACAGTGTGAAATTTGTTCTCTGCATTTAATCCATTCACCATGTGAAGCAGTGGGCAGCCACCAATGGCAGGCACCCAGGGAGCTTTGCGTGGGGACGGTACCTTGTTCAAGGGTACCTCAATGGTGCCACTGATAGTCCTGGGATTCAAACCCACTACTTTCTGATCGCAGGGGCAACTCCCTAAACACCAGAGCACCAGCTTCCCTTTTTTATTTCTATTTTTTGTGTATGTAAAGAATTGTTTTATAATCTTGACACCAAAATTGAAATCAGACTGAACTGTTACTTCACTTAGTCTAATTACAACACATTTGGTGTAAAATTGCCCGCTTTAACACTGTTCATTTTGTACCAAATTGTGCATTAGTAAAATGAAGCTTAAAATATTACTAGACTACTAAAATATTACTTTACTCTGAATACTGCGAAAGTCAGAGACCACTGTGTCATTTCCAGTCAAATGGCTATTACATGCAAGAAAAAGTTGAAACTGAGTTCACAGAAAATTACACAAAAGCTTCCAACACTACATATATCAAATCTATCAGTATTTACTTTGTGCACTCTTATCTACTTCTGTGCCCTCAACTTTCAACACCTCCAACTTTCCAATCTTTAAAACAACTAGTTGCATATGAGTATGCTCTCGCTTGCATTATGTTAGACTTCAAACACTTGTATTCACACAAGCAGCTACTCAAACATACCTCAGCTGCCTTAAAGATTTCTTACCTATGTGCATATAAAATAGTTAATGAGGAGATCTGAGGAGGATCTGTTACAAATCCACTTGCATAAGGAAGAGTAAACGTTCAAACTTGAAGTTAAAAGATCATCAAAACATCATTGAAAGACCTGGATGAGCATCAAAATTGGTATCGTCACATAAACAGTTCTTAAGGCTTTCCTCTTTGAGTCAGAGGAGATAATCAAGGCCCACTCTTGCTTCAGATCCAAGTTTCTGTCTATCTTTCCATTGTGAGAAGCCAATTCAGAGTTACGGGTCAGAGAGGATGTGCCACTGACAAGAAACTCTTAGCGTGAAAAGAAAACAGACAAAAAAATAGTCAATTTGAACTAGAATCCTGCAACTGGACATCTGAGACTTGGGGCCGGGTTTCATGGTCCAAGTGTAAAATTTTAATAGGTAAAAAATAGTGAAAGATTTGTTACAGCATTGGTTTGAATGAATTCTTTTATGCCTCTAAAATGTGATCCTGCATGTTCTGATGTCGGTATTGGATATTTACCGACGTAATGTCTACTGAATGCGGAATTTTTAAAACCAGTAAAATTTTGAGTCATTCCATCTACAAACGTCCACAAAGTCCTTGAACTTCACCTCAGCAAACCTCGGCATTGGAGGTTTAATAATCTGTGCGGTGCGAAAGCTGTGCTTTTTGTTCCTCTCCGACTGAGACAGACCATCCAGTTGCTCCCTGTCTGGCTGGGCTGAGATTTGGATGAGATAGAGAGGGAGAGAGAGAGAGAGAGAGAGAGAGAGAGAGAGATGTGTGGACCATATGGTATGTTATCATCACCTCAAACACCCTACCTGCTCTGGGACGACACCTGCACTGCTCACTCTCCACACCTGCCTCTGATCACCTGCTCCTGCCTACGGTGCCGTCTCCCTCTCCTGCTCCTCTCTTCTCTCACCTGACGCAGTTAAACTCAGCCCCTCCATATGGACTGTGCACTGTTCACTGCCAGAAGATACAACCAGACTCGCACACCAAGCCCTTAGTCACAGCATGCACTTGCAAAACCATTTACACTACTTACTTTCACGAAAAAGCAGAAAAGTTGATACTGTGGCAGCTGAATGTGTCAGACGGGTGCGACTAAATGTACAAAAAGAAAAACTAAGCCACAAATGTCATAAGGGGTGAAAATTTCAAAGTAGCCATAAAAGATATTTTTTCATATTACCCAGAGAAATACAGCAAAGAATGAATTACGTTAGACATACCACAGAAAACCACATTTTGTCTGAAAGAACAGTTAAAAATATAAACACTGCTCAAAATATATCCAGCTCCGTAAAAAAAATAAGAGACCTCTGAAGTTTATTTTTAAATCAGCATCTCTATGAGTGTGACAACCATTCCATTCTAGTCTCTGTTAAATTCCTACACAAGCACCTCATTCTGCTTTATGAGGTACTGATTACTGATCACCTGAATCACATCTTATTTAATGAGGAAAAGTATAAAAAACACTGCTGTAATCGACACTCTCCTCTCGCAATGTGACCAGTTGGATGGCAAAACACCACTAGACGTACGTCAAAGGTAATTATTGATATTTTGTTTGAGTGGAAAAGAGATTTCTGTTCTGTAATCACTGCATCTTTTGTTATTTTGGTGTTTCGTCATTTCCTTTACAATAACGCTTTAAAGGACAATATTGTTATTTGGAAATGAGGAGAAATATTGTCTGCAGTTTTTAAAAACTAAACATTTCTGATCTAGTGCTTTAGCTACAAGCTAACAAACTAGCTACTAGCCATCATGCATGATAAAACAATACAATCTGACACAAGGAATTGTATTGTTACATCTCTAGTAGTTGCTGAATAATAATACGCACATTTACAAAAGGAAATATTACATTTCATTATGCTAGCAAATAATCAATGACGAACAAAGATTGACACCGTATCCATATCATTTATTGCATTTAAATTATTTCGCTGATGTGCACTTATGACAAGTTTTCGTGCCAAAGGTAGTTGTATTTCATTTCTATATACCATTTTCCAACCTCTTTTTATGCCTTATAATGAAACAGACTGTTACTGTGCCTTTAAAATACATGTAAATGACCTCTGTTCTGATTGGCTGGCCTGGATTGTGAATCATTCAAAAAGCAGACCAGGCTGAAGCTGTCACGTCTTGACATGCACGGGGAGTGAGGTGGGGCACAAGACGCAGGTTCCATAGAATGTTTTTTTTAATACAACAGGACACAGACTTACACTTAAATAGGCTGATTTGGTGGAAATATGTAAATACACTGGTGAAAAAAAGCTGTGAATTCAAAACAGGCTTATTTTGCAGCTTAGTTTCCAAATTTGGACCGGGGAGTCATTGGTACATTGGTCAAATCTAGCAGCAAACTACGTTATTTTTAAAAAATCAAGGCAAATTCAGTTTTCTATGATAGACACTTTCTTGGAATTACTATGTAGTGGCACAAACACCTGGCAGATTGATTTGACAACAGTTCTTGGTTCTCAGTATAAAGAAAATGTGAGAGTTGAGATGACTGGAGTAACCGTCTGTTACATTCATGCTATTCCTGAGATTAGCAGCTGCACTTTGTCTTTCGCCTGAACTCGCCACTCGATACACTCCGACACAAACAGAGCAGGGCCCTGCTTAAAAAAGCTCCCTACTGTTCCAGAGTATGAGTGTCAGGTAGGGAAAATCAGTACTGTGGCTGTTGCTATTTTGATCTCTACATGCGGTCGACTGTATTCGGGTTTAGGGACACTGCCCAGTTTATGAATGATGAATATCAAGATTAACCATTAACAATATGCCGCACCACACAATTAATGTGTCGTTCGTGTATTTTCAGGAGTGCATCTTTAGGAGTTAATGTGATGGAAGCCGGCGTCCCGGGAATGTGTCGTTAAAAAAAAAAAAAATCCCCAAAAAAGAATACTCAAACATGGACTTTCCTACAACCTACGCTGTTTTGTACATAGAGATCCTTACTAATTTATCTTCTTTACAGAAGTCCTCTTGTCGTGCTTCACCCCTCTGTGATTGTCCCCTTGGGATAATGTACTGTTGAACACTGTATTTTTTTTCCCTTTTCCGTTCCTGTACTCTGTCTTTATTCCTCACTTTACGCATTTCTATTTCTGTTTTCGAGAAAGCTTACATCCCACTAATGGAGCGTTCATCTCTTTTATAGAAAACGCGACACCACCACACTGCCAGGTCTGGCAAGTTAATCATATAGACAGCCGATCCTGACAGTGTTATAGCCCTCATTGAGGTATGGATGCCGTAAGGCAACACTTTGTTCTGCGCCCCCCCACCCCTCACTCTCCACCCACCACCCCTATTATTGGCAATGCCTGCTGATACTACCAATATAGCACTCAAAACCCATCAGCCTCAAGGGTGGTAGTGCATATCATGAAGCTTGACTCATTGTTCAACTCCTTAAGATTGATCCAAAGTGGATTGTTGAATCATGTAAGCCTTATTTCTTGCAGGCTTCAGACTTTTGATAAATAACAGAGCAGCAGGCAGACAGAAGCAAAGGTTTTACTTAGCACATTTTTCCAAAAAGTGATGGTTTAGTCGTAAAACGAATTTACACTTAAAATCCACCCCAAATGAAGTCAACCAGCAAGGGAATGTTTGGTACCTAAAACAGAGATGGCACAAGACCTCTTCACCGAAGGCTTTATGATTTAAGTTAAATAAATAAATAAATAAATGCAGTTCACTTTTATTTAATAGTATAATACAAGCACGATTATTTTATTAAATAAAAAAGTATGCATTTCATTTTTAGTTCCTTTTTATTTAATAGATTCATCGTGCCTGTAGTACTCTAACGCTTTAAGTGTTCAGGTAATACACATTTCAATTTCTAGGATTATTTAAAATGGAATAAAAATATCTAATCATGAAAAAATGTCCAATCATAAATTCAGAAAATTGATTTTGTGGGATCATAAAATCATAAAATTGATTTTGTGGGATCTAGGTAGTTCTAGTCCTATTCCATTCTACTAGAGATGATCTGTGGGATCCGGGTGCATACAGCCATCTCCCTAATATATAGCTATTACACCAGTGTAATTCAGTGATTGTGGAATCAACCATTCACATTTTGATAGATAGGAGCAATTTTATTAAAGAGCAAACAAAGAAAAACAATGAAAACTAACAAAAAAAACACATCACACTATTAACGCAGTGCTAATATACGATTAGATAAATTTTGATGTTTGTGGCTCAATCTGAAGGCTTAGCTCATATAATAATTAGTAAATCAATAATTATGGTTCTTCAGTTCCGATGTTGATTTTGAAACCCTGAGTATTGGCAGACACCTATCCAATATTTCTTCTTTAAACACCACTTCTCTTAACATTGAGCTGTTGAGACACACAGTTCACAACATGTCATCACACTGTGTGAGCAGATTTGTTACAGACTTGATTGGATTAATTTCTTTTCTCTTCGGATGTCCTATCCAGCATTTTCTGCTGATATTCCCCCAAATTGATAGCAGGAATCTACTGGGTGCCATCTATAATTTAAAGTTTGCTTCTTTAATTTTACAAATGCAATTAATGAGAAATGGAAGCTTGTATCCCACCAGCATCTTGTATATGATATGACATTCTGTTTTCTATGGACAAAAGTACATTGCAGAGTCAAACAGCAACAGCTATCTCAAATCCTGAATGATGTCCGTACTTTTGTCTGTTTTTATAGATAATAGTAAGTTGTAAAGTCTCAGAAACCACATATGCAAGTTTATTTTAGATTACTCAGCTCTGCACAGGCTGTCTGATGAGTTAGATGATAGTTTGTTGGGTAAGGGCTGTGATAAACACATTACAGCCACAATGACCATGTAGCTCGAATGTAAAACTGCAAGAAGCCAGTTTTAGACACCACACATCTTGGCTGATTGACTACATTCAGGAGCAAATTTTATTTGAAGGTTCCAAATAAAAGCTTCAGAGCTATCTTGGACCAGGTAACTCTAAATAGCCCTTGGTAGACTCGCTAGCATATGGCTGGTGTTTACGCTAGCGTGGGATTTCCGAAGCTACTGGCCCAAGCTCTGGAATTTACGCTATGTTCTAATCCCAGTGTTTTTCCAGTCTGAGCAGCTACTCAGACGTTTTAGTGGGGGTTAAAGTTAATTACAGCAGAAAGACTTTGACGCTAAGTGTTCAGCTTGACCACACTCAAGCCACTTGGCCAAATCTGCTGTCCACTGGTATCAGAGCAGCACTGCCTCATTCAGTAGAACTTCCATGCTTTTCTACTTCCAGCCAACAAGAAACAGTAACCAAAACATTCCCAGTAGTCTAGAACTGTGCAGGCCTTGAGCCTTCAAATGAGGCAGCCCATTGTGCGGTGGGCTTCGTGGCCATGCTTGGGCCTTAACAAAGCTGAAACTCAAAGAAGTGCAAACCATTTTCTAAAGTAAATAACCTTTTTTCTTTCCTTTTCACAGAACCGAGACCGCCGAATGAGTACAGGACTTCATAATATGTTTGTGGAGGACCGAAGTGTTAAGAATGTGAAAGCTGATAATGAACTGTTTCATTCTGAGCCTGAAGAAAGCTGGCTCTTCAGTAATAGACTGGATGCATGCGCGTCTCTTTTAAAAAATCACAAAACAGGGCACAGGGGCAGCATATGCTGGGGGGAGGGTGGGGTGGATGGGGGGCATTATTCATATTTTCAAGTGACTACACAAACACGAAGTATTTATCAATAAAACGAAGAGAAGACAAAAGGGAAGACATCAATGTGGTCAAGGTTTGGGACCTTACGTGTCTGTTCACGGATGGGAAAAACTGGTTTTCGACTATTGTTTTCCTTCACAATGAAGCCATTGTTCTGTCTGTCCTGGAAAAGCCTGAGAATTATGTGTTCAAGAGTTGTTAACTTGCTTTCAGTGTTCTCAAACAATGTTAACTGTTTTTTTTCTGAATCGTTTTAAAATAGTACCCTAGCCTGACGCGTAGGCTGAAATGAAGTCCAGCCAAAATTCCCACTGAAAAAGAATCAAAATCATTTGCATTTGTTTAATAGCGATCTCAAACATTATTCTTAGCTGTAGTTAAGGACTGTGGAAATGCTTTAGGTTCTTTGGTTTACATTGTTAGAGTTAATGGCTTTTTTTTTTTTGTTGCCGTTAATTGTTCACGCAGCTTCAGAATACGGCCATTGTTGTGCTTCAAAGACTCCTCGTGTGTAGTGATGGATTTCAAGTGATGGCGATGCCGATGGGAACGTAGCGGGGGTAATCGTTTTTGTTTTCTTTTATAAACTTTGCACTGGTGTGAAAATTAAAATTATTTTTCCAATTTAACTTAAACGTTGCTGTGTCTTCTTCAAGAGAAATTCAAAGATAAAATACTTGGCGGCCGGTTTTTGTTTTCGAGCAGAACGTACTGCGATAAGGAGTTTTTTCATAAAAACATAATTAAAACTGTTTAAAATCATCTGCCCACCAATGAGCACGCACACAGTGTAAGAAGCGAAAATTAGTTCAGTGATTGTGAGTTATTTCATCAGATATTCCAAAACCTATACTGGAGTTATAGGGTCGCTCCTCCAATGCCGATCGCAGTGAAGTTGGGACCAATCTACCATTTATTGTTGACATTCATTTAGATTAATTATGAAGAGTCCACTAACCATTTTTATGTTACAAAGTTCACACCTGTCCCCTTGCACAACTATCAAACATGTCAGTTTCACTGTAACAGATCACTTAACCCTTAGAACATGAGTACCACATGCTGGAGGCACAACAAATGGTAAATTGTCGTCATACAGCAAAACAGCTCCTTATCTGGAAGCTCCTCCAGTGTGTTGATGCTCAAAGTGTCAGATGTCATGTTGAGCTTTGTTTGGTGTTCCTGTGTCACGTAGAACCGAAGTTACTGTGATTTAAAAAACGTAATAATAATAACCGCTACTGTGGTTACTTCTTTTATTTTAGGTTTTAGAAACAAACACAAGATCTTTGAACCTGGGAGAACTTTCAGAATAGTCTCCTCCCACAAGTGGGTGTGAAAAACCCACATAGGGAGGGGCTCCGGAGAGCGGCGGCGCATCAAGTGAAAGCAGCAAACTGCGAGAGTAAACACCGGTTTTAGACTGTTTTACACAGTTTCTATTTGTTAAAGTCAGATTTTACTAACACACTAACTTCTAAGGGTTAAAGGTGGTGCATAAGGCTACATAACATGCACATAAGCCTTTAATAAGTGACAAACCTAGAGAAGTTACAACAGACAATGGACTTTCGCTGTCATTAGGTTTGTCAAAGTCAACTGTCGTAACACGCCGTCATTTCACCCGAGTCTCATGACCATCTAATTTCAGCAGAAATCAATGTTATGCCAACCTGATATCAATGCAAACCTATATAAATGTCAATGCAGAATCTTCAAAGTCTTTTGTAAGTGAAATATCCTTAAGTAGTGTTAGGTCTTCTACTGTTCAACAGCCACTGCATGTGACTTCAGATTTCCAACAACTTTGAACGAATGCAAACGCCCATTTAATCATGAAAATATATCTGTGCTGTTCCATAGAAACATTATTCCCTACAGTGACACTGAAACGAAACCTTGGAAAAATTTTATAGAAGAAGCAAAAATGTTTTAGACTTTAATGTTTAAAATATTCATGTATATAACAAGATTGTAGTGGTGGGCAAAACCATTGGAAACCTGGATTTTTTTTCACTTAAACCTAGAATTGAAGAACGAACATTTTCAGAAATATGAACCATTTTAAATCTGAGAGGAATAAATTAGACACATTCAAGATTCAACTGTAAGAACTCTTTCTGGGTCGCTGTTTACATTTAAGACAATCTGCGATACCGACAATGTTAAGGCCTTTGAACAATAAAGTGTCCTCCCTTTCACTAAAGTGTGTTCATACGATTCTCAGGTGGATCTGATCTGCTCATCAGAGCTTTCTGCACACACTGGTTTAATGTCAGACACGCTGTAATTAAAGCAACAATGAGAAACTCTGAGGTGTATGGAAATATTTAAAAGATTTTACTCAAATGATTTGATAAATTGTCCAATAATTTGTACAGAAGTGGTGGTGGTGGCCTAGTGGGACCTCTTGTTTCAGAGGCAACAAGAGGTCCCACTAGGCCCCCTAGAGGTCATGGGTTCGAATCCTACCTTCACCACCACCACTGGGTTCCTGAGCAAGACCCTTAACCCCATTTTGCTCCAGGGAAACTGCCCCCTGTAGTTAGGGAATGGAATTCGCTTTGGATAAAAACGTCTGCTAAATGCCGTAAAATGACCTCTGGACGTCTCGATTGGTCCATTCAATGTGGAATGTTCACACAATGTGAAGTGCAAATAATTTCAAAATCAGGGTTAGGAGCTTTTGACTGTGAGGATATATAAAATGATCCTGTATTAAACATGTTGTGGAAGTAGGAGTGCACTGGAATAGAACAGGGTGGGAAGAATACCGAGTTTATTCGGCTTGTGAGGTCATGCACACAGCTAAGGATGTTATTCAGCTTTGTACAAAGTTCAAGGTTCACCCCAGGAGTCGTCACTTATTTACTAACATACACATTTGGTCCAATAGCAACCAAACCACCCATAATTTGAATGCATGGTTAATCAAGTATTGCATACATTTCCTTACCCAGAAACCATACTCGATTTCATACTGACAACAAAAAGAAGTGTCACAATTTAAATGCTTTTTAAGGGGAAAAAAAAAAAAAAAAAATCACTGGAAGAATCCTTGTCGGGTAGCTCAAGCGGGAGAAAGCACAATGAAAATCATGAAAAGGAGGAGTTTTAAGCAAAACAGGTTTGAATAAAGTAGATTGCTGCAATACAATGTAGCTCAAATGCATCTTCGACAATTTTGTGAAAGAAGTAATGCAAATTCCAAAGTTCTGTACATTCGCTAGTAGACAGAAGAGCATTGGGTCACAGCTGGGATGGTTAAAGAGGTTTAGAAAAATTGCTCAGAAAAATATAGTGCATCTTTCGAGTTTCAATCTGAACTGTGGATGAATGTTTTTCAGCCTTTCGCTTCTCAGTGCAAACATAGTGTTCAATGACAATGATATTCCCATGGCAATCATCAACAAACAAGAAACAACTACATTACTGTACTTGTGCAAGGTTTCCAAAAGCTTGAAACTATGAAAGACTTTTCCAGTTGTGTAACACCAAAATATCAGTAGTTATGAGTGTCATATCAAAAGTGGAATGGGTAAAAATCTCATTTAAGCAGGTCTGCTTCAAATATAAAGGACTTTTAGGGTGTTAGGATGTTCCTACCGGAATAACTGTAAATATTTATCAAGATTTATCACATACAAAATAAAAACATACACTGAAAGTCAACCTGGCAATTATTATAGGTATTAAGGCCTCTTAGTTGTAGATGTATTGAGGAAAATGTGCAAGGAAAAAAACCCCCAAAAAAACTATATCCAATGTAGTGATTCACTGTAAATCAAGGAGAAAACACAATTGAAAAGAAATTAAACAACAAATGACGATGAAAATGACAACTAGCAATAAAAACCAGTTCACTAACGAGTCGGGAGTCCTACTGTGCTCGGAATGTGGACTATGTTAGGAACTGCATTCTTCCCTTTGATCTAGAGAGACCGTGATCGTCCGTGGACGGGGGTCTACTTGAGCACACTCTAGAATGGCAGTGCCTTAGGGGTCGGTCGCATGTGCGTCAGCGTCCACACGGTGAGTGTGTGTATGCATGTAGGTCTACTTCAGCAGGCTCTGGAGCATGGCGGTGGCATAGGTGGGCCGAGCCTGCCGGGTCTCGATGGCGGTCCTCAGGTACTGGATCCCTCCGCAGCGCTCCCAGATCTCCTCAAACTGCCGGGGCAGGATCTCCGCTCCCCGCTTTCGGGTCAATCCGGTCTCCTCCAGACTCAGCTCACACATCTCCATGTCGTCCTTACCTACAAACATACAGTGTGTGTGGAAGTGGGGGGGGGCAATTTAGTCCCTTGAACTTTAAAGACCTGTCGACGGGTCCAGACCTCAAAACCGCAGAACTTCACAGTCAATTCTGAATAATTCATAGCAGGCACTAGATAATAAGCCCCAATGGAATGCAAAGAATATAGTGTGAGAGGTTAAGAACTAAATCCAGTGTCTCCCCTATCATTGCATCTGATGGACTCCCAGTGGGTCTTGGGAGTCCGAGACATCCGGATGGACAAATTAGACCCTCTGAAAGCCTCAACAGCAAGATTTAGAGGGGTAACACAAAACAGGCCAAAATGACTGTTTGCTTGAGTTATAAGATGTTCAACTTGTCAACTTGTTTTGTGCCCATCAATAAATAAGATATTTAGTTTCGTTTGCCCCCATCAACCTGTCATTTCTCCTCCTCCCACCAAATATTTAGTTTTTGACATTGATAAAAAAAAATTTAAAAAGGGGGGGCTAATAAAAGAAGGAAAACTCAATAACTTACATTTTCTCTGCACTCCATGGGTGACAAGCACACACACACAAATATATATATATATATATATGTATGTATGTATATAAATGATATACATAGCACTTTAGAAGTGCTTGGGTTCCTACTTCCTTATATAGCACTGATCCAGCTTGCTCACAACCCACTCATAGAGTTTGTTAGTACTGTTAGTGGTCGTTACTTAGTGCCACACTGTGCAAGGCTTGTTTATCACTCCTTTTTTCTACAGTACATGACTAGACATGTTGTAGGCTACTCAGTTCAGGCCCACTGTAATTAAATTTTCTTCTGTCATTAAATCAGGGTTTTAAAGTAGAAACAAAATTAAACCAACTTTCAGGTTCTGCTCACCCTACAACTGAACTTTTTAATGCTAATGGTTTTCTCTTTTCTGTTTCTTCAAATGTTTTACTTTTTCATTCTTTTAATAATACAGATTAGGCAAACCTTGTAGATGCACCAGTAAAGTTCATCTGTTGATGCAGTTTGTGTTAGCCGTCCTTTAGTCCTTCACTGGTCAGTTTCTAAACACAGAGCTGCTTTTGGCTGGCTGGATATTTTGCTGTGATACTGAACAGTGTAAAACCCCAGTAACCTCTGTGTGTCCGACACACCAGTGTCGCACACACTCTGATGCGACTATGCTAGTATCACTGGTCCACCCCCAAGTAACATCACAGTGGTCCTGTGGACAGAAACTGACCAATGATTGATGGCGTAGAGCACGGTATTGTTGATTGTTGATAATAAATGGGCCAGAGCAGGGAAATTACCAGGACCGGAACTGAAGAACCCCAGGCTACACTGCGCTAATGTGCATTTAGACAGTGGACATATAAGGTCGGTGAAGCCGTCAGAAGCTCATTGAGTGGAAGTACAAGATCGATGTTCCTAATAAAGGGAAGGGTCAGTCTGTACCGTGTAACGTACCTGCTACAAGCAGAATGGGGTGTTTCTCTGGGTGCAGCTCCATCTGCCGGGCGATCCATGGGCCATCAAAATGGGCGTACCACCAGCCCTTCTTCTTGTTCTGAGGGTCTTTGTACTGATCTCCTGGTCTGATGAAAGGGATACGGAAATAACGCTGCTGCCGGTTCACCAGGATCTCATGCTGCCGAGCTGGGACGGGTGGAGGAGCATTTTGCTGGGCTGAGAAAGCAGAGACGTTATTACAAAGATATCTGAGGACATTCTGTCACTTTGTAGTTCACCTCTAGCGAACTGGGCGAGCCCTGGGTCTAAGCAATTTGTGTCTAAGGAAAAAGTGGATGGTATTTTAGAAAATCGCCACATAATATTCCACACAGATGAACTGCAAGGTTTGTAAGATTTGTCCTATGCATATTTCACCTAAACATGACTGTCTTTTGAATTAGGAGTACATGGTACATGCAACCTAACAGGCTTCTGTAATTAACTGGCACAATGTGTTGAAGTAGTGTGTAGTTAAGGAGTGTGTCGTATTAGTCCTGAGCATAATTTCTTAGGCTCAGGACTAATACGACACACATAAAGGACTAATTTCTTTATATTTTGCTTTCACCTTGTTGGGTGTAAAAATACTACCTCATGTCTGTCAAACCGTCTTATCTTTGGTATAATGAGTCATTTAAATTAAAGAAATGGGAACAAATGTTTTCACTGTGACAGGCTGCAGAGAGCCAAAAGTTACAAGGAGCCAAGACACAGGTGTTTCAACCACTCAGCATCCAGCACCACCAGTATACTGATCATCTGGAATCGCCTGCACCTGTTTCTTCACTGGTTCAGGACTTTAGTTAGATGTTATGTTTTGTTATCCCTGTATGATTCCTACGTGGGTCACTGTGTGGCAAACAAAAAACAGTACTCTGAAACTGGTCAGGATCAGGGACTGGACTGAAAATGAGAGCCTTTGAAAGTCCTTCATGAAGACTACATGAATAAATTTAAGAAAGTCCAGCTCTTAGAAGTAAAATACGAAGAAATGAGGGGTGGCTTAGGATATAGAAATACACACACTGTATAAACTCAGTAACAACTGTGAACTAAAATTAAAATGAGAACAAAATATATTTGTAGAATACTGCAATGAATTTGACTGTTCAAAAATCTGATTACAAATGTATATATGGACAGTCAGCTGAATAATTACTGGCGGGTTTTGTAAAGAAGACAAAAAAGGTGATGGTAAAATGTCTTTGTAGTATATGATGTTCCTTTCATATTTTGGGTATTTCATATTTTGAACATCATATACTTGTGTTGGTTTATAGTTTCAGACTGAGGGTGCCAACAGTTATAGAGGTGAATGTTTGACCTCATAATTTAGGATGCAGTAACATGGCTGGGGAAACTGGCAGGGTATCTGCTTTTGAGCTTTCTTTGTTTACCCAGTGAGTGCAATGGGACGATTTTCTGAAAACCCAATTCATTTTTCCCCATATAAGAAAGAAGCTTAGACCTAGAGCTTATTCTACAAAATGATGCATCACCTCTGAGGTCTACTGCACTTCATCATTGGACGCGGAGTCTTTAAACGAACCACGATTCTGGGATCACTGTCTACGGAGCACTGGAGGGAGCTGGTACAGCACCTTGTTTTCATGGTGCAGAGAGCAAAGGGCATGACCTGGGCCTGTACCGAACATGTGGTATTTTTATGCAGGTGCAATCATGAGCACTAAGCAATCATAAACGCTGTCATTTCGCACCTCTTAAGCAGCTGTGCCGCGTGCACGGAAATGGAGCAGCGAAGGTTTCGCTAAAGAGGAGAGAGAGCCACACTCTGCCTGTACCTGCACCTCATTTTCCTCATAATAATGTATTCCATTACTCCGCTAAGCCTCAGCATATTAGATAGAGCAGACCGCTCATGAGAAATTAGACTTCAAAATAGTGTGTGTGCACTGCAATAAAAGCCAGGAGAAATAACACCTGTGTCTAAGTGCAGCTCTGAAAACGCTTTGCAGCATCAAGTGTGAATACCATGTCTTTTTAAAACACCATATGCACATTAGGTAAGGGTGCATTAAACTCTTATCCTTTTTTAAAGATAAGAGTTTCATGCAGAATGTACACATTGTTTCAAACCTACCATTTATTCCCTTGTCCATGCAGTATCGATGTTTTTGTGATGTCATAAAAGACTCATTTATATCGTTCAATTTTGTAAGTTTAGCTCTGCCCATTCACAATTAGGTTATTAGGACTGTCTCAGTCTAGAATGCTTGTCGAACACGGCACTGGCCAATCAGAACAGAGGTCATTTACATATATCAGTCCAAAGAGGACAGTAACAAACGATGAATAGAGCTCGGAAAAAAATTCATCTATCTATCATTTTTGGCACATAAAACCCCAAAACATAGTAAGTGGAGCTCAGGAAAGAAAACCATTAACAAAAAACGTAGAATGTATGGCTACTTAGATTTAAAAATCCATTTCATCAATACTGTTCCCACATACGTGTTTTCACAGCAACTCTTCTGAAATTGGACAAGCTTTACAGATTGCATTGACAGATCAAATAAAAGAGGAAATTACAGTTTCAACTGCTGCATAATTCATTTAATAACAATGTCAGTCCTAGTGTTCTGAGGTGAAAAAGACTCTTTCTTTCTTTACAGTAGTGGTGATACGAATCAGAGGTCACAATGTCTACAACCCAAAACCACCAGCGAACAAGTTTTCATACCATCAGACCAAAATCTCCTATATTCACAAAAATGAAAGCCTAAAATCACTTTCACAGTGTTATTTCTATTGGTCCATTCATTATACAATGTTCACACTTTTCAAAGAGCAGTGTTTTTCTTTCAAAAGAAAGAAAAAAGAAAATAGCACGAAAATGAAGGCAGAAAGCATCACTCATTGATGTGTAAGGTCTTTAAAGATACAATAGTGGTAAATTTGAGAAAAAAAAGTTATCTTTAGGTACTGATTAATCACAGTGTGTTTTAGGCTAAATAACAGTAACACTGGGCATCTGGTTCCCATCCAGCCACTGTTAACAAATCTGACCCTTTTTTCACATCAGACAATGATGATTTTACAACATCTGAACCATTCAATAATCTTTTTTAAAAAAAAAGCTCACTTTGCACCATCATGAAAATACCAATACGTCAAAGCACTGCCCTTAAGATGCAGCGGCTGTCTTTGTGCACGCATGAAAAACGGCCTGTATTGTTATAATGGGGACAAATTCAGTGATACAAGGGATAGAAGACTACTGTTACACATATTTTCAATAATTAGCAACTGCAGGGAGGGCTAGGTAATTGAAAGTCGAATGGAAAAGTCTTAACACCCCTAGTCAAACTGAAAATAAGTGCACATCCTCTGAAAAATTACATCGTTTTCTTTTTCTGCACAAATTCCATTCATTAGATTTACGACAACTTACCATTAAACATGTTGAGGAAAAATAACACAGAATATCAAATGTGGCACAACACCCGCACAGGCCACATATATTATTTCCCAGTTCCCAATGTAATGAGCATATATTCAGTAAACGAACAGCAATTGTGCATTAAAACGTGCTCTCTGTAGAGTCTATGCACTTGTTTTCACCTAGAAAAATAATTATAAAAAACATATCATTTGCCCAGACTTTTGCATCCGACTGTTTTTATGAGCTGTTAGTGATCTCTTGATCATACTGCAATCAAAACGGAAGCTTATTATTATTATTATTATTACATGGAATCTCCAGAGTTATGCTTAAGCTTAGCAGCTTGCATTAGATGAGCCCAGCTCTCTAACCGTGACCACGAATGTAATTAAATTTAACTATGAAATTTCTCTGGAATGTCCCAGCATTTCAATAGAACAAAAGAGAAAGACAAGCATGGACACTGAACTTAAGGCCACCTCAGCCTCCGTGCTCCTAAACCACTCCTAGAAGAGTCTGTGCTGAATGACTATGCATGTGGAGGGAGTCTTTGTAAGTGAAGTATTAATGCAGATTTCACCCCCCTCATGCTCTGTCCTACCACTGGTCACGCACAATTACTCCGATAATATAGTCCTAAATACTATATGCATGATATGTACTGTATCTTGTGACTGGAGCCCAAACCCACTGTTAAAGTGTCAGTAAAGCACGTGGCGGCATAGGAGAATTATGGGTTGTCCAGTTTTTCCCCCATTGCCTTCATGGGAAAGCAGTGAAATGTCATGACGATTAGCACTCCATTTCCCATTTGATTCTAGTCATTAACCAGAATTACACTAAGTGGGAGAAATTCAAGAGGTCATTCGACCACATCAATATGCCGTCATGAGCTCGGTATATACAGTTCCGGAAAAATAAATAAATATGATCACTGCAAAAATGTTGAGTTTCTCAGGTTTTATCTTCTATAGGTGCAAGTACTGAACTGAACAGCTTTGCTTTAGTTTTTAAGAACTGCTGACAACATTTCTCCTCATTTCCAAATAAAAATATTGTTCTTTAAAGCATCATTTCAAAGGAAATAAGAGACCCATACATCAAAATAAGAGAAATGATGCAGTGTTTACAGAACTTAGTCATTTCATTTTCGTTCACTCAAACAAAAAGGCAATACATACAAATGAACTTTCTGTAGTGTTTTGCCGTTGATTACAGCAGTGGGTTTTTTTTTTAATACTTTTCCTCATTAAATAAGATTCGATTCAGGTGTTCACATAATCAGTGGCTAATAAAGCAGAATGAGGTGCTTGTGTAGGAATTTAACAGTCACTGGCATGGAATGTCTGTCATACTCACAGAGATGCTGATTTAAAAATAAACTGCAGTGGTATTATATACATATATATATACATACATACATACATACACA
>JBBJLS010000018.1:14906800-14935143 GCA_037577275.1 Bryconaethiops microstoma
GATTGACATAAGTGGTACGCAAGCCCAAATAGACGTTAGTGGTACGCAAAATGCTCACCAGTTTTCAGTCTTCACAGCGCAAATGTGTACCTAATTTGTGACTTCATACTGCGTGCATATATATATGTGTGTGTATGTATGTTTATATAACATGTTTTAATATATGTTATTAGAAGAATGGTTGGATAGCAAAATGGATAACATTTACGGCATTTATCAGACGCTTTTATCCAAAGTGACTTCCATTCCCTCACTACAGGGGACGGTCTACCCGGAGCAACTGGGGTTAAGGGTCTTGCTCAGGAACCCAGTGTGCTGAAGGTAGGATTCGAACCCAAGACCTCTTGATCCAAAGGCAAGTATCCTACCCACTAGGCCACCACCACCCTTGCAATCACATTGCAATATAATGAAAGTATAGTGAAAATCCTTTATGGTGGCTCAGGTATCAGAATATCATATTGTAGCTCATGATATTGTATCATGGCTGAAGTATTTAAAATATTGTATTATTGCTGTAGTAAAATTTATTGTGGCTGAAATATCATGATGTTTTATGGTGCTGAAGTATCATAATAGAATTGTATAGACCCTGAAATAATATGATAATATCAAATCATGGCTGATAATATTGTATCATTGCTGTTTTACATAAAGTTAAGTTTAAAGTGACCATTCTGTCATACGTGAACACACCACAGCACACAGTGTGAACATGATATGATATGATAACTCTTACGATGATACTCTATCACATTGTATTGTATTGTGACTGTCATATCATAGCTAAAATATTTTGATAACGCAGTATGATTTTTATGGCTTGATACAGTATCACAATATTTGAAGTTCAATATATTACTGCAATACTCATTTATGACTTATTTATGATAATTATGATCATATTGTGCTGCATGACTGATTTATACCCCAGGCTTAAAGCTTTATTTCTTATTTGACAGTAGTGAGACAGTCTTCACTCCGTCCTTCCATTACTGTGTTTGGTATTGATTGGTTTGGTCTGAGAGTGGACCTCACTCACCAGTGTGTGGAGAGCCCGGCAGTTGTTATGGGAACAGGCGACCATCACCGGAGTGTTTCCTAAATCTCCCTCCAAATTCACATCAGCCCGGTCACAGGACAGCAGCAGCTGCGCACACACACACACACACACACACACACACACACACACACACACACACACACACACACACACACACACACACACACCTTCCTTTACTTTCTTCTCTCTGTTTGCACTCATCTGAATGAAGAACACACAGATAGAGAACAGAAATCTTCTGATTTAATTTAGAGCTGCACAATTCTGGCAAAATACCAGTGTTGTGATTTTACTGCTGCATAGTGTAAATGTGATTCTTCTCAAGATATTAAAGGGATATCAAATCATTGCTTTTCTGGAATTAAAAAGTCTCGAAGTCTGTAAATATTGTTTCAAATGGTACATTTACTCCCTCCATCCACACATGGAAAATAAACTACAGCTCATGGAAACAAAAGTTACTAAGCAATAACTCTGTTACCATGAAGGAACTGTTTTACTGTTCATTTGTTTAAAAGAAAAAAAAATAAGACTAAATTGTCCAGTTTTTTTGCTGGGTCCTGTGAAGGAGAAGTGTCTTTTTCAGCTATAATAAATTTATAATTCTTAACTCTAAAAGAGTTCTTCTCTAAAAGATTAAAGAGAAGAGAAGAGAAGAATTAAAGAGAAGAAAAACAGGAACCCGATGAAAAAAGTAGAAGAACTTCTGTCTTAAGTTGAGTTTTTATTTTGCTTCTTATTTCTCCTAAAAGGGGTGTTTAGGAGAAATAAGTCAGACTTCAATAATCTCCAGTATAAGAAAATGATTTATTTCTGATCAGACAAAGAAAGACTGTTGTGAGTAGTGAGACTCTCTATGTGTTTAGTGTGGGCAGGGCTGAGACTCACCTGTACCAGGTGGTTGCGCTCGAGGCTGATGGCCAAGTGTAGGGGGGCCATGTTGGACATGCTGAGGATGTTGGGATCAGCTCCCAGTTCCAGCAGCAGTGAGCAGCTCTGCTCCTGGTTCTTCTCCACGGCCCAGTGCAGAGGAGTCCGGCCCTGATCATCCTGAGCATTCAGCTCTACAGAAAAGATATAAACTGACCATTCAGCTCTATTAAAAACTCCAAACGGAGCATGAAAACTATATAAAAACCAAACTTACCACTAAACTATACAAACACCAAACTGACCACTAATCTATATAAACACCAAACTGACCATTCAACTCTATTAATACACCAAACTGACCACTAAATGTTACAATCACCAAACTGACCCCTAAACTATATAAACACCAAAATGACCACTAAACTTAAACAGCAAACTGACCACAAAACTATACAAACAGCAAACTGACCACTGAATTATAAAAACACTAAACGGACAACTAAACTATACAAGCACCAAACTGACCACCAAACTACACAAACACCAAACTGACCACTAAACTATATAAACAACAAACTGTCTACTAAAGTACACAAACATTAAACTGACCACTAAGTTACACAAACTCCAAACTGATTACTAAACTAGACAAAAACCAAACTGACCATTAAACTGTTCAAACACCAAACTGAGCACTAAATTATACAAACACCAAATTGACCATTCAACTTTATAGAAGAATCAAACTTACCATTAAAATAAAAAAACACCAAACTGACCACTTAATTATACAAACACCAAACTGACCATTCAACTCTATACAAACACTAAACTGACCATTAAACTGTTCAAACACCAAACTGACCACTAAACTATACAAACACCAAACGGAACTACACAAACACCAAACTGATCACTAAACTATACAAACATCAAATTAATCACTAAACTACACAAACACCAAACTAAGCACTAAACTCTACAAACACGAAACTGACCACTAAACTATACAAATGTTAAACTGACCACTAAACTACACAAACACTAAACTGACCATTAAATTATACAAACACTAAACTGACCACTAAACTATACAAACAACAAACTGAACACCAAACTACACAAACACCAAACTGACCATTAAATTATACAACCATCAAATTGATCACTAAACTACACAAACTCAAAACTAAGCATTAAACTCTACAAACACCAAACTGACCACTAAACTATACAAACACCAAACTGACCACTAAACTATATAAACATCAAACTGTCCACTAAACTATACAAACACTAAACTGACCACTAAACTACACAAACACCAAACTGACCACTAAACTGTACAAACATCAAACTGACCATGAAACTCTACAAACACCCAACTGAGCACTGAACTGTACAAACACCAAACTGACCACTAAACTACACAAACACTAAAATGACCACTAAACTAGACAAACACCAAACTGACCACTAAATTATACAAACACCAAATTGACCACTAAATTATGCATACACCAAACTGATCACTAAACTACACAAACACCAAACTAAGCACTAAACTATACAAACACCAAACTGACCACTAAACTGCACAAACACCAAACTGACCACTAAACTACACAAACACCAAACTGAGCACTTAACTACACAAACACCAAACTTATCACTTAACTACACAACCACCAAATTAAGCACTAAACTCTACAAACACCAAACTGACCACAAAAACTATACAAACACCAAACTGACCATTTACTTACACAAACACCAAACTGATCACTAAACTATACAAGCACCAAACTGATCACTAAACTACTGTATATAAACACCAAACTGACCACCAAACTATACAAACACTAAACTATACAAACACTAAACTGAACACTAAACTATACAAACACTAAACTAACCACTTAACTACACAAATGCCAAACTTACCACTAAACTACACAAACACCAACCTGACCACTAAACTACACAAACACTAAACTGACTATTCAACTCTATGCAAACATTAAACAGACTGTTCAGCTCCATATGAACACCAAACTGTCTACTGAACTCTACACCAACTCTATATAAAACTGCTCTTCTTTACTTACTGCAGGTTTACGTCCTTTTTAGGTAATATACTATATATAAAATACATGAATATTGTTTAAAATTACTGCTTGTATACTTCATTTGTATTTGAACAGATTCATCCAGATGTATTATTTATTTTCTTTATTTATTATTAACTTTCAATTGCTCTAAGTTTTCAAAAGCCTGTGCAGACGTGCAGGAAATGCACCAGCCTGAGTGGCTCTAAACCGCGTTCCAACAGGACGTATCTCCATGACCTTCTGCACATTCAGAGTTTCCTCAGACTTTGCTTCCTCAGGACATTCCTGCTCTGATTCTTCTGTAATTGTGATTCTGAGAAGGCCTGCTTCTCCGAGGGTTTCGAGTTACTCTTTAATGACCAATGTTTGGTGTGTTGAAGGGCGCTTGGAGGGTTTAGTGTGAGAAGATGTAAATCTTAATGTGTTTTTATTGTAAAGTGATAATTCCAGAGTTCCTCACCCTCCGGGCCCACAGTGGCCACAATGAGTCGAATGACTGCAAGGGAGGCGCCAGCCGTGGCGTGATGGATCGAACTGGCACCACCTTCATCCCGGGACTTCAGCAGCTCCGGTTCCTTCTGGATCAGAAGCTCCAATGCAGAGACATTCCCATTCATGGCCCACTGGAGGAGAGAGAGCAAAAAAAACGTTCAGAACATCACAGTGACCAGAAAACTAGGCTTTAAAGGTCAGATCCAGGTGACCTTTACCTCCTGACTCACAGACACATGTTTGTTTGTAAATACCTTGTCAGGCCCTGTATCCTACATGTGTAGTATATAAGTATATATATATGAATACCATATACTACATATATTATATATATATATATATATATATGATATATACACACACACACACACACACACACACACACAAACACAAATGCTGGGTATAAATACTATAAATACCCAATGAATAACTAATGACACAGATAGTAGTTAGGAGTACGTTATTGTATGTAGTACAGATCACAACTTCTGTCATTTTTTAAAATATTTTTATATTTATTTTTAACTCTTGCTTGTGTGCATCTGCGGGCTAGCCCCAAACGACATCTCGTTGTACTGACACAATGACAATAAAGCATCTACCTATCTATCTATCAATCTATCTATCAGTAGTATAAAAGTAATATTGACATAAGTAATGATATTCACATGGTAAGACTACTGAATATAATAATGATATTGCACATACTGATAGTTTTAGCACCCGATACGAACATTGCACAATACTGCACATGCTAAGACTATTGCACATAAGATATAGTACAAAATGAAATGATTTAGCACACATTTACGAAAACTTCACATGATACTGCACATGGTAAGACTATTGCACGTAATAAAAAACTCATATAAACATGCGGTGGCGCAGTCTCTTTCATTATGCCGCTTCTGTCACACTAAACTGATGCAACTCATGATGCAACTCCGTCAGGGTGGAAATGTTACTGTGAAAAAGTTTCCACCCCCGTGCTCTACTGAGTCTGCGCACTGAGCTGCTTTCTTCACGGGTTCCACGTCGGATCGCTCGGGCGGCCCAGCCAATCAGGAGCGGCCACACTGTGTTTTGGAAACAACACGCCCGAATATTTTCACCTTCCAGCAGCTGAACTTCATGAAACTGGAGCTGCTCTGCTTCCACCACCACCAAGGCTGCTGTTTCCACACATACCTGGCTTTTTAGGGTCGACTGAGGCGAGGTTAACACCTGCTTTTGGACGCGGTCACGTAACCGTACGTTTAACATTAGTTCGCTAGCTGTACGAGAGAGAGTAAGAGAGAGAGAGAAAATGGAAGACTCTAAGGTCTCGGAACACGGCCTGATTTCTCTTGTCATAAAAACGCCTAACCAAGTTCATGGTGATCAGTTGATCGAGGGTGTCAATATCAACTGGACGGTGAAGGATCTGAAAACTCACCTGACGAGTGTTTATCCGTCCAAACCGGTAGGTTTCATGTCTGTAATTGTCTCACTCTTGTGTTAGCTTGTTTAAATCAGCCAAGTCTAGCCTCGAGTTAGCCGGCCGTTGTTCACTCTGTTATATAAGAGAACTGAGTTCTCCAAAGAGTGTGGTGAAGCTAGCCGTAGTGTAGTCTCAGGTTTATAACTCACTTTATGTCTGTAGTTAGAAGTATATGCTGTGGCCTGTGTGCTAATGTTAAGAGTTTGTTTTGGCCTACTTGCATTCCTTTGTACTCACAGACCTTCAGTTCTCCTGTCTGTCAGCTGAGTGTCACTTAGCCAGCCTGGCTAGACAGATAGCTAAGCTACATATTTTGTTAGATCTTAACTGTGTCTCCATATATTTTACTGATAAACATGTTTACAGCACATTCCTCAAATGACTGTCAGACCTCAAGGCTTAGCGTTAGGTACCCGCTGGTTGTCTTGCTTTCGGAGCGTCGTTGTGGAAATTACCCAGAAGAACAGGTGCCATTTATTTTGATGTTTTGTTGTTTTGTTACTTGCTTCCTCATAGGCTGTGAGCGACCAGAGACTAATCTATTCGGGCAAACTGCTTCCAGACCACCTGAATATCAGGGATGTTTTCAGAAAGGTGAGAAGTTTTACTATTTCTAAAGACTTTAAATTTTATGTTTTGTTCAAAACACTGTTGTTATTTCTAATTGAATTGCTGTAGTAATAATAATAATAATAAAATTAATAGTAGTTGCAACAAAAATATTTACGTATAATTATATAGTTATTATATATATTTATATATGTATACATTAATATAATTTTTTGTTGTTTATTATAATGATTAACTTGTCATTGGTATTGAGCTGCTCCTAATGCCATTTTTGCAACAGATTAATAGCAGCAACATTTTGTGCTTTTTTTAAACTCAGCAATCACAGCTGCACTCAAATTAAGAAGTTTAGATTACAAGAACCATCGAAGAAGCATTAATGGAGCTCATACAGTCCATCCCTATGTTTTTGTGAGTAATGTGCAGTGGGGCTTGCATTACCGAACTGTCCTGCAACAGTGCAGGGGGTCTTAGAGCGTCACTATGAAGGCCCAAAAGAAGCTCCTTGTGCATCCAGATAACAGCCTGATCCTCTAAGTAAGTTCAGAGGTCCTGTGTGATTTCACTGGAAAGCTGCTACATAATAAATAACCCATGTGGCCTCTTGGGGAAACTGTTTATGTGAACAATGCTTGTCTTCTTATGTGGAAGACTAACGTTTTCACAGATAGGATTCTAATTTCACAGATTCATTCTGGAATTTCATTTTTCTTTAAATGAGTTTGTTAGAGTAGTTTCTGCTCACATGTTTTTCTGGCTTGAACTTCATCTTGATTTTCACATCATTCTGTTTTGTCTATTACATCAAATTTACATTTAGCACCACAAACTTCACTCACAAAGAAAAGTAATCTGAAAACCAACCATGTGGGAACCTGGGGCTGATTTTTCCATGCCCTTATCCGGCCATAAATATTTGTAAAATCTAGAAATTGGGATTACATTTAGCTTTGAGTATTATAGAAAAAGCTAACATTTTATTTGCGTGTGTGTGTGGCGGTGGGGGTTACATATGTGTTAACAAAGTAACCAAGTCTCAACTGCACATTCTGCACTTCCAGAGTACAATAAAAATACCATAAAATATCAGTCAAATCTAAATATTTGTCAAATGTTTATCTTTTTTAAAAAATATATTAAATATAAAAAATATATGTATTTAATACATTGTCATTATCTTTATGTATCCACACTTTTATGAGAACCTTGTCAATTAATCTCAAAGTTTCATTGCTTTTCAGATGGACACTGTCCCCATTATACACCTTGTTTGTGCTGTCAAACCCCAGCCTGGTTCCCAGCAGGGGGCTAGACCCAAGGTATGTCTCACTGGTCATCCTAAATTAATAAATAAAAAATTATTTTAAAAAATTCTGACTGAAATATATACAAGTATATGGAGAATAGGAATGGAACATGTAGAAAAAAAATATGGAAGATTTTTATAGTACAAAAAAAAGCAGGCATTCCTCACACTCCAGAAGGTTGTGTCTCACTGATCGGCACCAGCATTGTTCTCAGCCCAGCAGCATGCTGTGCATCAGTAAGAGCTTGAGACTGTCTGGGGAAGGTTATGCTTGCTCAGTGGGTAGCAGGGAACACACTGGCACAGCTGCACTCATTATAATCCCCTGGAGAACACAGCTTTGCATCAGACTGAAACCGCTAGTTATTTTCAGTTCAGTGTGTTCTCAATCCCTCTTGCACCTTAGATTTCTTGTATTCAAATCAGCTTTGTTCCTCACTTTTGGTACAGGTCAAACCAGCAGAGCAGCAGCAGCCCTCTCCGGCTCAGCAGAGCACGGGTTCTGTCACTCCAGCGCCATCTGTGCCTACTGTGCCCTCCACCAACGGCCTCAGACAGCGGGGTCACGCTGCCCCTGCTGTGACCAATTCTGCATTGCCAGCCACAGGCCCTGGCACAGGCACCTCCGCGTGAGTTCCTGCCATTTTCTGTCTCGCTGTTAATATCGGCATAATGACAATCAGTGGTTGGTATAAACTCTAAGGGGAAATGTACTAAAAACAGAGAGGGAAGAACCTATTACCCTGTGTAGTTACTTTCAGTCTGAACTCTGATAGTCTAAACTTTTGGTAAAAATAAGCATTTAATTGTATGATCTCTGTGTTCAGGCCAAGACCAGCAGGGATGAACAATCCAGCCTTCCCTACCTACTCACTCTATAGTCCACAGCAACTACTGTGGCTGCAACACATGTATGCTCGCCAATACTACATGCAGTAGTGAGTATTAGCCTAACTATTGTTGTTTATTCCTGTACTAATCTTTTCATTAATGTTTGTCTTCATTTGGCATTAGGGTGCATGATGTTCATCATACATTTTATTAGAATAGAATGTCCAGTTAGTTGGCTGCATGGCATGTTTTGCCTTCTTTCTGAATATTAAAATACAGTGATTTACCTTCCAGCCATGCTGCCATGGCGGCTGCCTCCTCTACGCATATTGCACCTCCTGCTGCCTCTTCACTTCCTGTTGCTCCACATCAGGCTGCTGTGCCTGCAGCTCTGCCCAATCAGGGCCCAATTGACAACTTACCAGCCAATCAGAATGCCCCAGACCCTGCCTTCATCAATCCAGAAGGGGCCAATCAGAATCTGCGGATGAATGCTCAGGGTGGGCCTGTAATGGAGGATGAGGAGGATGTGGAACGTGATTGGCTCGATTGGGTATACACTGCCTCCCGTTTCGCCGTGTTCCTGAGCATCGTTTACTTCTATTCCAACCTGAGTCGCTTCATCCTAGTGATGAGCAGCCTTATCCTTATGTACCTGTGAGTGTCAAAAATTTCATATCGATTAATCAGAAATTTAGGAGCATATCTCTTCTGTGAACAGACTGTGCATGGAAATGTCAGGGTGGCCAGCAAGTTGTATATGTTAGAAGACTGTTTGATAAGTGCGTCTTCTTGTTCTCTCTTTTTTTGGCTTAAATGCCATGTCATTCATGAAGACCAGACATTTTAACTATGACAGATCACTACTGGGAAATAAGTGGTGTTCCAGGTTTATTAGGCTAGAATCAGGCAGATGAGGACACAGGCTTTTATTTATAATGCATGAAGAGATTCCATCATCCACTGACTCGTTATTGTAACTTTGGACTTTGAGTAAGCATTCCCCCTACACACATAGAGGTTGAAGACAAAGAGAAACAGCAGACCAATGTCCAGTGCCTCTCTCCAGTCAGTATGATCACTGTGCTCTGTCTGTATGATTGTGCAGTAGGTGTCATGCTTACTGCAGTGTGAGTGGGAACACACAGCTTGGGAATCGCTTCTTTGCTCTCCAGCTGTGCTGTGGAGATTAGGACTGTGTGTCAGCTCAAGGACTCACTGCAGCAGCTTCAGATAAACTTTTATCTATATAGACGTAGCACTGCGGATTCCAGGCTTTTCCATAGCCTTTCCTTTCAGGCAATGATTAGCCTGTTATGAAAGTGCACAAAGAGAAGCTGACATTCTCGTGCTGTCTGTAAATTTGACCTTGTGGTGTAAACAGTCTCAGCAGATATTTCCAGCTGCGCTGCTCTAAAGCCAGTTAGTTATAGTATGGTCCAGCTGCACACGTGGTGAACTATTTTAGCACAGTCTGTGTCCTGTAACAGGCAGTGAGTTTACTGAGTGTGTTGTGTGTACCATTTTTCTAGTGTCCTAACCTCTACTGTGCTCTCTTTAGGCACACTGTTGGTTGGTTCCCATTCAGGCATCGAGCTCAAGTCAGGCCTCCAAACCAGCCAGCACCAGAGGTCATTCAGAATCAGCAAAACCAGCACCAGGACAGACAACCAGAGCCGGTGAGGGATCCTTACAGCTAAAAATCCAGTTTATACAATTCTTTGCAATAGTAGCTTGCATGCCTGCAACATATGGACAAAATATTGTAATTGTACTGCTGCATATTGTGAAATGCATTACAGTATAAAGTATTAAACCTTGGTGACAATGAAAATCTTGTATCTTGACCAAAATCATTTTAGTGGGTTGAAATGAATGTTTGTTTCATCCAAATACCAACGAAAAGCTGTGAAATAAAAATATGTATGGCCATTTTTCCAGAACCAGATTTAGCGAAAGCCAGTGAAAATTCACTGTTTGTGCTGCAGCTCAGTCCAAAACTAGTCCGTTAGCACATGTGAAATTTGTGAGCACAGGTGGCTGTAGTTTGTGACTGATCTACTTTGGCCAAAATGACTTTCAAATGACATCTACGGCAAATTGGCTAATTAGCATTGCAAAATTTGTTACATAGCCCCACTTCAAGAGCTTCCTTGCTGCTAAAAGAAGAGCAGTTTGTGAAGTCACAGTGAAGAACACAATGCAATTACATAACTACCAAAAGATAAACACAGAGTTTGTCTTGAACGATGCATTTGATTTGTGCGTTTTGCGTATATTTTTAATGTAAAATGGTAATGCTCAGCCCAGTGAGAAAAACAGTAACATAAAAACAGCCTTCAGGTTGCTAATTTGTATCGTCTTCCATGTTTTTGCACTTCACCAGTATCACACCCTAAAATGCATATTCATGTGCACATACTGTTGCATGACACTTTTATCTTTCTTCCTGAAGGTGGCAGTCCCTGCTGAAGCGGAGATTGACGAGGCAGCAGGAGAAGCTGCTGTTCAGCCTTCCATGACTGCAGTTCCTGTGTCTCCAGTTAGACCTCCCATTCTCTGGACAGCCTGGGTCTTCTTTAAAACCTTTTTTGCCTCTCTCATCCCTGAGGCTGCTCAGGGTGTAGCCAACTGAGTTCCATAGAACCTGATGTCTACATGCAGATGTACTGATATGGCGAGAGTTGACATGCACGCTGAGGAAGAACTAGCCTTGCCTCCTCCTTTCACAGAGTCTGCTCCAGTACTCGTGATTTGGATGGAATTTTGAAAACACATGATTCCTGGTTGAGACTTCACTCTTCACAGTGAAGCTCCAGGATCACCCATTCAGCACTTCCAAGCAGTTTGGCGCTGTGACCAAAAACTTCATCTCTTCCCTTGGCCAAGCAGTTGTGTGTACATAATGTAAATAAGTGCTGGATACAAATGTAAATATTTCTGTACAGTTTGCACAGCACTTTAGTTTATGTCCATGACAGCATTGGTCTCTCAGTTTGAGTTGCACAGGGCTCATTTCATCAAGACTTCATTTTCCCATAGTGCTCTATGATGAGTGATCCAGAGATTAAACCCAGTGGACCACGGCTTATCTCAGGATTCAAGCATGATTGACAATGAAGGCTATTCATCAGTTCTTTGTGTACAAATTCCTTTTTGTGGCTTGGGTGCAACCATGTCTGGCACTTTGACAGTATAAGTTTCAGAGGATTATTATTTTTTTGTATTTGATTATGTTCATCTTCCTCTGCTCATTCTGTATCTATGAGCTGAAAGGGATGTACACAAATAATGTGGAGAAGTTGAAATATACCATATTAAGTGTACAATAAGTGGTCTGCTAAGCAGAGGGGAGTTGAAGTTGTGACCTCTGGATCAAAATAAGATGAACCTCAATTCAAATCCAGCAGCTTATTTACATAAAGCTACTGCACGTTGACATGTAAAAGAAGGTAGCACAGAACTGAAAGTAATTGAGGCTCAGTGCTTTGATAAAACCTATCATAAATTAAGATTTTGATCTACTATTTATCAGTATGTTTTCCTTTCAAAATGGCTAATACTATTAAGATATGCCATTTAATGCTATTTGTACAAGGAAGTGAAAATAAACTCCTTTTGAAAACGTTGTGGCTGCTTTGTGAAGATGCTGTACCAAGTATTGTAAATTTGTCCTGTTAAGGCAACAGTTAGTGCTTTGTTTTCATTTAACATTGTTTCTTTTTGTTGTAAATTTGGTCCTGGACTTCAGCCAGGCAAATAATCAGAATGCAGACATCTTTGAAATGACTATCACAGAGATACAACTTGTTCTTTGCCTATGTGATTTCCTAGCAATGCACTCTTTCTCCTATGAGCAATGAGATGGATCAATGTTGTTCTGGCTACATAGCCATGGTTTAAACTTGTTTTCTGCTCTTCTCCAGAGCTGTGGGGTTACTACTGTACATTCTAAACCTGTTCCCCTTTGTCTTATCAGCAATCGTATCTGACCTTGCCTTGGCCTGGTGCACTCTCCCTCGGTTGATGTGGGTCTGGTTAGTACAGGCAAATATTTTCTTTATTTTTAATAACCCGCCGTAACCCCAGCTGGTCGATGCTGTTGGACTCTGGCTGAAACATCAGTTCACCCCTGCCCTCCAGCTTGTTTAGAAGGCAGCAGAAGAACACCATTAAAGCCAGCCCCCCTGGAGACCCTTTCCACCCCCACTCCCCCCTGAGAGTGTGCTCTTATCCCTCCTCCTTTCAGCTCCTTCAAAAACAGAGGTTTTCAGAGGCGGAAAGAAAGCTAGTATTGATTACATCAGAAAGGCAAAGCAAGGACATGGACAGGAATGTGGCAGTGCTTGGTCTAGGACTGCTCCTGCTCTTCTATTCAGCTGAAGCGGAAGAGTTGTGCCTGGGTCCAGCCTCGGCCTACAGGTTCACTGGAGCAGTGTGCCGGCTCACCTACCCTGCTGCTGTAGTCTGTGAGTTTTATTCTTAGTAGAGGGTGACATTAAGATCTTTTATTTTTACTGATCTACAAATATGGGTCTGAAATAGTGCAACAGTGTGGAGTAGCCTTTAATAAGCTTCACTAAGAATAATCCTGCAACAGCACTGAGTTATAAGACTGGTCTTGAAAGATCAGTGGTAATGCAGTTTTGAAAAGCCTTTTCAGCCAAGCCTAGATTTAGATCTGGGTGGGACAGTTTCACTGATACATGCCTTGGTTTCTTCTTATTTACTGTCTTTGTGCAAAACTAGGCTTCTGGGTGCATCCATTTGGAGTTAGGTGAGAGGGAAGGGTCCTGGGCTTACATACTTTGCACACACCCACACTCAAATGACCAGGTTAGACTGAATTTATATTTTTATTATTAGTACAGTAAACCCCCCACTTTAACGCAGATCAACAGTCGCGGTTTCAGTCCAATGCGGATTTTTTTTCTGAGAACCGAACTAAAAACAGGTCAACAGGTCAAAATCGTCAGAGATACGTTTGTGGGTTTTGTAGTGTTTTTCATGCTGATTTGAAATCTGTGTTTTTCCCTAGCGCGTACAGTTTTTGTGATGAAGCTAGTTATATATTGCATGATAGTAATCATATGCTAAGCGTTTTTGAAGAAACAGTGGTAGCTGACTGACACTGATCATTATATCTATGCCACAGTGTGCATCTATCTGACTTTGCACTGAAAATATTGAAACAGTTACTTGATTGGTGCCTGCGGTTTAAGAAAAAACGCATACAAGTCTATTACAAATCTAATAATACTCATAATTCAAAAAGTTGATGTGACTGAAAAAAATGCAGATCTGAAATCAGCATGGAACACTGGTATAGAAAAGTGTGTTGTGGTTTCTGATGATTACAAAAATATTTTTGTTGAGCTGTGTAATTGTTCGTTGAAACCCCCACACTAACGCCAAATCTGCAGATATCTGCCGCATTTTTTTTTTTGCTTTTGTGACGTCTTGGCCTCGTCTCCCACGTGCCCTGGTCCTTGTGATGGGTTGTTGGAGCTTTGCACTTAGCAACCCAGCACAAGGACGAGGGGTCGTGGCGGAAGAAGCTTTTGTCCTGGCAATATATAATTTTCATACATTTACATTTTTTTCATACAAATATAATTTACAAATTTTGTAACAGAAATAATAACGTAAAATTGAGATACATTTCCGTATAAAACATAACTATAAATGTTTTGGAACTGTGGAGAGAAAGCGCGTCTTGGGATGGTAAAATGCCGCTGTAATCAGACCGTACTCTAAGAAACGCTGTACTCTAAGAATAGCAGTAAAACTCATTTGGACAGTAAAATAAGGGTCACATTCAAAATGCGACACTTTTAGTCTGTAAGCTCAAATCTCCTGACAGTTATCTTCATTTCACATTATTGTCCATACTGCCATTGTACTTGGCTTTATTACCTCTTTAATCTTTTGTTAGTGTCCCAATTACACTATTTCCCCAGTTACTTAGTATTATTGCCACATAATAACAATTTTGAACTCTACAGTAAATGAGAAGACGACAGAGGTAATCAAGGCTGCTTTTCAGCACGCCAAATATCCCAGTATTCAAGGGGAGAAGTCCATGTCCTTCATAGGCAAACTGGAATACGGATTGCACAAGTAAGTGAACAAACATTACTGGTAAAACGGTGCTTAGGTACACAATGTTTGTCGTGCACCACATCCATCTGACGTCATTACTGTTTTACCTCATCCCAGAAGTCGGTACTTTTCACTTACATAAGTGTAAACAAATCAGAATATTTACTTTTACTATTTATGTATTATTCATTGGTTTTATTTTATACTCTGGACATTTTTTCATGCTGGTCTCCTCAATTGTAGTTTGGAGATCCATAACCTGTCGATTGGGAAGAGTGACTTTGAACTACGGGAAAATGAAGGCATAGGGATTGATATCTCCAATGTTTCTGCCATTTTTAAGGGAACCATCGAATACTCATACGGGAGTGCTATGTGAGTATACCACTGCATTATCATATGTAAGAAAACATACAAAATGCTTACAATTTAATTCAACTGAATAATGCAATGCCTTTTACAGTCTAGTCCACAAATGTTTGGACAGTGACCCTTTTCCCCCATTTTTTTGTCTCTTACCTCCAGCATTGAATGAATATGAGTTTGAGTGCACGTTATCGGTTTAATCCATGGCTTATATGACTCTTGTGGGTGAACCATAACCATCCATCTTCTCTGGTGCTTCTCTTCGAATGTATAACCCATGCATTTTCAGTTCCTGCTTATACTGGAAATTACTCATCTTACGTCCTCTTTTCAGTAGATGAATTAATGTAAAGTGGCCCCTTATGCTTACATGTGAACACAGCACAGCACAGCACACAGTGTGAACAATATGAGATTCTTTCTCTGCATTTAACCCGTTCACCAAGTGAAGCAGTGGCCAGCCAACGTGATGCCTGGAGAGAATGTGTGGCGATGGTACTTTGCTCATGAGTACCTCGGTGGTGCCAGTAGCAGTCCTGGGATTCAAACCCACGGCCTTCCGACACAAGGGCAACTCCCTAACCATCTCCCCAGTAAATAACAATTTTCTGTGTCATGTTTAATGAGGTTTGCCAACCAGTCCCACTGGTAGATATACATAACCATGCCACCCTGTTGCATGATCATTCCACACCTTCCTCATTCAATCACTCTGACACAGGTCTGTCATCTTCTCACTTGTCCTTGCAAATCTACAGGCCTTTTCCAGAATTTCTGTTTTTTTAGAATTTTCACTATCTTGAACTTTGAGGTAAACCTCTGAGGTAATACTGGTGAATTCTTGTATTTATGGTTAACACCTCTCCTCCTACATCCTGGCATAGGTTACTCTCTTACATAGCTATTGTTCATGATTAAAAATGTTCATTAATCTGTTCTTCATAGTCCACTAGAGTGTGTCATTTGGTTTGCTATGGTTAAGCTCACCTCTGCATTCTTGCTGCATTCCAAGCAGTTGATGTGAAGTCACTTTTTGTTTTGGTTAAGCCTTTAACTGATTTATTCTGATTTCATGATAGCCTGCTTACTGGCCTTTTTGTTTGGTGCTTACACCAAGATATAACAGCATATGACTCTAATCAACTTTTGATCATTTGTTAGGTTTCATGTGCTTCAGCTAATGATGCAACAACACACACACAGATGGCCAAGCAGCCAAATTTAAAAAGTTATATAAAAAGTTATACACACTGTATAGTCTACATTCTGTGATTTTTATGTAGTTCACTCAGTATAAATAATTCTTTCAAATATTTGAGCAAGTACTGTATCCTTGGTTGTGCTGAGTTACAAATGGAGATCAGGATAATAATAATAATTAATTGTGTCAATATTCAAATTTCTTGCACACTCTACCTCCTACTTTCCTTTCATTATATACTGTCACCATATTTATCTGTTACCTATATCAGAATAAATCCAAGAGTTAGAAACTAGGCTAACAGTGACGTTTAACGCCATGTTCTCTACCCTACAGCTTCTCAGTGGGCCATGCCATTGATTTTGAAATTGAGTCCATGATTGATCTGGTCATCAATTCCAAACTATGTAAGTTTTTTGGTAAATCTTTTACACCTGGTTGACATTTTATTGGGTATAATGAGTGTACTTAGAGGGTTAGTGTGTGCAGCACTGGTGTGCGTGTAAGAGCAGTGTCCACAGTGTCACTTCTTGAAAAGTCAACCAAAAATATGCAGCCCACAGTGTCCCCGATGCCAGATCCTGTTCTCTAATAAGGGGTTAGGGGGTGACTATTGAGCATAGACAATGGTGAGCTATAGTCTCCCTTTCAGCAAGGCTGGCATTTCCAGTAGAGTGGCCAGTAAGTGCACTCTCAAAACTCACGAGAACAGTGCTGATGCCTGTCTGTGGGCTGAGATGGTGTCTGAGACAGTGATGGCCTGTTCTCTCTGTGTGCCAGATTGTGGGAAAGGCAGAGTGGCTGCAGACACTTCAAACTGCTACCTCACATTCCACAAGCTGAAGCTTCTCCTACAGGGTGACAGAGCGTGAGTAAACTGATCCAGACCATAGTAACTATCCACAAGTGTGGAGCTGTGTTGTAAAGTTCCTGATATCACTGCAAATGTTTTTATGCAGTGGATGGCACTGCAAGTCCAGTTACCACATTTTTTATTCCAAAATGTGTTTCTGGAGGTTCAAAATAAATGTATGCATTGTTTGCATTGTCACAGTACTCTGTTTTGATGGGCTGTACAAATTCAGTTTCACCTTTTCTGTTCTCATAGACAAAATCTCTAGTACATTTAAACATAAACCATTTTGCATATTAAATTGCCGTTGATTCTCAGCTGCCTGGATAACTAGGCTGAACTATGTTAGCAAAGCTGACTCTGAAAGCTGTAATACATTTCCTTACGCAACTATAGCATTTAATTTGAAAACT
The DNA here is from genome assembly GCA_037577275.1 of Bryconaethiops microstoma. Classification (NCBI taxonomy): domain Eukaryota; kingdom Metazoa; phylum Chordata; class Actinopteri; order Characiformes; family Alestidae; genus Bryconaethiops; species Bryconaethiops microstoma. The sequence goes on from JBBJLS010000018.1 coordinate 14,924,462, forward strand.
GAAATACACAACGTTGAAATGCCAGAACCTAATGGCTTATATATATTATACTGTACAATGAAATTGTACTTTTGAATAAGTGATGTCCTCTAGATGTATTGTGGGATGCTTCGGGTAATGATTCTATAATGTTTTTACTATAGTTTGTTTGATTTTATTTAAAGAGCTCATACACTATGTGGACAAATGTTTTGGGATGCCTGATCATTACACTAACTGGACATTTATGATATTGCATTCAAATACATAGACTTTAATATGGAGTTGGTCCCCCTTTGCAGCAGTAACAGCTTCCACTCTTCTTGGAAGGCTTTCCATGAGATTCCATGAGTGTTTCTCCAAAGGTTTGGCTCGCAATCTCCGTTCCAGTTCATCCCAAAGGTGTTAGATGGGGTTGAGGTCAGGGGTCTGTGTGAGCCAGTCAAGTTCTTCCACACTGAACTCATCCAACCGTGTCTTTATGGAGTTTGCTTTGTGCACTGGAAAAGGTTCTTCCCCAAACTGTGTCCACAAAGTTGGAAGCATAATGTTGTCCAAAATGTTTTGGTATACTGAAGCATAAAGATTGTCCTTCACTGAAAGTAAGGGGCCTAGCCAAACCCTGAATTAAGAGGTGAATCCCAATACTTTTGTCTATATATTGTATCATGAAAACTAGAACTCTCTAATTTGGCCTTTTGCAGACCTGGCTGGATGAAGAAGGTGTTCACAGATTTCATTACCTTCACAATGAAGCTGATTGTCAAGGGACAAGTAAGTAAATTTGCTCTGTGCTTTGGCATTCATTTAGAGAAGGACTGGAACTCTTATTAGCTTGGCAGCTGGCACAATATAATACTGAGAGCTTTCCATGTCAATTACAGATCTGTAAAGAAATAAATAAGGTGGCAAACATACTGGCAGACTTTATACAGGAAACAGCAGGTAGGCTTCGGAAATGGATTTGCATGCAATTTGACTACTGTATGTCTGTGCACACATGTGACGTGGGAAACACACATAGAATTGTCTTTGTTATGTCCCATTTTGAATGAGCAGGGCAGTTTCTGAGCAATGGTGACATTCGTGTGGATATTGGCGTAACTTCTGCTCCGATCATCAAATCCAATTACATAGAGTCCTACCACAAGGTAGCTCTCACTAACCTGCTTTTCAACATTATCACTAATGTTAGACTTCAGAAGTACTTAGCTGTAGCAAAGGGCTGTCACTGAGCTTTAGATGCAATTTTGTTCACTTTAATTAGGGCTCCACTGACCACTGCATTCCACTGCATTTCCGTTTATAGTCAGATGTCAGATTGTGTTGTGTGTACTGATGCAGGAAGTGGCTTATATTCTGGTGTAGCTGACTGACTCATTATTTGCATAATTAACAGGGCCTAGTGACCTATAATGGCTCTACCTCTGTCGTCAATTCCTCCGTATTTAACCCAGACCAGCTCAAAGAGAACCGAAGTCTTTACTTTTGGATTGCTGATGACATTCTGGACCCCTTGATGACTGCAGCGTACAATGATGGACGATTTGTCCGAAACATCTCTGGAGAAGACCTCATTGTATGTCATTCCATATGTGGGATCTAAATGGAGATATTAATGTTTTTGGAAATTCCAAACTGTGTCAGATCTTTTTTGTCCCTCTTACCAACTCTCTTTTTGTCTCTCTCTTTGAAATGATCGCTTTGCTCTTATTTGAGTAAAAGTATTATCTTTTGAAAATGTTCAGAAATTTGTCAAAATGGTACTTGAATGTGTACAACTGTACTAGTTACTACCTGCCTCTATATGTTGTCATACATTTTTTTGCATATTCACTAAATTTGTGGTGAGTGATTAAGTTAATCTTTTTGGATCACAGGGCCTGTTCCAGACAGAGCTGTCCTCAGCCAGGCCTGAGTTACTGAGCAAGGTACCGTAGTATAAACTGTTTATTATCTCAACTCCAAACCACATCCTTAAATGTGTGAACACGACCCTGCTTCAAACACAAGCGCAGTTGTTCTTTTTAGCATTGTTGCACTGCAAGAGTTCCATAATGAAGGTCCTAAGCTGTTAGTAAAACACAATGTGCATGTAATCAGTCCGTCTGGTCCCATGGCCCTTTGTCAGTGTGATTTTGTTTAGTGATGCTAGTGTCTGTGATTTTGGGCTTGGACGTGTGACTTTATCTTGCAGTGGCTGTCCTCTGAGGAGCCACTGTTGAAGGCATGGAGTGCATCAGTGCCCCACCTCTGGACAACCACAGAGGGCACATCAGTCAGAGCAGTGGCTGCAGTAGAGCTCTCCTCTGCTAAACAGGACACCACTGCACTTTACCTTGAGACGGTCAGCCAACAATATATGTAACCTAAACCTGTTTTTACATATCCACATTATCTTACCTTCTTTATACACTCATTCACCATTTGATCAGCTACATCAACATGTATGCTATGTAGGTATTTAATCACTGAAACCCATCTGCACATTTTATTTAAGGACTGTCACTGACCAGATACTATTTGTATGGTGGACCATTTTCAGCACAGCAGTAGTGTTATCTTTTCCAATGCTTTCCAATGTTTGTGTCAGTATCTAGTCCTTCATCAGTGTTCTGTATCCGACCACAGGACCTATCGTGACTGAATAACTTTAATTGAGGGCTATTTACAATCCAGCACTCAGAATCAGAAAACTTTATTGATCCTGGAGGAAACTGCTTATGTTATGACTGCACAGTCACACAGAGACACAGACACAGGAACTATAAAATATTAACTATATAAGTCTAAAAGAAAAGTCAAATAAAAACTTCTGAAAAGAGAAATATTCTGAAAGAGACTCTGTATGAAATACACTATGCTATATACACAAAATGACAAGGTGTAAATACTATGGATAAATAACTTGTTGCTAAGTAATTTACTAGTAACATAGATAGTGTCATTAACAGAAAAAACACTGGTATGCCTAAATCACATTCCATTTTATCAGGGTCACGGCTGCTCTGAGAATGGCCCAACCCTGTTCCTGTAATATCTTGTCATTGGCGAGCCTATTAATAGATGGAGAGGGGGATCAATTGTACAGGAATAGATGGGCCATTGTTTTTTCATACAATTGTAAATAATTAAATTCATGTATTTGAACCTAAATGGATGTAGCTGATAAAAAAATAGCCATTTAGGTTATGTTTTGGATCCCTTTAGGAGGTGGAGGTTCTTGTAAGAGCCTCCTATGCTGATAAGAAACTCATCCTGAATGGCACAGCGAAGCAGTGAGTACCACTCCAGTTTTGTATTTTAATCACAAGTTCTTATTTATTTACTTCTAATGCATTGTCTTCTACATGGCTTCCAGTATATCCATATCTAAGGTTTCCACCTCATCAGGGGTTTCTGAGGTAAAGGCTGGGTTGTGACATAGTGTCTGAATAAAGCCTTTCATAATTATGCCTTTGCTGCTATGATATCTCTTTTTCTGCTTCAAGATGAATGCTTATCTTCAAGAGGCTGTTGAAAAGATTGGCATCCCCAAAGTCATATCCTGTGAGTCTTGTGTATAAATTCTATTGTGCATATTTGCATGCACAATGCATTTGAATGTGTGTATGTTTATATGTGAAATTTTCATCCTCTTCTCCTCAGTTCTAAAATTGACTGATTTAATGGACCAGCAGGGGCTCAATCTCTTTGACCTCATCAACCCTGAAGTAATACCTCAAAATGTAAGCATAAAACCTATTCTTTTTATTGATTTACAGCTGTCTGATAAAATGGTTAGCAAAGGAGAACATAATCCTTGTGTATTTGTGGTACACTTTGTGACGTAGCTGGGCTGTTTGTGGTAAACAAATGTCCTTTATTATCATGATCTCTCTCTTCCTACAGGGTTACAATATAATACAGATGGACTTTGGTTTTCCTCACCATCTGCTGGTTGAGTTCCTCAGGAAGACTCTGGAATGACTGGAGATTCTCCTCTTATTAAATGCTTTTAACATCACCAGAAGTTATATTAACCACTATATGTTTTTTTTTTTTTTACTTTTAAAGAATTGTAAATTATCTCCCTTTTTTTGGTGTTTTGTTTGAAGAAATAATGCAATAAAAAAAATCTACATCTATAATGTATTTTATTGCTTCATTGATAACTGTTAACCCTTCGTGCAGGGGCGTCACTTAACCCAATTTCTGGGGCAGTTTCCTATTTGCTGTTATAAATTACACAACATTTAAAACATCATGAACACAAACATTAAAACAGCGTGAATTCACAGTAGACACTACATTTCCCACAATGCACCCTCCCATTCAAATTCTGAGGACTTGGACATACGCAATATGGATAAAAGTACTGGGACACACCTCTTAATTATTTAATTCAAATAGCCCCTTAATACTTCAGCATACCAAAACATTTTAGACACCTTTGTGGACAGTTTGGGGAAGAACCTTTTCTATTGCAGCATGACTGTGCTCCAGTGTACGGAACAAGGTCCATAAAGACGTGCCTGGATGAGTGGAAGAACTTGACTGGTCCACACAGAGCCCTGACCTCAACCCCATCCAACACCTTTGGGATGAACTGGAATGGACATTGCATACATGCTGACCTCATACATGCTCTACAGAAAGAATGGGCACAAATTCACAAAGAAGCAAACCAAAATCTTGTGGTAAGCCATTCAAGGGCTGCAAAAGGGAAAATCTATGTATTTGAATTCAATGTCATCAAAGTCAACGTTGGTGCAAAAGTCCCAATATTTTTGTCCATATAGTGCACATGTAACCGCAGAGATGAGCACAACTGTCACGTTTAACAGCCTGTCAAGATTACGTTAAGGCTAACTGTAATGTTAAGGCTAACCACATGTAATCCATCACAAAATGATAACTTCTCATTTTGAGTGCCTGCATGAGCTGACGAGTAAAAATTATACACATATAAACATAGCCCAACTGGCATTTCTTTTTTCTTACATTATTTCACAAATGTGTAATTATTTGCTAAAAATCATACAAAATTGAGGAGAAAAAGGCTCAGAACAGAGAAGACAATATAGAAATTTTGTGAAATAAATTAAGACAAAAAAAAAAATGCCAATCGAGCAATTTTGTGTTTATTTTTTTACTTCCCAGTTCATGCTAACAGAATGAGAAGAACCGTCGCAACACAGCGTAACTATGGAATCTCAGAATTGGCATGAGAGGTGCATTGTGGGAAAAGTCTGCTATGAATTCGTGTCGTTTTAATGTTGTGACGTAATCTCAGCAAGCGGGAGACTGGTGGTATAATCTTTTCCCCGTGATCAGAGTTTACATATCAAACATTAAAAAAAATAAGTCAAGATGTCGTACACGTTTTTATGTATTTATTTTAGCTGTCACTCTTAAGCAAGTATGGATATAATACAACAACAACAACAACAACAATAATAATAATAACAATAATAATCTACTTTCGGCTGCTCCCAACCGTCTCCATTTCCTCCTATCCTCTGTATTTTTCTCTCTCACACCAGCTGACTGCATGTCCTCCTTCACCACATGCACAAACATGTAACTTGCACACAACTCTCTGCTGCCAGGATACAGTACCCGTCAAAAATACTGTATTCATCCAGACTAGTTATTGTCGACCGAACTAAATGTTGTCTTGTTCTGTTGTTTTGTTGCTCTTGTGTTTTTTTCTTGCACTCTTATTCGTCCTGTCTGCACTTTTGTTCTTGTAGTGTTCTGTTCTGTTCTTATGTTGCACCATGGTCCGTTGTTTCGTTTCACTGTGTTCTGTGTGTGTATATAGTCGAAATGAAAATAAAACCTACTGACATGATTTAACTAGGCTTTTCTCTTTTACTGTCTCCTGGCAACTCCATTCTCAACATCCTTCCAACACAGAGTATCTCCTCAGCACATATCCAAACCAACGCGAACTCGCCTCTCCGACTTTTCCTCCAAAAGGCCCAACTATTATCATTATTATTGTTGTTGTGGTTGTTCTTATAGTGCAAATGCAGAAGCATAAGAATGAAATGGAACTGAAATAGAGATTTATTGGGAAGAAAACGAAAATGAAAGTACAATCTCTCTCCCACACACAATATTATGCAATAAGGATAATAACGATACAACTCGTCAGGTGTGTGTGAGTGTATTGGCCGCGTGGTGGTGCTGCTTCGTCCCTCTTGTTTTCTGAGTTAAACATGTCCTGAACTGACCCTGTACGCTGCGACCTTTTAATAGCAAAGGGTTGTTTTTTATCGGATAGTGAACATCCTCCCTATCGCACTTGATCATAAACCACCTGAAAGGAACAGCTGTAGTCGTCTAGTCCATATCAGTTGTACAAAAAGGAGCATATCTGGGGGAAAAACGTTTCTTTTTAAGTGTTTGAGTATTCATAACAAAAGCTTAGGCACTGTGGTCTGACCCCACCACAAGAGTGGTTTAACCCTTAAACCCATCCGTAATTAAGGATGTATTAGCATAATATATAACCATCATATACATATATTATATGGGTGGGTTTTAGGTTTTGTCTGAACACTGCCCCTGTTTCGGTTTGCAGGGCTGTGTGGCTGTAATAAGTTTGATTCGCAGCTGAATTGAAAAAATCGAAACTAAAGCCCGGTTTACTTTCGTTTTACTTTCATTCCCTCGGTGGGATGCGACCTGATGGGAAAGCTGGTAAGTGGCGCCGAAAATGCAGTTTATTTATAAAAAGCTGCATTTCTTCAAATATTTATCATAGTGTTGGACAACGCAACGGTGCTGGATCAGGTATCTCCAGAGTCGCCAGGTCATTCCAGGTCATTCGAGGTGGTGTGGCAGAAACCTGAGTCTTCGCGCGCTGCAGCTCTGGCGCCGCGAGTTTTTGTGTTAATTCTCACATTGTTAGTGTTAGATCTTCCCTCGCCTGATAGCGTCCAGCGTAAGATTATAAAGACTGGCACGCTTTTGATAACAATACAACACTCTTTTGATAACATATAAAAGGGTTTTTATTATCATTAGTGCGTTTTTCTTGTCTGTTCAGCGGTTAGCTCTGGCATATGCGTTAAATGAATAAACTTGTGTACATAAACTTAAATATACATGTGTATATCATTTTCTCTTTAGCACACGCACACACACTCTCTCTCTGTCTCTCTTTCTCACACACACACACACACAGGTATGTGTGGACAATAAAATGAGCAAACTATGGATATATATATATATATGTATATATCCATAATTTGCTCATTTTATTGTCCAATGTCATACGTAAACAAACCAAATTGTATTATTATTTATAATGCTTTAGCTACAAGGGTGCATAATTTCCTGTTTAACGCACACACACACCCACACCCACACACACACACACTTGTCTGACTGATCTGCAATACATTTCCTCATATATAAATGCCAGGTTAAGTAAATCTGTGGTAAAAATAAATAAATTAACTCAAACTTACCCGCTTATTAAATCTTGTGCCCACAGCAGATGGATGAAGATGGAAGACGTGGACTTAGAGGAGGATGTTGTGAAGGTGGTGGAGGAGGAGGCCACCGTAATAGTGGACATTCTGTGCAGAGAGGGGAGTAATGTTCTGGAGCAGATCTATGCTCTGGTGGAACTTGGTTCTCGGGACTGGTTGCAGAACCTGCCCAACCTCAGGGAAAGGGTGCTGGGCATTGTGAATTACTTCAAGGACTCAGATTCTGATAAATGCCGTCAGTTTCTGTACACCATGTGGATGTTTTGCCGGAATATTCCACTAGACTTCGAAACAAAGGTGTTGTCTATTGCAGGATCTTCCTCTGGTAAGTTCCATATTATGTAGTGTCACATACTTAAGTATAACTTTTCAGGATGTATCTGGTGGATACTTTATTAGGCACAAATAAGTATTGTGACCTCACAGCTAACGTTTGCAAATAGAGCACAGCCATTCAGCATTTCAAGACATGCATTAGCAGCATTGCTGCGTTATTGTGTTCCTGTCCTTATTAGAATGCATAACCATTGTAACTCTTACTATGAAAAGACAAAAAAATGTTATAAGCTGTACATTTTTTTGTGATAGATTTAATTGTTTTTGTTGTGCTATGTGATATGAAATGTAAAGATATAGCTGTAAGAAAAGGTGTCTTCATTCAGTGCCGATCAGAGGCCGTTGCTCAAAATGAAAATAAGTGAAAGTGAAAGAATAGTAGTGAAGGAATAATTGTTTTATATGCCCTGCCCTGTCTCTCATTTCACAGTGGAATTTACCTAAGAATCTGTTTTGTCTTGTCTTTTGCACTGTATAGAAGCAGTGGTAAACAGCAGCTATTTTCCAGATACTGAACATTCTCCTCAGCCACGTAACGCAAAGCGCATATGCCTAGGTACTTTTGACTTTGTCTCTTCTATGTGAGCACACTTCAGTATAAACCACTGCAGAAAATCTATATGAATAAATAAGGATTACATACTAGTACTAACATATTTGTATATTAATACTAACTGAGAAATATTTTCTGATTTAGATCAGGTGCAGAGTTACATAAATGCTGTTAAGTTGTTGCTGCAACAGAAATTTGAGAGAGTGACAAAGGATGTAGTAAAGAACATTTCACTGGACCAGGCATTTCTGATCTTAAGGCAACGTAATTCTTTGCGGGTGAAAGACAAATCTACACAAGCTCTGGAGAAAGAAGAACCTTCTGAGCATAAAGAGTCAGTCGAGTGTCTTTTGAAGACCACTGGTCGAGTGGTGGTATTGTTGGGTCAGGCTGGTTCTGGAAAAACTCTGCTGATGCACTGCTTGGCTAATCACTGGGCCCAAGACTCTTACCCCTCCATAAAGCTACTGTTCCTGTTAGAGTTTCGTCAACTCAACCTTGTGTCTCAACCGCTGTCGCTAAAAGAGCTGTTGTTTCGCTTTTTTCTTCTGCCTGAGGGGGGTGAGGAACAAAGTGAGGCAGTCTTCAGTTACGTCCTTTCCAACCCAGAGAAAATCTGTTTCATATTTGATGGATATGATGAGTTTGGAGCAAAGTTTACGGATCCAGACAAACTTCCCAGCCCTTTAGACCCCTGCCAACGGCTCCCAATGGCTGATCTCCTCTCTGGGCTCTGTAGCTATAAGATCCTGCCGAGGTGCACTGTGCTAGTCACTTGCAGACCACGGGATGTGATTGACTTATTTGGAAGTTCTGGTTATTTTGTTGCCGAACTGCTTGGATTCAGTCTACAACGTGTGAAGGAGTACACTGAGGATTACTTCCATGAAAAGAGAAGTGAACTTAAAGAAAAGGCAGTTAGTCTGTTGATAGACAACCGTCACCTGCTTTCCATGTCTTATGTTCCAGCATTATGCCACGTCTGTTGCATCTGCTTAGATCACTTTCTCTCCAGGGATACATCTCGGTCTCCTGAAGAGCTGCCCACCTCCTTGACCCAGATCTACCTCAGAATTCTCACTGCCTTCCTCAGTCGTGGTCATGGTAGAGGAAGCTCTGAGAGTACCATGCCTTTACTGCAGAGATACAAAGTTCAGATTGCAGAGTTGAGCAAACTAGCAATGAATGGTCTTGAGAAAAGTCGCATAGTGTTTCTTGCGCAGGAAGTGTCTAAAGAACTCATGAACTTTGGTGCTAATGTTGGAATTCTGTCCCGTCTGGACCTAACATGTGCAGATGGATCCCGAAGCCTGGGATGTGCATTCATGCACCTCACCATGCAAGAGTTTCTGTCAGCCCTGCATCTTATGATATGCCCTGGGGTCTCAGAGTCACACATTAAGATGAAGCTCAACCTGAAAAGCCGTTGGACTACAAAGACTGATCCCAAAACCGTCTTCACAGATTCTCTTCACCTGTTTATGTGTGGGCTTGCTGCAGATGCCTGTACATCGAGTCTTGCCCTGCTGGCAGGCAGTAAGAATGTGGTGCAAAAGCGACAAGCTACAGTTCTGAAAGTCTTGAGGAGCTTTGTAGGTGCTGCCAACCAAACAGGTCCCAAGATTGTTGAGCTGTGCCGTTGTGCCCATGAAACACAAGACATCAGTTTGGCCAAGCTTGTTGGATCAAGAACCCGGTTTGAGCTGCGCAATATTAGACTCAACCCTGTGGACATGGACGCCCTGGCGTTTGTGACCTCGGCTGCAGATCGGATGGTCTGTCTGGACTTTGGTGGCTGTTCCCTTGAATTAGAATGTTTGAGCATCATCCCCAACTGCAGGAACCTAGAACATCTCATGTGAGTTTCAAGTCATTTTATATTCAGTAAAACAGAACAGACAGCCTTCTTTGTGGTTTCAGATTATTTTTTTGCATTTTAAAGGAGCAAGTGTGTAGAATTTTTCAAATTTTAAAATATTTTTTTGGCTCCTTTTTACATGTTCTATCATGATGCATGAAACATGGCACTGAGAAATGCTTATTGTCTATAGTTTTGGAAAACTGTGAACAAATACCACTTTAAGTAGAAACAAAATATTTTATCAACATTTTTGTCTTTTTTGTCATTTTTACTCTCCTTTATCATTATTATTTCATTGTGTCAAAATCTCATGATAAATGTAGCCTCACAAATTGTCTAGAATCTTTTGAGATTAACCCCCATTTTAACTTAATTCAATTAAATTTTAGTTATATAGCGCTTTTTACAACCAGGTTGTCACAAAGCAGCTTTACAAAGTCCAGGTCCGAGCCCCTAGTGAGTAAGC
>JBBJLS010000018.1:14935243-14970719 GCA_037577275.1 Bryconaethiops microstoma
GGAGGCTGTTACAATAATCAAGTCTGGAGGTAATAAAGGCGTGGACTAGTTTTTCTGCATCGTGGAGACATAATGCATATCTACTTAAGAAGGTTTTTTGCTACTACTATAAAGATACGGATTTGGAGATATGAGGTTTTGTTCAGACCGTGATGATATTTGTGGGTGTACATTAAATTAAAGTTAAGATGTGGTGTAACTGTGGTGTAAAAATGTAAATATTTTTTGAGTTCAGTTGATATTTTTTTAAAATTATTTTTGGGAACACTTTGAGCTCTTTGTGTCAACCTTCAACTCTGATGAAAGCACAGAGGAAAGAGACTATCCAAAAAGTATAAAGATACACTAGACTTTGTCTGCCATTTTGAATGTGTAATTATTGGCATGAGAAATAATTTTTCACAGGTTTGCTGATGAGTGATTTGGAGCATGGACTTTTAGAGCATGGCAGGTATATAAAGATGATGCCAGTCACTTTGAAAATGTGTTCAGGATTCTTTGGAATGCATTCATATTAAATATACGTTCATATCATAGGATGTAAATGCATAAAGTGCAAATGAAATCAGTTCATTACAGCTGTCTTATAGAGTTGAGGAGCTGACATGAGACACACTTAATATCTGCAGTTGTGTTTAATGACACATTTTTGTCAGAATTAGATACAAGTATGTGATGTTTACTGAAGCTAGCAGGCACCTAGCATTCCTTCTAAGCATTAGGTTTTAGAGGTGCTTTGAGTGAGATTAAAGAGGTTTTAATCAGAGTAAAAGGGCTGAAAAATGAATACATTTTCAAATCGTAGGTGTTATGTGAGTTAGGCCGGTTACTTCACGGCAACAATGTGTACATGTGTATATTACAACACAACCAACAAGCCTTAAGCCAGGAAAAGTGGCTGTTCTGGTCTTTCTGGGCCAAAATAACAGATCTGAACCTGGAGCTGGCAAGTGTGGCAATATTTATCTTACCATAATTTTTTTCCAATATTGCCTACTCTTACCTGGACCTTAATTTGTTTTATCTGAAATTGAATTGCAGCACAATATTGCTCAGAAATGTAAGAAAATGTTATGCTATTTATCTATCCACCCAATAAGCATCAACTCTTCATTCATTGTTAGTATTTTGCCTGAATGTTGCTTTAAATTAAGTGCTGAGTGTAAAAAAACATTAATTGTAGGTGTCAATATCCACAATTACCTGGAAGAGCCCTTTGGTGTTGGGAACTGGCTAGAGTAGAGGTGACAAACTGTGGTCTTTGATCATGTAGGGTAGATTTAGTTATTTTCCTGCTTGAAATAAATGGGAGCTAGTAGTCTCCAGGTAGGATGATTTCATTATTTTTAAGGCAGTTAACACAAGCAGTAACAATGTTTATGTACTCAAAGCTAGCTTTTGGACGGTTAGACGAGTACTTTGATATGAAACACACAGACTGGTGGGCAGGCCTTACCCACACAGCATTTAAATACTGCATTCATGTACTCTTAGATCATAATATTAGTACACAGATAAATCAAGATTAGCATAAAGCAGCTTGCAGCTGATCGTGTATTAGGAGTGAATTTCGGTTTATTCTGATCATCCACCTCAAACAAGTAGACACTGCTCAGCAAAGTCAGTTGAACGCCTTTTAGAGCAAAATGAACACATTCCAAAGTGATGGAAGAAAAAAAACCCACATGGCATAAAAATAGCAAGAATTTGCAGTTCATGGACACTACCTTCTGCCTGTAGAACCTTTTTTTTTTTTTTACATTGGTTGCCCATGCTATGACTGACAGAACAAAACATAATACTTCCTGTTGCTCCTTTAAAACGAAAGCATGGTCATAAATTGGGATGATTTTATGACAATGGTTTTGATATGTTATATTAATTTATTACCAATAAAAATGGAGAAGCACTTTGGGTCATTTCACATTTTCTGTTGATTTGATTTCAGCTTTCGAAGCAGAAAGTACGACGACAAGTTTGCAGAGGCTTTGTCTAGCATTCTTCCGAAACTTCAGGACTTGAAGCAGTTAGAGTGAGTCTCCTATTTTAACCGGTACTAAGGTTTTCATAGACTGAGACAGCTCACTATGCACTGTGGTTTTTATATACATTTTTTTCCCGACAGCTTCCTATGTGGAGGCCTCACTGATGCTGGAGCTGACAAACTTGTCAAAGCATTGGAGCATTGCCCACAAATCACACATCTCGAGTAAGATATTATTATCATTTCACTTAGGCATTTACATATTTATGTTTATACAGTGCAGTATTAAACATTCATGGGAGGACCTCATTTGGAGAATAAAAAGAATGGCTAGTACTGGATTAACTGTATTCATAAAAATGTGTCTTTCTCTTTGACAGCGTCAGTGACAACTCCTTATCAGATGAGGGTGTAAGAAAGATTGCGGATTTGTTCCACAAACTGACTAGTATCATGTCTGTCGTGTAAGTGATGTACCTTTACTTTTTTGTTTGATTTGTCATACTGTAAATGTCAAACAAACTCACAGTAAGATGACAAATCAGGGTGTCATATGATATATAACATATTATTAATACTTCAATATTTTTACAGATTTTTTGCTCATCACTAACTGTAATTTAAATTTGTTATCAGGTTGGGGAAGAACAACATTTCCAGAGATGGCGTATTAATTCTTGTGGAAAAAATGGCTGCAATTCTTAACATTAAGAAAGTCCATATCAGGTTGGCTTATTTCCTGTGCAATGCACTCAGTCAAAAAGCATTTTGTCATAGAGGAACTGCAGGACTGAATTGGTTCACTTTTCTTTTTATTTTAATGCTCAATCACACCTGTTTAACCTCTTCAGTTCAATACCAGATTTCTTCATGTGTTTACAGGGGAAGAAAGGAGATCAGTGTTTTCTTCTGTCCGAATTCACACGCACCAAGGTGAATGCTGACTGTCATTAGATTAAAATGTACACTTAATGTTTTAAGAATAATTCAGAAATCTGTTCAGCTTTGCAACTAAAATGTTCTATGACTATATGTTTATAATCTGGAAACATGAGTAAAAACATTCAGTTTTTATGTTAATCTTTACTGTCAGCATAGTAAAATTAGATTTTATTCTTTTACTTTGTGGAGATATATATATATATATATCAGGAGTCGCAAATTCAGCCACATGCGGATTTTTTCTGAGAACCTAACTGATAGTTTTACGCGGAAATCTCCACAATAACACGGAACCTGCAATATGTTTTTTACGCGTTTTACTTCTAAATTATTACGAAAAATTTACTAATTTTGTAACATAAATATGAACGTAAATTCAGCTGCATTTCGATATAACATATAACTGTATAAATGTTTTTGTACTGGTTCCCGTGCACAGCGCTAGGTTTTTCCTAGGCCAAGCTACGGGGCGAAATGCACCGTTACTGCATTTAAAGACAGACGCGCTCCAGCTCTCAGGGTTTCTGGTGAATAACAGGGCCTAAAATTGCAAATGAGGGCTCATTGGAAATGTCATGATAAAATAATTGTCAGCGTTAAGTAAATAAATCGTTAACGCGATTTCTTTTGATCTGTGTTCATCTGTTGATTCTGTTGATCATCATATTTCTAGCCAAATCAAGGCTGCTCAGACCTACAACCTCCTGTTGTGCCCATATCACTTAGGTGGCACTGATGACAGCAGTGACATTTCACTGTTAAAAGAGAAATTTAATTACACAACTGATTTTACTATTTCTTAAGGGTTTTTAACTAGTAGAATTTAAATATCTGTATTTTTACTTCTTTGTGTTAATTAGCACTGTGACCTCAGACGACTTTAAAGAAAATGAAACCCCAAAGGAACTAATGTAAGTACAACACAGTTATTTCACCATTTACTTGTTATTTCCTTTTAAATATTTGTTATTTCCCTTTAACATTCACTTAAAATGTTGTAACATACTGCCTTGCCATCCTGCCTTCAATTTCTGCTTCAATTTCAGCTTTTATGTCACTATAAACATTACACTATGCCTGTTGCCCACGTTTTCAGACAACAGATGGTTCAGGACATACTTAGAAGGCACAAAAATGACTAAATAATACCAGTGCTGTATGGAATCCCACAAAGATCCATTCTTGGGCCCTTTTGTCCAACATATACAGACTTCTTCTCTGCCAAATTCTCCAAGAATACAAGGTGGCCTATCACAGCTATTCAGATGACACTCAGATCTGTCTAGCACTTTCACAAAATAATTTCAGTCCCAGAGACCCACTGTGTTTTTGCTTTGAAAAATTAACTGACTGGATGCAGCATAACTTCCTTCATTTAAATAATGACAAGATGGACGTAGTTTTGTTAGGGAAGGAAGAATGAAGATAGTAGCTTAGTGCCTATCTGGGGTCTACTGCAATAAAGACACAAAATTTGATGCAATCATGGATGGAGATAAAGCTGTAATTAGATCACCATTGTGGCATCTCAAGGACACAGCTATGGTTAGAGATTTTGTGTTAATGCAAGATTTGGCAAAACTTATTCATGCTTTTATGTCCTGCAGTGTTGTCTACTGCAGTGCTCTCCTCATTTCTCTCCCCCAAAAGACTAAAAGACAGCTACTGTGTGTTTATGATGCTAGAGTTCTAACAAAAAGGAGTAAAGAGAGTGTACCGATCCATACACCGGCTTCCAATTAGACACAGAATAGAGTTTAAGGTATTATTCATTGTCACACCGTGGTTTAGGCCCTAAGTGTATCTCTTAGACGTTTAATGAAGATCAGCCTAGAAGGTCTCCAAGATCGCCAGGAGCTGATCAGAGCCATAACAAATCAAAGTGAAATGACATTTAGCCATTATTTAAGTGGCATTTGGCAGATGCTCTTAACCGCAGCAATTAAACATGCACTCTTGTCAAGAATTAACATGCCTAAATGAAATCATTTTAATTCTGTTTGCCATGCTAGACCGTTAAAGGCTGAGGCTTGTGTTGTCTTAAAAAGACACAATTTTAACCTTTGACAAATGTAAAGGCTTTAAAAAGTATTCACCTATCTTAAATTTGAAAAAAAAAAAAAAAATATTAAATTTCAAAGTTGTGAGAAAATGTTTGTTTCAAAGGAACTTATGTTAACTTCATGGATGTATCATTTATACAATGTTGTTTAGTAATAGATTAGTAATTTACAAATATAACACTTTCACCTTTTGTTTCTTTTAATTGTGTTTTTAGTTTGACCGACTATGACCTCAAACTGAATCACTTGACCAGTCTGGGCAGCAAACTCAAAGCCTGTTCGTCTCTGACTCTCCTAAAGTAAGTTTCTTCTGGTATTTGGCTCACATTTAACTTATATTATTCCATTTCAGGAAAATGACAGTACTTTATCATTTGTAAGCATGCTGCTCTCAGAGCAACTTCAGCCATTACACTTTCTCACTTTTGACAAGTTTGACAAAAAGACTCTTTTCTTTTCAGTTTGTCCAACAACTCCCTCGGTAACAGAAGTCTGAAGAAGTTGCTTGAGCTGGCTAGGCTTAGGAACATTCAGGAAATCAAGTGCGCTTTTCTCTACACTGATAGTTCTTATTGTTTGACTTCATATGAAGACGGTGTAGCATGCGCCGGATATGGCACTGTGCTTCTCTTTATGTGTGTTCTTGTCCTCCCATGCAGTGTCAGTGACAATGGAGTGAATATGAATGGACTAGTGATTCTCTCAGCTTCTCTTTATAACCAGAAAAGCTTGACTGAAGTGGATGCTAGGTATTTATAATGCAACTGAGTGGATTCACTGTGTTCCTTAAATACATTTTTTATTTTTACAATTTCACGCTTTGTTTCATAAGCACTCACAATAGTAACAGCATTCGCTTTCTTTTTTTTTTTACTAGTCACTGTGGAATGCAGAAGCTCATCATGAAGTTTAACCATAGCAAGAGGTATTTTGAAACCATTTCAACTTTCAGCCATTTTCTATGGTCTTGCAGTGAGGCATAAGATTAACATTAGTATATTTTGTCTGCAGAGATACATTAAACACAGATGGGTCTGATTTACACCTGCACAAGAAATTCAGGTAAAATATGAATGTTCTATACTGTTTTAGCACATCATCAATAGTTTGTGATTTAATGATTTATTTTATGTTGTTAATAAGTACTGTGTTGTTGTAGCTTAATCCACAGTGATGTTCAACCTGCTGACATGAACAGGCTGTGTAAGAACCTGGTGAAATGTCGACACCTGCTGGAACTGGAGTGAGTTAACAGTCATTTCTCCTGGTCCCCGGTACTGGTCAACATCTTCTTGTTGTCGTTTTCCCACCGTTGTTCTTAAGTCCCATAACTGCTTTTGGTTGCAGTCTCTCCCATGGAATCTTACAGGATGGGTCTGTTGAGAAGCTTCTCATGCAACTTCCAGGCATGATGGCTCTCCAGCTGCTGAAGTAAGAACTCATGTCCGTGTTTGCCTCTAAAAAGACTTCACAGTGGTTTTGTTGATATTTAATGATTATGCTGTTTTCTCTACTAGTTTAAGTTATGTTCAGATGTCCACAAACAGCGCTCTGCTGTTGGTCCAATCACTTACTGATTGCGAACGCCTCGCAGTCATGGAGCTCAGGTAATTCGCATTGTAACAAATTGTGTCTGCATATATAACCTCGTGAGATGTGTTTCAATATGCTACTGCTGTTATGTGTAACTTACGATTTTCTGACCCTCAGACCACAGGAAGCATTCATTAGGTTTCTCCAAGACAAGGCAGAGGCAGCAACATGCAGGTGCATTAACTGGGAAAAGAAAGAGAAACGTTATTTAATTAATGTTTTTTTTTATATCATTTCACATTGTGTTGTAGTAACCGAAGAACTGTTTGTTTGCTTGCTTCGGTTTTCCTTTTTTATCCTTCCCACTGATGGCCAACAGGCTCACTCAGTATAAACTGAACAGTGACAATATGAAGAAACTCTGTGGGATACTTGAGGACTGTCCTCGCCTTGCTTTTCTGGAGTAGGTGTTTTTCAGTTTAAAGTGATTTCTTAAGGTTTCATTGCCTTTGATGAATAGTCTGCATGACTAAATGATATTTCTAAACCAGTCATTTTCTTCCTGTAGTTTGTCCAGTAACTTTCTTAGAGACGAAGGTGTGAAAAGTTTGGTCAGTTTTCTGCCCAGGCTTCAGATCTCCAACTCTTTGAGGTAAAAAGCAGTCTTCCACCCAGACTGTTTAATACAGTAGTGTACCATTACTGTTAGCTCTGCTGGTGTGCTCTCCATAAGTAAATACTTTGTCATTTTAAAATCCCACATTTTATGAAATTACTAAGGGTGTAACAATCGATTATGCTATTGTGATATTGCATTGGAAAACAGTGACTGCATCATGGAGACGTGACAATGCATTGTGAAGAACGGACATGCTAGTTTTGCAATCAACTGAAATTACGTTGTTTAAACACCAACAACAATTTCGAACAATGAGCACCAGTCAACTAGCTAGTCCTGCCTATAACATTCATGTCATATTCAACCTTACTGCTGTCTTTCAGCTCTTAGTTCTTTCTTGTGCTCATTTTTCTTTATTCACAATGTTGAAAATATTGTAAAAAATATTCAATAAATTGTTGTGGAACCCACCATTTCTGTTTGACAAGTCTAGTGCTGTTCCCACAGTTACAGTACATGAACATTAACCGTCAACAACACATCACAGCTGAGGCTACAGAATCAAAATTTTTAATTTTTAAAAAGCTGAGGCTACAGAATCAAAAGTTTTAATTTTGCAAGTATTACGTTGCATAATAATAATTTTTGGTTAGCTTGGTTTGAAAAATTCACTTTTCTCAGCATATACCCTGTTGGCTATATAAAAAATGTCAAACTGTCAGTGCTTCATTCCAACTCTTTTTTAATCATCTGATGTACTTTATTGTACTTATTATTGTACTTATCTTATTTACTTCCACCACAGTCTCAACAACAACAAACTTACCCAGCTTGGTGCGCTGTACTTGGTGAACTCATTGAGCACCTGTGAGAAGGTGGTTGCTGTGGATATCAGGTAAAGCCTGATTCATTTTTATTTACTGCATGTAATCTGATTGTTGCAGAGAAACCGTTAATGAGGAGGTATCTGTCCATAACTGGCGATGAATTTAAATATGAAACGGCATTCGAAGATTATTATGTCTTGTATTATTGTATTTCTTCTCAGTCTTGGAGCAGAGGAGCGGGCCCTGATTCGCTTTGGGCAGGAGAATGTCACGAGCAAAACGCTCAGGTAGACGGTCCATCAACATGTCTGCTCTTGTGTGCAGTTTCACAGTGGAGGTCTGCTCACATGAGTGTGAAATCAAGCCGACACCACATCCCTCCATATGATTCAAAGTGAAAGAGAAAATATTTTTCTGGCTTTTGATACTGTTATACAATGTCGGACTAAAATTACTCTCTATTGTCTTGTCTCTCTCTCTCACCCTCTCTCTCTCACTCTCTCTCACCCTCTCTCTCTCACTCTCTCTCTCTCTCTCTCTTTCTCTCTCGACACTCACTCACCACACTGCAGACTAAGAGAGTGTGGATTTGAGGTAGGCCATTGGCAAAAGCTTCTGGAAATGCTCAACAGATGCCAGTGTCAGCTTAAACTAGAGTAAGTGTGACATCACCAAACATTTATATATCCAGTAAAAATACAGACACTTAAGAATTAATGGTGAAATAAGTTGGAGAGATTTCTGTGATGATCGGTGGAACCTTTATGCACTGCTTGTCTCTAGGTCATCGTCAAATGTTCTGGACAGTCAAAGCCTGAATAACCTGGCCAAACTGTCCTCTGTACAAACTCTAGAGTAAGATTACTCACACACACACACACACACACACACACACACACACACACACACACACACACACTCTCTATTTTCTTGAATATAATGCAAGTAAATGGGACTGGGATGTTGCTGTCTCTTTCTTCCTTTCACACTTCATGTTGTTTAGACTGTGATATATACACTGTCTTTATATCTTCAGGCTAAGAAACAGCGGTTTGAATGCCGAGGACATTAAGCATCTGGTTAAGCAGACAAGTAGCAATTGTGTCTACAGGATTATCCGGTGAGCATTAGAAAATGGAAGAAGACATCAGGTGTTTTCTGAATATAGTTTTCAGTCTGAACAACGGTTGGTCCTGCTGTGTTCTTGTCAGAATTGAGGAGCCATGGATAAAAGCAGAAGCCGCTGTTCACCTTGTATCTAGTTGTTTGAACCTCGACTTGCACACAAGGGAGATCAGGTATGTCTAAATATTATGTTCCTAGACTGAAACACGATTCGATCTTGGCAAGTGAAAGCGTCTGAAATGTAGATAATATATCAAATATTTCCACAATATGAAGAAACTGGGAAACTCAAGAACTGTCTTCACTTTTATGATCTGGTGATCAGTTCACAGATGTATGACTATTTGAGAATCTATTACACATGATGTTTAATATTTCTAAACCAATAATTTCCTTAGCATGATTAAACATTAAAATATTCAGTGTAGTTTTGGCAAATCAAGATTATTAGATCTAGAACTTTAGTTCAGGTAATACATTTCAAAACTGTAAAAATAATTCTATAATATCTCTATATTAGATCTATTTCACCATTTCTGCACCCTTGTGGGATTCTAATGTTATTTTATTTCTAAGCTATCGGTGATTCGCATTGTCATTTTCGAACATTCTAGATTAAGCATGAACATCTGAAGCCTGTTATAGACATATTAACATGTGTTTTACAATGACTCCCTCAGAGCCTTGGCATAGACCTGTAGCTGTTTGGCATCTCTGACATTTGAATATCTGATATTTGGCACCAAGATGTTAGCAGAAGATCCTTAAAGTCCTATATGTTGTGAGATCGGCCTCCATGGATTGAACTAGTTTGTCCAGCCTACTGGATTGGACTCTTTGTCCTGTTCCTCAGTCCTTCCTAAACAAATTTTGCAATGTGGCAGGACGCATATTCTTCATAAAGAGGCCACGGCTACCATTGGCCTTTTCAGTCTGTTAAGTTTGCTAGAGGATCTGTAGTGTTTGAATGCATGGCATCATGGACCACATAAAGCACCAGATGTTAACTGAAAACTGGATTGGGAATGATAGCAGGACAATCATCTAAAGCATACTGCACATAATCATTTAATGAGAACATAATTAAGCTTTTGACGTGGCCAGCCCAGTCCCCTGACCTAAGCCCCTTTGAAAACCTGGGGAGTGAGCTGAAGTGCAGACTCCAAAGGAGAGGACCAAAGACCCTGGAGGATGTGGAGAGGTTCTTTATAAAGGAGTCGTGTCAGGTCCCTTGTTCTGTATTCTCCCATCTCAACAGGTGTTAAAGGAGAAGACTTATCGCTGTTCTGTTGGTAAAAGAAAGTTGCACTAAATGCACAAAATTTTGTCAGTGTGGTTTTGCTGAAAGTCTAAAAAAGGGAGGCAGTAATTATGGAACTGATTGGATGTGCCTCTGCCTCTTTGGTTCTTCTTGCTCATTCAAGCGTAGTCTACACTGGTATACAAGACACACAAAATTATTCTTTTTTCTCTGTTGCTGTCTGGTAATTGGGTTTGTGTTGTATTTGTATTGCTTTTAAATTGTGCCATCATGTGAAAAAAATGGTCTTTTTGCAGAGTTGAAAAGGCATGTTTTACCATCTCTGTTGAAGGTTTCTCCTCTTCCAGGCAAGTGCTAAAGTTTCTACTATTAAATATATAGAATGTGTGTTATGCAATGCATATTTTACAGAAAGCATCATAATAGTAGTTGTTTGGAAATGTACAAAAAGACTGAACTGATGAAATACTGACACACACAGCGTTCCTTCTGAAAATAGGGATTTGTCTCTGTCTGCTGTGCACTCCATCAGGTGAGTTTTGTTTTTCTGTGGCTGCTGATATCTCTTTACCAGGCCTTGGTTTTACAGAGACAGCAGTTTGTATGTTAATCACTGAAGCAAATTGTGATTTTGTTCCTCCATTCAGCTTTGATGACTGTGAAGTAGAGGGACAGCACTTGTCCTCTCTGCAGTCAGCTGTCCAGAAGTGTTCCTCCTTGCTGGAGCTGCAGTACGTTCATTAATATGCACTTTCTCAACTTAAAAGATGACTTTATGGTCTAATATACTCTATTAGTGTATAACAATAAATATTCTTCTCTATGTTTTATATCAAGTTTCTCTCAGCTGAGAATGGGTACAGATGGGGCAGCTTTTCTTGCTTCAGTTCTCCCCTACTTAGAGAATCTTAAGAGCCTCAGGTGAGATATCATGTGAACATTTAACAGTTTGTAATCCCTGTAAGCTGTTGTAAATGTTTATTAAGTGTTATAAAGATTCTGCTCATCCACTATTAGAAGGTCAATGATCTCATCATTTTAAGGCAGCCTAATTACTTATTTTTAAAAATTTAATAGACAAATGACATTTTTGGTTAGTGTTCAGTCTGGCACATTTTTATGAACATTTTGTTTCCACAGTCTTAATTCCAAAGGAGGAAGAATAGATGAAGCAGTTATATTTGCATTGCAGCACACACAAAAGCACCTGGAAAGCCTGAGGTACATCTCACATACACCGCGGTTCTAAAGTTTGGAAACAATCATTTTAATTATCTGAAATTAATTTGATTGGAGATACATTTCTAAAATGTTTCTAATATGCTAGTTGTGTCACTTTACATATTTTAAATAAATATTGGAGTAATTGCGCCACTGAAAAACGAAGGAATACGTTTTAGATGTGTTCAAGAATAGTAACAGGGCTGTGGGTGACTGGAAAATCGCAGAAAGCTGTATAATTTCAAATTTATAGTAAAGTAATGTCCAAAATGTTTCAGAATATCACTCATTTACTTCTGTCTCATGCACTGTATTTAAGCACAGCTTTCGTTAAACACACTTTCAGCACCACAGTCCTGAATTCTTATTTCTCGAGTTCCTGATTCCTGTAATATTATTTTTCAGTTGGTGTCAGTTGGTCTTTTATGCATCCGTAGGTGTCATCTGTTTCTAATGAGTTTTTATTTTCTTTAGTCTGTCTCGTCATGTAATCAGTGACAGTGGAGCTGCAGAACTGGGGAATGCCCTTCAGGGTCTCACACATATGAGATCACTCAAGTAAGAAGTTTTTTTTCATCTCCTTCTGTTCTTTTTTTAATTCTACAGGAGCACCATATTCGTTAGATGTAGTAGACCATTTTATAGTGGTTTCGTAACTTCTAACCTAATATGATATGTTAAAACGTGATCCAAATGTGTGAACAGTTTTATCAGTGGTGAGCAAATTCAGTCTAGGGAAATCACAGCACTAGTATTATGATCAATTTAATTAGCTGCCTGTCTAATTATATATCCATCATCCATCTACTTATATGTCCACTGAGACAGGAGAAGTTTGTGCTGTGAAATAGGATTTCCTAACAGCTCAGTAACAATAGTATTTAGTAGTACTGTACAATTGAAGAGCAGGGACAACACCCTTATTTTAGAGTAATGTCTTTTTAATTAATATTGTTAATTCTGTTATGGTTTTCTTTGTTGCAGAGAAACTTATGCAAACCTAGACTGTATAGGATTTTGCTCCAACCTTGCATCACATAAGAATAGAGCTAAAATGTTTACCAACTAGGGGTTTGTGAGGAGCAGGCTAAAAACTAAGAAAACAATGCTTTATTCTGTTGTTCCATCTAGTCTCTCACACTGCAGTGGCTGGACGGCAGCAGGGGGGCGTAACTTGGTGTGTGGTTTGGTCCATTGTCTCTTTTTGGAAGAAATCCGGTAAGAGCCCCCTGTCTCACATCATAATCTTTTTGAATCACTTTCTCAATTGCTTTTTTGCCCAAACTCATCAGTCTGTGCAGCAGTGAAGACAGTTTCGGTCCTTATTTAACAAGTTTCAGTTTGACTACTTTCAAAAATACGTTTTACCATAATTACTGGATTTCTGTAATGTGCTGCATCTTGGAGTCTATGAATCATCTATTGCACGTTTGTACAGGACGTCACAACCTGATGAGTAACTGGATCAATCAAAAAATCAAGTATAAGATGTCTTCATTTCCTTTTAAAGCTTCATGCTGCCTTGCACATATACAGGCTTGGAAAAAAAATAAGAGGCCCCATCATTTTCATTTTCTAGTTATTGGTTTTGCAATTTGTGGGAGTGTGTCTGTGTAAAATGTGAATGTCACTATTGTTTTATACACTATTGATCCCACTTCATTGTTGGGGAAAATTAAGGATAATACATATAAACAATTTATTATACCTTGGAAACCTGCTATACAAACACTATTGCATTTACAACACATATAGAGGCATTTCTTATTTTTTAGCTTACACTGCAGTACTTCATAAAAGAATAGCAACCAGTGTATTTTACAGACACACACTGCCGCAACTTGTACAAACAGTGAACAGAAACAAAGGGGAAAGTGGTCTCTTTTTTTTTTCCATGGCTTTATATATAATAATAGACATGTTCTGTCTGTATGCTCCTTCAAAAGCATTAAGGTCAGCTTCTCAATTTCTTCTTACTGTTCCACATTCCTGGTATCTATTGGATTTAATAACTGTTCAATTGTTTTGTGCTGGATAAGAACTGTGCATTGCATTATTTTGTGTCTTTTGTTTAAATGAGTGCAGTGCTTGTGGGGAACTGTAAAATGCTTATTGGTTTTAAAGGCACTAAATAAATAAAATTGACTTACTACACAGATGGAACAATTGCATTTGTAAAAAAAGTACTTTTGTGTTTGCTGCTTTAGCATGGCTGTATGAATTGCTCTGGAGGGCTGAAATTGCAGTAGGAAACTATATTGTGAGTCATAGATTGGGGCGTGGATTTAAAGCAATTGTTGCACTACATCAAGTCTAACAATGGAAAAAAATGCATTTATATCAAGCCGAAGAGGAGACTGAGCGTATACGGTCAATGACTGTTTGAATTGTCATTGCAGCTACTTAAGCTGCAGTTAAAATATATAATATGTAATGTAGAGCAGAAGGGCTTACGGTAATCTTTGTCCCAAGGCTTGATGCTGTAGAATTGGATGAAGAGAGCACAGTCTGTTTGGCCCAAAGGCTTCGTACAATTACCTCACTTAAAAAGATCAGGTAGGTACACATGACACCATCGTAAGCCTGAATACTGTGTTTGTAAAAGCCATTTATGATGAGACTTCTAATGAGATTATCATCAGAAGACATGATAAAAGACAAACTCTGTTTTGAGACATATTACTTTCATCAAAATGAGTCTTTCATTTTCACTTGTGTTTTTTTTTTCTCAGTCTGAATAATATGATCTCAAAGGAAGGCAGTGGGGTTTTGTGTCTGCTGGCTAGTCTGCAGACATTGAGTAGGTTGGAGGAGATAGAGTAAGTACAAGCTTTTGTTTTCTCTTTAAAAATTTTGCTTTGCCTGTGCATGAATTTATAAAGAAAAACCATTTTCAAATCTGTCTCCAGGTTGGAGGGCTTGAGAATGGGTGATCAAGGTGTTGAGGAGCTTGTGAAGCACATCACTAAATGGACCACACTGAGGAAAATAAAGTAAGTTGTTGCTTGGAAGGGATTCGCATGTGTTTGAAATAGGTTACTGTACTGTTCTTGACAGTTCTAATACTTCCTGAGGTGGTGTGAAGTGTATAAATGCCCTCTTTAATGAATTTGGAAAAACAAGACATCAACACAATTGCCATTATTTTTCAAAGGTTGAGAGGGTTTTCTTAAAAACAAGAATTAGCTAATTTCTATCCAATTATCATGCATTTGTTCATTCATTGTTTTACATAGTGTCAGTGAATGATGGCCTTGTTTTTTCTGTGTTGCCCAGTCTGTCAGAGAACTGTATAAGTGACCAAGCTGGAGAAATGCTCTTGACTGCACTGTCCCACTGCAGTGCACTGCAGCAACTACGGTATAAAAACACGCATACTCACATTATTTAACAGTCTTCAGTATATTTTTGTAGACAGTACATTTTTGTCAACGGTGGACAGACGAGTGGCAAATTTAAGAAAGAAATTGAATAAATTATTCAGAAAACAAGTATTTGAAAACATTAGTGAACTGGATGCTTGTACAGTAGAGTAGAAGGAAAAGCAACTGTTCCTCAAGTGACTGAGAATGTCAATGAAGGCCAGGATCCAGCAAAGTTTGGTTGTTCATCTCCTCAAACACATTCGACAGTTAACAGTAAGTTGAACCAGGTGGGTTTGAACATGGAAAATCACTAAACTGTGTTGGACACCGGCCCTCTGCGACCAAAGCTGGCCAGCGCAGTGTATAACTACATGGAGAGATATAGTATGGTTGCAGCGTGTTGAATACACAAAGAATATTTACATGCACAGAGATACAGAAAAGAGCTATATAATCAGAAGAGTCATCCTTCACTACATTGTGAGTCAGTTCTTGTGTGCAGACCTGAATTGGTGACCCATAGCGTGAGGGGTTCACTGACCTATGGGTCTCCAGACCTCATGGGCCATGGCACTGTAGGCTTCAGTTGTCACCTGAACTGAATTCAGAGTGTTTTACTTGTCCGAAAGTTGCAGGGGGGTCATTACAAATCAGTGAAAAGTTATTGTGACTGATCACCTTTATCCTATGATGAAATATTTCAATCATGATGGGAATAATCTCCAAGGATGATGATTTCACTGAACAATTTGATGAGCTAAAAATAATCATATTCTATGCATTAGTGCTCTTCATTATTATAAAAACACCAGTCTAGGGAATATCTTGAAAAGAATGTGTTACATCCTTCAAGCACAGCTCCAGAGATTCATAGAATCTAAGCCAAACTGCTTTGAAGCTGTTTTAGTGGTTCATGGTGGATCCATGCTTTACCAAGACTGTTATTTTTTTCTGTAATTCGTCGCTCATCTGTATATTCCTCGCTATACTGATTATATTGTTACCTCGAATTCTAAACAGAGATTTGATAAAACAAGATTTTTTAGGGAAAAAATCTTATTACTATTAGTGAATTTTATTACTCTCTTTTTCAGTCTCTTCAGAAACAAGCTTGGCTCTGGTTCTGCTGCTAGACTGGGTCAGGTTCTCCCATCTTTCTCCCAACTCTCTGAACTGGAGTAAGTCCACTTAGAAAATGTATGTCTTGTTGTACAATATATGTAGGACAAACTAGTGAAAAATCCTAGGTTTTTCAAAACCTCTGAATAGGATGAGATTAAAAACAATTATTGCCTTTTTGTTCAAAGGACTTAATATGATCAGTGTCACAAATTTGCCTTTATTCAAGCAGTCAACTAGAAGTATGTCACAGTACGACTGGAGCCAGGTAGAAATGAGGCAAGCGAGGCACAGGCGCAGATGGACATCTGGTTAGATAGGTTTATTTTGTAATATAAAGAAGAAACTGAAATGGCACAGGGGCCAGTGACTAAGTAATTTCACAAGGAGATAGAGAAACATCCGTAATCAAAGTATGCTTCCATGAAGCCTAACCCCCCAGTGACTGACATTTATACCCCTAATGAACCAATGGATGAGGAGAGAGTGATTGGGGGTGATCATGCACAGTTGTGTGCCATGATTAGTTCAAGGACCCGAGGCGACCTCTGTTGGTCGCAGGGTAGAGGGGTGTTTCCAGTCCCAGTCCTTGGCGCCCTCTGGTGGCCGTGGAGCGGGACTGCAACAGAGAGTCATTTTCAGTCCGAGTCGAGGCGACCTCTGTTGGTCGTCGGGCAGAAGGGAGTTTCCAGTCCCAGTCTGTGGCGCCCTCTGGTGATTGTGGAGCGGGACTGTGACAAAGTACTTCAGAATCTTGAATATTTCTTCTTTATTCTATTGATCAGGAGGCTTGAACCCCTTTTCTTCTGCTTACTTGCTTTAGTTTTGTTGAACAAAGTACTCCAGTTGAAATGTTCTAGTAACAATATGATTGTGTTTTTCTTTCTTTGGTGTCGTTTGTCTTTTACAGCCTATCTGAGAACCAGATAGGTCAAGAAGGATCCTCAAGTATTTGTGAGGGTTTGGTCAAATTGAAGGCACTGCAAAATCTACGGTAAAGTACCATCCTGCTTATAGCTACATCATTTATGTAATAAATATAGTGTTTCACAATGATTAGGTAATTTGTTGATTTTTTTAAAGTTATAATGAAATGTGGGGCCCCATGGTTGACACAGTGGGTAGCGCTGTTGCCTCACACCTTTAAGGTTGGGGGTTCGAGTCAAGGTCCTGGCCTTGTGTGTTCTCCTTGTGGTGGCATGGGTTTCCTCCGGGGTCTCCGGTTTCTCCCACAGCCCAAAGACATGCGTGTCAGGTGAACTGGGGATTCTAAATTGACTGTAGGTGTGAGTGTGTAAGTGAATGGTGTGTGCGCCCTGTGGTGGGCTGGCAGTGGGCCCAGAGTTAATCCCTGCCTTGCACCCATTGGCTCCAGGTACCCGCAACCCTAGTAAGGAATAAGCGGTTACAGAAAATGAATGAATGATAATGAAATGCCCTTCAACACCCCATGCCAAACCTTCAAGTCTATTGTTATTAAAGTGCTTTTATGTATTCATGCTATTACAGAAGACGTTTGTTTTGCAGTTTGACCTCCATTGGAACCTCAGACTTCACCTGTGTTGCTTTGTGCCTTAAACTCTGCACTTCTTTAGAATCTGTCAGGTATTTCTTGCATTCTTCACTTCTAAACTTTCCAATAAAAAAACCCACGTTTTTATGGGTCATACCGTTTCCTCTGAATGTGTATGTATTTTCTCAGTTTGGCATGGAATGAGTGTGGAAGTGATGGGGCGCTGAAGTTGGCCGAGGTTCTGCCACAGTGCAAAAAACTGAAAAAGCTTGAGTAAGTGTTCTTATTATTAAACCGAAGGTATAGAGTTACCACAGCACATGTATTACCAGGAACTGTGTATTTGTGCAGATAATATGTCTATTGTTTGCAGCCTGGAGGCCAATAATATCAACACAACTGGGGCCAAAGCCCTCGCTAAATCTCTACAGTCCTGTCCTTGGATTGAAGTAATCAGGTAATTTTTACTCCCAAATGAATAATTGTTCTCTCATACCGAGCAAAGTATTAATTAACTCAAAGCATTACTTGAAATATGGTTCAAGGATATGTTCCCTCTTGCCTTAGCCTTTATCTCTGTTTGAATAGGCTTTGGAGGAATCCCATCATAAAGGATGACCAGATACTGAGGGAGCGGAGATTGAATTTCTCCTCTGTCTAATATCAAGCACTTTTGCATTTTCTTACTGCACTATTTTATTGTAATCGTTATTTATGGGTGTTAAAAGTGATGTGTAGTTTATTTGTTTACATTTATTTGGAAAACACATTACCTCACCTGAAGAATCAACATTCCAAACAGTGCAGTTCATATTTTTGTCCAGGATTCAAAGGTTTACGGAAGCAATGCATACAATCAATTTTTCACAAGAGCTCTCGTCAGAGACAGTCATGCTTTCATATTCACAGAAGTATGGACCAGTATTACCTGGTCTGGACTGATACTTTCACCTTCTAGAAGGTTAGTCTTCCAAATAAGTTGCCATATTTTAGTAGTACACTATTTATAATAAATAGTGGCAAATTGTCAGATTTAGCACACTGAATCTTTCAATTATCACCCACTGAGTAACCTGACTGCTTAGGGGCATTCTTCCTTTGACCTTGCCTGGACATGTCCTCAGTTGTGTTTTCCTGAAGCTCTTATTTATTTCTGCATGAAAATTTAGGTGGGAGATTTAAAAATTTCATTCATTGTTTTTGTAAAGTCTATAGTGTTGCTGGAAAGCTGGTGAACTTTACAGAATTTTCAATATTTAAGCATAAAACATCATAAAATGTTCAAATCCTAAAAGTAGATCAAAAGAACCCAAATGCGTTTTGTCCCAAATGGGAAAAAAATATTATACTCACCTGTTGCTCACTGAAGGGAATAATTCTGTATTACATATTTGTGAGTGGCAATGATCCAGTATTACATATCTGAGAATCTTTTTGTCCACCTTGTGCGAGAATAACTGCAGCTAAACATTTTTGGAAACTGTTGATCAGTCCTGCACATCAGCTTGCAGGAATTTTAGCCCCTTTCTCTGTAAAGAACTGTTTTGTCTCAGGCATATTGGTGGATTTCCTCACATGAACTGCCTGCTTCAGGCCTTTCCACAACATTTCTCAAGTGGTCAGGACTTTGACCATTTAAACTTTATTCTTCTTTAACCACTTGGTGGTTCTAAAAAGTTTTATTTTTGTCTCATCTATCCAAAAAACATTTTTCCAGTGTCCTTCTGGCTGGTCCATGTGTTCTTTTGCAAAGTGTAGATAAGCAGCAATGTTCTTTTTGGAGAGCAGTGGCTGTCTCCTTGCAGCTCTATCCTGCACACCATTGTTGTTCAGTGTTCTCCTGATGGTGGACTCCTGAACATTAACATTAGCCAGTGTGAGAGAGGCCTTTAGTTTCTTAGAAGTTACCTTGGGTATCTGTGTTGGTCCACCACTCATGGGAGGAGTAACAGTTATCTTAAATTATTTCTAGTTGTATGCAATCAGTCTGACTATGCAATGGTGGAGTGGTTTTGTCAGTTTGTCCTGTCTGATAAGCATTAATAAGTCTTTTTTGACGTCCTTACAAATCTTCTTTGTTCTCACTCTGGAGCATCTCCACTGTCGGGTTGGGAAGATCAGATAGATCCCTGTTCTTTAAATAAAACAGGATGCTCCCTCAGATCTGAGAGTCATCCCTTTGATTGAAAATACCAACTCACAGATATGTAATATTGGATCATTTCCCTCAATAAATAAATGATAAAAAAATATTTTTCTCATTTATTTAATTGGTTTCTCTTTGTCTACTTTTAGGACTTTTAGGAACATCTGATAATGGTTTGGGTCTTATTTATACTATATATCTTATTTATGTTAAAAATGGTAAAGTGTTTGCAAAAACAGTTTTTACTTGAAATGAGGAGGTTCATGCTTCTTTGTACCTGCTTCAAAATGGCTGGTTCAGCACCTAATAAATTCTTAGGAAATGTTGCACTGATGCTGAACTGATTAGGTTCTTCTGTCTCTGTATGAGAAGAATGTATTTTGAATTTTTCCACTTTTGATAGTATTTCCTCAACGTTATTTTCTCATTCCTTTTGTCATGTTGCTTTAAAAATTATTTTCTATTTTGTTTTGAAATGTATTATATAGTGTGTCAGCCTTAAAAAAAAAGTATGTAAAGACCTCTCTAGAGAAGCAGTTTCAGTCTGAAAGGCAAACAAATGGAACAGAAAACGTCCCAGTCACAATTACAGTCTATTTCACAGTCACATAAACTCCAACAAGAAAATCCAGGGTAAAGGCATATTCAGGAAATAGTACACATCATAGGAGTGCAAGTGACTGGGCCAGGCTGTTGGTGTTTTAAGCTATTAAGACTTCAGTTAAGGAAGAGGTTGTGTTACACACTACAGTGTGGAGGTTTAGATGTGGCACTAAAAGTTAGAAGGCCAGTGGTACAGAACAGTGGTGAAAGGCCTGACACCCTGTACCAAAAGGGTGGTGGTGGTGGTGGCCTAGTGGGTAGGACACTTGCCTCCGGACCAAGAGGTCATGGGTTCAAATCCTACCTTCAGCACCACCACTGGGTTCCCGAGCAAGACCCTCAACCCCAAGTTGGTTAGGGGAATGGAAGTCGCTTTGGATAAAAGTGTCTGATAAATGCCGTAAATGTAAAAGCCCAAATGTGAGAGAGCACATATCTGTGGACAGGGGTATGCCTAGAATTTTTTTCTTGGGGGAGCCAGGCAGGGACTCAGACAGTAGAAGGGTGGCACACTAAAATGACAATTTTATTTAAATGCCCTGCAGTCTTAGATTGTAATGAACAGTATCTCAAGGTTTGAATAACAAAATTATTTATTTACCTAAATAATACCTAAATAATTACTTTAGCAAGTAAGACTTATGCAGTGGACACACAATCTGAGGCACCCCGAATACAAGCAAACTTGAATACATGACAATTTGAATACATCACAGTGTAGATTTCCTATACAGTTTCTGTATCTTATTCACAAAGGATCAAGGATTATGTAGTTCTGTGCTGCTTCAGAAAAAAAGACCAGCTAATTGGCTGCCTTAAATAGTCCGAGTAAAGCAGCCTAGCACACTGACAATTCTATGCAAGAGTGTACAGGGAGGGTGGGGGCATAGATTAGCAATGAAGATGTGTACAATATCCAAGGATAAGTACTTTTTACACGAGTTGTGTGACACGACTGGAGGTTCATAAGCTTGTTATACTTGAGGTAATAAAGCACTGAATGAAAAAGATTCTGGCTTCTATCATTGCTTATGCTGGTACATTATTTACATCTTAATGCAGATCACGCCTCCCACATAACCTACTTGCATGTCTCATAAGACTTCAGTGTTGGAAGATTACTGTGGAGATTTGACTACATTAAATACAGATGTGGGATGATCAGCTCTGGACCGCAAACAGGTCATTTATGTAGCTCCATCTGTCCAGAGAACACAGTTTCATTGCTCCACGGCATTTGATAACTGAATGCACTTCAATCACATGCACTTCACAATCCGTGTTTACAAAACATCTCAATGATTTAAAAATGAACATCATTAACTGAGGACGAGATAAGAACTTTATTCATCCCGAGGGAAATTCTTGTCATTAGCATGCTCAGTGCAACAAGAAAGAATAAAAGATATAGAAAAATATAGGCAATAAACAATAGTTCAGCACAATGAGAACATTAGTTTAACAAATAACTGTAACACTGACATTATTTGTTACACTAATGTTCTTGTCATTGGGTTGCACGATTGTTTATTGCCTATATTTTTGGGATCCTAAGCTTCCTATCAGAGTTTACATTCAGGGATTTTGTGGAGTTTCCACAACAGAAGATTAGTTTAATCTCTGTTGTACAACATTTTGTACAATTCAAAAATGAGAAGCGAATTAGATGAGGTTGAGCCCAGCAGGAGCTGCACTGGCTGCTTGATCCGCTAGGTGGCGGTAGAGACACGTGACAATAATTGACGCTCTTTATTTGAACTACAAAACGACAAACATTTCAGTTTCTCATTCACATGGCGATTATTTTGATCATTTAGTTGTTGTTTTGCTGAATGAATGTGCTGACAACGAGGACGACAGTAAACTTTAGTAGGCATTCTAAAAGCAGACTAGGTAAATCCAGCTGTAGATGTGAGATTTGAGTGAATTAAGAGAGTGTAGTTAGAACAAGTTGTAGTTGAACTATTTGGAGCAAGTTGTACTAATAACGTTTTTTAAAAAGGAGCTGTTTCAGTGGCAATGGTCAACAACAGGTGGTTTGAGGTGAATTAATAAGAGGGATTTTTCCCCTTGAGTTGAGCAGTTGAGTTATATATAACGTGTGTGTGTGTGTATTTTTGTTTTACTTTATATGAGCTTTTATTCTCATAATAAACAGCTCGTCTGCTTTGACGGGCGAGGGGTGAGAATGACTGAGCTCTTTCTCTGAAGTGTGACAGGAATGTGTGTCTGCAGAGCCTCAGACAAGAGGTGTGAGCTGTGTGTAGCTCTCAGCCGTTGTGGTGGGCTGGCTCACGTGTGTGTGTGTGAACTGCGGGTGGGGACTGCCATGGGTCACAGGGAGCCCGCCCAGCCTCAGCCTGAGCTCGGGCTGAGGGAGTGAGCCGCCTGCAGGAGAACCAACTTCTCCTCACTCACCACTGAACAGCACCAGTGGGACCAACCACACTCCGTGCCGCCTCGCTCCAAAGAAGCACCGGGCTGAAGGAGGAGAAGTCGCTGGAGAAAAAGTACGCGGAGGAAAAACAGGCGACCTCTTCTTTCGGAGCAGCTTCGAGAGGTTAGTGGTCTGTTTTCTGCTCGGATGATGTGAGTTAAGGGGATTTTTATGAGTTACAGAGCAGAGCGCGTCTTGGAGAAGTCGCCCTTTACGCGCATGGTTTCAGCTCCCAAACCTTAAAAGTAGTCTGAAATTGGGCGTAAACACGTTTTATTTTTTAATCTCGGCAGCGTCAGAAACGAATCTGCATGGATTTAAGCAGCAAACGAGGCTGCCTGCTGATACGTTTTGTCTTTTTCTCATTTTTACGCGTTTCATAACCCGAAGAAACAGTCTGTAGTCTCCATACTGTGCATTTTAACGTTAAATACTATTTTTTACATATCCTGCCACACTGACCTGTTTGTAACTGCAGCTGCGCCCCTTCCATGATCCTGTGCCTGACAGTCAGAGTGATGTGGGCAGAAGAAGAAACAACATAAACTGGAAAGAAAAAAAAAACCTAAGGAGTTAGATTGTGTTCCAGCGTTTGACTCTGTTGTAGTTTTTAGCTGTGGATACGTTCTAGCCGTTGAAAGTGATTCAGCTCCAAGCGCATCATGCTTTAAAATCAAGTGGCTTTAATTTTGTTAATCAAAATAACAGTCGTCTTAATGGCGTGCCTCATAAGTTATAGTAATTCTAAGTAACAATAATTAACAGCAATCTACACACTGGATTGTATGTCATTTACAAGCATCATTAAGTCCACTACATGTTCCCTGCAATCCGGCTTGGGTTCTTATCGCACTGTAAAGCTTTCATCTACAGCTGAAATGAGGGCTCTTATCATAGTACTCTTATCACAGTGGCTATAATGATTATAGATTTCAAATACTGAAATCTTGCACTGAGTACCATTTATAATGTTTGTGTGGGTTTATGTCCAGAAACAGTCATAGTTCATTTTTTCCAGACCATTTTTAACCTCTCTTAGTCCTTGGAATGAAAGAGACTGCTCCAGTTACTGTGCTTTGAAGAATGAAATGTAAATTGGCTCTGTTCTGATTGGTGGCCGAGTGTTGTGCCTTATCCAAAAAGGCTCTGGGTTGATGCTCTCCTGATGACTGCAGCGTGAATGGGTGTGCTAGACTGCTGTGGGCTGAATAGGGGCATGTGATGTACAGCCTTGTTTCCAAAATAGTTGGGACCCTGTGAAAAATCCAAAAAAGAAAAAAAAAATGCTGTAACTGAGAAATGTTATTGTTTTGGAAAATATGTGCTCATTTTGAATTTGATGCCAGTTTCAGAAAGATTAGGACAGGGACATGTTTACCACTGTGTTGCATCACCTCTTCTTTTAACAGCAGTCTGTAAGCATTTGGGAGCTGAGGATCTCAATTGCTGGAGTTTTGAAAATGAAATGTTGAAGGATTTCAGCGACTCAGCAGTTCTTTGTCGCAATTCAAGATGCACCAAAATGTTTTGATGGATGACAGGTCTGGAGTGCAGGCAGGCCAATTTTGCACCAGGAGTCCACTACATGTTTCTGGCCCCACAGTCCTATTTGAAATACTACAGAGCCTTGCTGTTGTAATGCATGCAGGAGGTGGTTTGGTATTGTCTTGCTGAAACAAGGCTTTGTCTGAAAAAGAAGCTGTGTGGATGGAGAAACCTGTTTACCTATCTGTCGACATTAGTAGTGCTTTCTCAGATGTGCTACACGGGCCGTTTTTACTAGTGCACATACCTTTGCGGATGCAGGGTTTTGAACTGTGGCCTGATAACAAGCTGAATGGTCCCTCTCCTCCCTAGCCTGGAGGATGCGGCATCCATGATTTCCATAAAGAATGTACAGTTTTGAAGTTTTTCACCTCAGTACATCTTAAAGGAGCTCGGGCCCCGAGAAAGTGGTGGCATTTCAAGATAATGTCTACATATGTTTCGTTCTTTTCATGGTAGAGTTTTAACTTTGTGGACGCAGCGACAAACTTTGTTCACAAACAGTGATTTTCAGGAGTGTTCCTGAGCACATGCAGTGAATTCCACTACAGAACTGCACAGAATGTGTCTTTAATGCAGTCGTCTGAGGGCCTGAAGATCACATACATACAATATTACTTCTGGCTTTTTCTCTTTTAATTAACCTAAATAGAGAAATGATGAAAGATGGTGTTGTACCATAAGTATTGTTTAGTGTTCCAGTTTTGTCAGCTTTGTCCCAACTTTTCTGAAATGTGTTGCTGGCAACAAATTCAAAATGAGTATATTTTTCAAAAAAAGTTTCAAAGTTTTGTATGTTGTCTTTGTTTGGTTTCCAATTAAATGGGTTTACATTATTAGCAAATCATCGGTTTCAGGTTTTCTTTACCCTTTTACTTTTTGTCATAATTTTTTGTGTAAATGCACTTTTGTGACCTCACAACTCTTTTCTAAATAGTCTGGCAGGACTGGATTTGAAACTTTAAGAATGTTTCTCTACCACATCATTTTTTGTATTTAAAATAAGTGAGTGAGAAAATGTAGTTTTCCGTTTCTTCCTGTGTAGTTATATTTCACACCAGCAGTGGAAAAATAAAAGAACGGGGAGTCAGAGTGAATCAACCCAGCACTCTGCTGGAACTTGATTACTATGCAAAGGCACTTTGGGGTTATATAATTAGTCTACAGATCACCCACAGATTCACACAGTATAATCTTCTTCTCCCACCAAGAGAGATTTTTAAGAGGACTTGGTAGGGATTTATGTTTGACCGCATTTCCCAGAATGCTTTGGGATAGAGTGGGGCAAAACATCCCTTTCCTCTGGTTTCCCAAAACTCTGCAGAGTTTAGTGAAAAGTGCTGCATGACACCATTATTCAAACACTAATAAAAATCATGTTTAAATGACTTTCCAGTAAAGTGCTTGGTAACATGCTAAAGGTTTGAGCAGGAGGAAAGGATTTGAGTTGTATTGTAAGGTAGTAGGCAGACAGGTGAGTAAGCATGGAGCTGATGACCATTTAAGTGCTGTTTATGGTCTGGGATATGGTGAGGTGGAGTTTCCACTCTGACTATGGATGGGTGGACTCTAGCACTTTAGGAGTGTTTGTGTGTAAGTGTGTGTGTGTGTGTGTGTGTGTGTGTGTGTGTGCGTGTGTCTAAAGCTTTCTGTTGTGTCTGAAGTCTAGAGCTTACAGCTTACAGTTGAATATTCCATTTCGTCACTGTCAGAATTAAAACACGGGAAATATATGATTATGCTGAGTGTGATGCTTAACTTTGTGAGGCTATAAAAGCTGGTCAGTCTGTGAGAAACTTGAAGCCTGTAAGTCAAATGCTGGATACTATGGGATGCTTGGCCTCATTTGGTGAGTTTTGCTCTCCGTTTCATCACCTTCAGTGTTTTAAAGGGATACATTTCAATAATTTGTCAACATTTTTGTCCTAGCCAGAAACCTAAAGTGCACCGAACTGAGATATTTTAATAAATATAAAACCAAAAAAGCATTAGAGCTGATGTGATTTTATGGTGTTATAATAATATTTTTCTTTTGCCTACTGTGTTGGTATATAGTCAATAATGGTAGTCTAGTAAAATTAGGACAACTGTTAGTGTCACTGTTAGGAGAATATAACACTGTTAGTTTAATCTGGGTAATTTATTGTTTATGATGATATCGGTTCTGTCTAGGAATGTTATAATGGACGTATTACCAAATGCAACATGGTTTTCAGTTCATGATTACATTCAGTTGGAGATATTTTGTGCTTGATACTAACAAGCTCTAATTACTACTATATTGTTTAATTTGTAAGTATATTTTATAGGATATGCATTTGAATAGGAATGTACATTTTATTACTTTAAAACAGAAGATCTTATAAAACAGTGCAACAATATAAAAAAAAACCTATAGAGCTCCATTTTCATAATGTCACAAAAGCACAATTACAGTTCTGTAAAATGTAATCTGAGACCAAGTGCTGAGCATGATGACAATATTTCATGTTTTAATGGTGCATTTTTCTCACAGTGTGCCACATATTTGAGTGTAACTTAGGTCTTGTCCAGACAGGCAGCTCATATGTGATTTTTTTTAATCATATCTAATTTGGACAGAATGACAGAAAGCCACATGAAATCTGTCATTTTGTAGTCTGATTCAAGCTACATTTGTTGGTGGTTTCAAATCGGATTTGAATGAAATCTGTAGTGTGTCACATATCACTGCTTAAACACGCAGAGCTGAGGCTTTTAACAGACATTTAGGTTCCATATTTTAATTTTGTATGCTGTGGTTTTACAGTGAGTCTCAGTAAAGATTTTAACCAAAAGCCTTTCAGGTGATGTTATCTGCTGACTAGATCATGTCATGTTCTGTTCATGCTCTGGTTGCTAAAGAGTGCAATACTGTTTGTGAAATATGACTGTTATAGTCACATGAGAATCAAAGCTCATAAATATGATGGGTTCAGTAAGTTATATCTTCCATTATCAGAGTACTCACTCATGAATCACTGGCATGCATCTGTGAGTAAATGGGACCTACAAATAGATTTTGGTCACATGAAACTAAGTATAAAAATCAAATCTGAAAAAAACTCATTTGCCCTTCAGTGTGATTAAAGCCTTCATCACTGATTCAGTTTTGAATTCAGAATTACAAATCTACTTGTGTTCTGATGGACTGTTTTGTTCTTCTCTCTTGTTGTGTTTGTTAAGGTTGAAACCTTTCAAAGTAGGTGTGTGGTGACTGACTCTCAGAGGTTAAAACTCCACATATATGTCATCAGGACGGTTAAACCCATGTGCTATTTTTTCACCCACAAAGGTTGTTGATGCTGAGGTTTGTCAATTTTCTGCGTCGGTTCAGTAGTTGTTGCTTGTGTTGATGGATATAGCACCTTCCATACACTCTGGTCATTCATAATGCTTTATAAATTTGAAAATACAACAAAAAAAAAAATCACTCTTATAAAATTTAAACATGGTTAAAAACACATGTAATTAGTAGTTTTAGAAAAGAAATTAAACACGATTGGGACATAATTACCACAAGATAACTATCATGTAATTTAAAAGTAAAAGTAAAGAAAGACAGTGGGTATAGAAAAGAATAACCGCTTTCAAAATATCCACATTTTGTTGCCTTGCAGCCTAAAATGAAGACATGCATGCAAAAACAATCCAGATGTTTTTAGTCATTGGAGCTTAAGTGAAAGATGTGATACCAACAGTTAAAAAAACAATCACAGAGATGGATAAAGGACAGAATTTTTAGGAACCACCTTTTACTTTAATCACTAAAGTAAAAGTCTGTTGGCACACCTAGAGTCTGTTGGCACACTTGTCTAACATTTTTGCACATCTAGACTGTGAAATATTTGCCCATTCTTCTTTACAGAACTCTTCAAACTCAGTCATATTGGATGGTAGCTTTTGGTGGACTGCAGTCTTCAAGTCATTCCATTCAGATTTTCAACAGGGTTGAAGTCTGGGCTCTGATCAGACCACACAAGGACATTTACCTTCTTTTTCAGC
The DNA here is from genome assembly GCA_037577275.1 of Bryconaethiops microstoma. Classification (NCBI taxonomy): domain Eukaryota; kingdom Metazoa; phylum Chordata; class Actinopteri; order Characiformes; family Alestidae; genus Bryconaethiops; species Bryconaethiops microstoma. The sequence goes on from JBBJLS010000018.1 coordinate 14,963,570, forward strand.
GTCTGTATAGGTGATTGTGTTGTGTGTATTAGGCCACTGTCATTTTGGAAGTTAACTTTTTCCCATTGGCAACTTTCTGGCCGAGGGCAGCAAGTTGTTCTCAAGAATTTTGCCCATCAATTTTTTTTTCTTATATCCTGACAAGTGCCCCAGTCCCTGCTGCAGAGAAACGCCACCACAACAGGATGCTACCACCTCCATACTTTACTACAGGTATGGTGTCCTTTGGATGATGAGCTGCATTGGCTTTCTGCCAGATGTACCGTTTGGTGTTGAGGCCAAATAGTTAGATTTTATAGTTTCATCTGATTGTAACACCTTTTTCCACTTGGCCTCAGAATCTTCAAGGTGCGTTCTGGCAAAGTCAAGACTTCTTGAGGAGTGACTTTTTTTGCATTTTTTTTGTCCCATACAATCCACATTTGAGAAGCACTTGTGATATTGTAACATGCACACAGTGATGACCATAAATTCCTGTAACTGCTTCAAAGTTGCCACAGGCCTCTTGATAGCCTCTTTGAACAGTTTCCTCCTTGCCCTTCCATAGAGTTTGGAGGGACAGCTTGACCCAGGGAAGGTTCTATAGACTTTACTGTGGTCTTAAGGATCGACAAAGCCTTTCATTTTTTTTAAATATCCATCTCCTGACTTGTGCCTGTTCACAGCTTTATCCCTGAGATCTTTTGACAGTGCCTACCCATCCATAGTTTATGTTCACATTTCCTGGGAATGCTCCAGGAATAGCTGTTTTTATGCTGAACTAATCAAAATGATTAGAATTGATCACAGGTGGAAGTCAATTACCTTAGTGTTCAAGGGTGGTTAGATATACATAATTGATTTTACAATTATTTTTAGGAGGGGGTGGTTCTTTATCCATCTCCAGTGATTGTTTGTTTATTTATTTATTTTCAGAACTGGATCATTTGGATATTATATGTTGCATTTAGTAAATAAAGCTGAAAAATAGATTTTGTGTGTGTGTGTGTGTGTGTTCATTTTAGGCTGTAAACCAACGAAATGTAAATATTATGAAGGTATATGATATTATACCTATTGTATGTGATACAGTATAAAAGATAAATATATTGGTGGTTGCATCATCCAATAAATGATTTTCTTCTTTTTAGACTCGCATTCATGTATGCCTAAATGTAATTTGGCACTGGTTTGTGTTGTGGCATGAAGTAACTGTGTGTAGCATGAATATTAATCACCCATGTTTGTATTCTCTGTCTATGGTGGTCATAGCCTATTTATGGTTAGTGACACTAACACAGAGAGAAAGACATTGGTACATCAGTATCTTAGCAACAGGAGCCCTTGCTGTGTTCCTCATGTCCTGGCATGACGTTCTTGTTCTCTCTCTCTTTCTCAGCGCCTGTGTGTGTGTGTGTGTGTGTGTGTGTGTGTGTGTGTTTGTGTGTGTGTGTGTTTGGGTGTATGTGTGTGTGCGTAAAAAACAGAGGGGGACATTTAACTGTTAAAAACAAATTTTCAGCCATTTTCCATTCTCTGACCCTCAATCCTGCATTACTTTTTAGTGTATGTTTATAAGAACCTTTGAGAGAATAAACAGTAATTTATTCTTTTGTTGGGATGTCTTCTTATATCTCAGTTTTTTATGAGGTGTTCAGTGTTGAATTTCTTTAATTTGAAAGAGTATAGATTATACAAGAATACGATCATACCTGAACTATTTGTCTTCTTGAACCAGTTTAATGTGAGCTGTCAAACTAGCATAAATGACAAATTAACTTTAAAAAAAAATTTATTATTGATATTTAATATTTGGTATTGTTTGTCATTGATTTCTGTATCATACCAATAAATTATTTGTCATTAATGGCATCTGTTAAGCACTATAGTCAGCTAGGGAATTTAGTATTATCAGTTAAATGTGGATTTTTTTCAGAAGCATATCAGTGGGAAAATCTGACATTTTCCAATTAGGCTTATGCTGCTTGTTAATTTGGGCTCTTATATGTAATGTTATTGCTTAGGATGCTGCTAGGGCTGCATTGGTCTTAATTAAATGTGACATATAATCAAGACTTGATCAAATGAAATATTCCTTTACATTTATAAATGTGCTTATTTCTTATGCAGTAAAACTTGCAACCTCTAAGCAGCTTAGAGGTCAAAATGAACAGATAAACATACCCCAAACATACCATACCATAACCATAGGTCTAAACAAGACAGACAAAAGACTGGAAATGGGTGATTGGACTGGAACAGAATGGACTGGGGACTGGAAATGGGACAGGACCGGGAACAGAACAAGAGACTGATAACTGGACACATGGCTGGATGGGAGACTGGACATGAAGCTGGATAAGAGACTGGAGAGACAGCTGGAAGAGGAACTGGACAGACAGCTGGACGGGAGACTGGACAGACCGGGCACTCAGAGGCTGCCTGGGCAGAGCAGGGCACTGAATTGCCAGCTGAACAGCAGCCATGTCCCGAGCGGCAGGGCAACTAGCTGCAGACAAAACTACTAGAGACCCGTCAGCCAGTGGGTCAGGAGGCTAAATGGCTGGTGGAGGGTCAGAAACTGGGCAGTTGGCGGGTGAGAATACTGGGTGGCTGGCTTGACGGGGAACTAGGCACTACCGTGTCATGGGCAGCTGAAGTGAAAAGTATTTTCAGAAGCTCTGGAGTAGAGCATCTGCTCAATGGTGCCTTCTGAAGCACTGGGCAGCATTGGGGAACCAGGTGCCTGCTCGCCAGTGCCCTCTAGGGCAATGGGCAGCACTGTGGAGTGCCATGTCAGGACAAGGGCCAGAGAGAGAGCCCAGGTTAGTGGTGGAGGTCGACTGGGTGGGGCTCTGTGAAATCCATTTTACTTGACTGTCTCAGGCTGCCGACACTGGACCAATGCACTTGGGAACTAACACTAAATCGGGGCAGTTGAGAAGCACATGGTAACACAAGGGAAGGGGAACAAGGAGGAAAAGCAGACAGAAAGAAGGGCAAGGCAGGTCTCTGTGTGCAGGTTTGTTCACAATAGAGACACTTACACACAAGAATGTGAACCATCAGGGTAGAAAGCTCAGATCATCAAGTCAGAATTGTAATTGAGCAGTAAGGCTTGAAATTAAGGCAGAGAACAGCATCAAGCAATGAGCGGAAAATGCTACTTCTGTTGTGGCTGTTTGGTTTTTGCACGAACATACCACCTGCCTAATTTTAGATTTTAGGTTACATTTGTTTGAGAGTGTTGGTTTACCTTCACCTACAAAAGGGAAACCAGTTCATTGAAAACTGGGCATGTCACAATGCACCGAAAAATCTTAATATCACAATGTGACATTGCACAACATGGACTTGTGATCATGGAGAATGAGAATTCTATTACTTATGATATCCGATACAGTTCTATTGTTTGAGCACTGAACTACCAGCACCAGTCAACACCCCACTCCAGTGTATACATGCCTCCCAGGGCCACAATCATCCTGCCTCCCAGCACTAATATCATTAGTAGATTATGCCACACCTGAATACAGTCATCACCAATCAAATTTTGTTCAAAATATCATGAAAATGATGAATTGGGAAACCAGTATCATGATTTGAATTGAATCATGGTTTCAGTCGTTGTTGAATTCCTTGAAGTATAAAAATTACAGCCGTTACACTCACCACAGGGTTCAGTGTGTGATATAAGAGAGAATGTCAGACCAAAACTACGGTATGATGTTTTATACAACTTTTGAACAGGAAGGACACCGTGGCAGTAAGCAAAGAATTTACCCCCGGAACACTAGTCTGATCTCTGAGAGAAGAAGTTATTCACCCGGTGACTTCTCTTATATGTGTGTTTTGGATCAGTTGTTTTTCAGTTCTTTTCTATGGAATTTAAACACATTTAAAAAAATATTTTTGATAGTAATCAACTGTTTGCTACTGAAAAAGGAATAGGGAATATTCCTGTATTTTTAAATAAATTCTATATATATTTGTTCTGTTACATATCCTGTATAAAATTGTGCTAATCTGTTCTTCTCTGTCTGAAGGGTGTGGGAGAGGAGGGATTCCAGCCTGCATGGCCTACACACTGGGCTCAGGGCCCAACGCGGGTCCTGCCATCGGCCCTCAGCACTGCGTCACTAAGGTGGAGCTCTCAGTGTGCTGCGCCAATCTGCTGGACCGCGATGTGGCCTCCAAATCTGACCCCTTCTGCGTCCTCTTCCAGGAGGTGGATGGCAACTGGGTGGAGGTGTGGCAGCTCTGACAGCACATTTGTTTTGTGTTTTGTTTTTCTCTTTTGTAGATAAATGAAAGGGTTTAGGGTGGAGTTTAATCCTTACCATTCGTCGGACATGACAAAGACTTGTTTCCATTTTGACTGAATTCTTTGGTAGTTATAGCTTATTAAAAGTAGCAGAGAAATTATGTCAAAAATATATATCCAATCACTTTGTGTTGATGACTAGAAGAGCAATGTGATTTGAATTGAATTAAAAGTTATTGTTGTGCATACTGTCATGTTTTGTGGAAACATAAGGCATCCTTACATGTTGACCAAGCCGAGATATTTACTATGTTTTTTGTATCTAGTAATTACATTTAAAGACGAGCTAAAAACATTGTCTTTAAATGTCACTGCACCGTTCGTCATTGAATTTCATATCATTTAGAAAAACCTTTTGTTTTTCCAGTAACCTTCCATCGAAATGTTATGACTTCTGCTTCTAAAATGCATTTTGGTTTTTGATTAGATCACTGTGGATGAGCAGGTATGGAAAATAGCATTAACTGGTATTATGTTTTCCTCCTCCCTGCCTCCACCCTGACCTGTCCCATGAAACACTCGAATAGCTCAGAGTTCCTGCTTAATACTGTTTCACATTTAAATATGGTAAGGAATGGAAGCAAATGTGCCATGATTTTCTATTAATGCTTATTTTAATAGCATAGGCCTAAACTTGAAAACAGACCAAGGTGCTTATTCTTAGGGGAAAAGAGATGGACGGATTGCAGAGCCAATAGTAGAAGGGAAGAAAGGAATATACAGTTATGGTTTTGAGAAAAAAGGGAAGAAATATGTTTGATGGTTTATCCTAAATGCAGCCGATCAGACAAAATTTGAAATTGTTTGTTTGTGTGTTTGCTTATGTTTTAGATCTATGAGGCTAATATTTAAATTTGACCCATTTTGTCACTATTTTTGTCCATGTTAATAGATATCAGTATAGCATTCAGTGTTTATTACGTATCAACTTAATATTTGAAATATGATTGTCATACAGTTTGCATGATGCTAAACTGGTGGCTTTAGGCTTTCATTACTTGTTAGGTACAAAATAAACAAACAAAGAAAAACAGAATGAGGAGTTTAACCATAGCGGTTGCCTGCTGATGAGAATTGTAATCAGTCAGTAGGCTTTGTGTAAAAAAAAGTGATTTGGGGGCCGAGCAGTACTGGCTTTGCTCCAGAAGACCAGAGTGTGTGAGAGTATGTGTGTGATGTGGTTGTGTGTGTGCTTGTGTGTGTGCGTGTGCTGAGTCCGCTATTCCACACACTTTGCTCTGGGCGCTGTGGGCCTCCACTGACGGTCAATAGTGCAAACCTGAACATGAAATCAGTGTTTCTCAGCACACTGTAACCATGGCAACAACATGGGAAACAAAAGCTGCCTGCTTTTTAAACAGAGACATATAGAGAGAGGCAACTTGGTGGATAGGGGGTAAGTGGAAGAAATGGAACAGGGGGGTTAAAACAGTACTGAAGCAATTCTGTAACTGATGAAGTAGGTCCTGCAAATTCTGCTCTTGCTGAGGAGTTAGTGGACCGATAAAATATCAGATACTTCAGATCCACTGAGCTTCACTGTGTGCATATTTGCTGCAGATGCATGGCTGAAACATACACTGATTAAAGTATAAATCTTTCACTGATAGGTGGCTTTGCTGTACTCCTATACGAACAGGCACATAATCCACGACCTGAAGATTAACCACCTTCATTACAGTATCTAGCAACTGCATTAAAGAACATCACTGTGCTTCTGTCTGAAGATGACGATTCATCTGCATCTAATTTAGAATGTTTTCTGGCCAATGTTTTCTGGCCAAAAGAAATTTGTCAGGCTCTTTTGAAATGTAAAAATTAGCAGGGTGTACAGTATTTTTATTGTCTGTATTCCACCACTGTGTAAATAGTTCCTCCAGTTACATCTGTCTGCTCAATTAAAAAAAATAAATAACTGAATCATGGTGGAATTTGAAATTTCATGATGCATTAAATCACTCCCGAAGGAGTCATTATTGTATTGAATCTTTCTGAGGTATCGTCTGCGTTTCACGAGAACCTTGACATTCTGTGCGTTTACCAGATGAAGCTTGTGAGACCTGTAACAGGAAGTCTACAGTTAAACCACTTTGAAGTGTAAGCGCCTCGCAATAGGATGTTCTTATTCTTAGACACAGTGAAACCCTGCAGAGGAGCGAAGAGAGCACCCTGCTGCTGAACGGTCTAAACTCGGTAAAGGGACCTGGGAAATAGGACCTTCCTATAATTTTGCCCAATTGCACTGTTTTCCCAGCACCTTCATTACACTATTAACTGACTGTCATGTTGTTCTTGAGCTGAATCTGAGTAAAAAGGAAAATAAAGCAGTGCAATTGATTCTGGAGTTGGAAAAATCTGCCACAGATGGAGCTTTCAGTGTAAGGACATCCTCAGTGGTGTAATGAAAGGTTTAAGGGCTGAGCATGGCTGTTTGCTGTTAGTAAACCTTTAGTATACATACAGTATATCACTTCAGTCAATCATTTCATTTAAAGACAGAGGAGCGCTTGGAATAGTGATTCCATTCATTGACACAATTGATTCTACAATAAGTGTGTTTAAGAAAATAAGTTGTCTCCTGAGTATAATCTTGAGCAGTTTAAACTAATGCAGAAAACATTATAATGCAAATGAAACCGGAGGCAAATTGAGCTTGAAATCTTTTTACGTGGTTAATTCCTGACACAAGTCATTTAATGTTTTTGGCACTATATTAGGTAAACGAACATCTGTGTAAGCATCATAAATGTGAGTGTGAGTGTGTGTGTGAGTGTGTGTGTGTGTGTGAGAGAGAGAGAGAGAGTGTGTGTGTGTGTGTGTGTGTGTGTGTGTGTGTGTGTGTGTGTG
>JBBJLS010000018.1:15002156-15013661 GCA_037577275.1 Bryconaethiops microstoma
TGTGTGTGTGTGTGTGTGTGTGTGTGTGCGTGTGCGTGTGCGTGTGCGTGTGCGTGTGCGTGTGCGTGTGCGTGTGCATGTGCGTGCATGGGTGAGTGCGTATGTGGGTGCTTGCAGTACAGAGTGTGTAATTGTGGGTCCACAATCCTAAATGATATTCTGTGTGTCAGCTGTCAGTTTATATACCTACATGTGTTTGTTGTTGTTGACTTATCTACACAACCCCCAACTTATTTACTTTGTCAAAATTGTTCACAGTGTTGGTGACAGGAACTAGTAGTCTGAGTTAATGCCTAAAACACTGAATCTGGAGATCTACGTGCAACACCTGCTCTGGCTGAGGAACTTCTGCAGAAGTTTCTGTTTGGCTGAAGTGTTAAGTAAAGGGGAGGATGTAGCAGCATTCGCACTGTTGTAAAAGCGACCTCAGCCACAACATTAAATTGTTGATGAGAAATTGGAAAGATAATTTTGATCATTTTGGCTGAAAATATATTTTTTAAAACCTTTATGATAGTCAAAGTCAAATTAAGTACGTCTTATCATTTTACAAAGTTAAACGAAACCACATTCCTCTAGGGCCATGGTGCAACACAAAGTACACCAACAGAAACAACACAACACAGTTACACAGAGTGCTTGAAGAGAGAAAGTGTAAGACTTAAAAAAAACAACACAAGAGCAACAATATAATATTACATAACAGGACGGTGTGCATCTCAGCCGACAAAAACAGTAACAGTGTTAGTGTGTATGAATACAGTATTGTGTCAGATACTGTATTCTGGCAGTGGAGTAACTTAATGTGTAAAAATGCAATGAATTATGATGGAATAACATTATGTAGGAATCACAATAATACATTATTATGCAAAACTTGTGGATTATATATATAAACTCATGTACAGTGGATATAGAAAACAATCACCCCCTTCAGAATATTCAGATTCTGTTGCTTTGCAGCCTTAAATGAAGACACAGACACACACAAATTTTCCAGCTGAACTTACACAATGCAATTTGTGACATCCAAGTGAAAGAAATGAAAAAAAAGTATATTATTAATAATAATAATAATAATCAATGAGATAAAGAATCACCCACTGATGTCAGTACTTTGTGTAACCACCTTTTGCTATAATTTCTGCCTTTAGTCTGTTGGAATACTTTACCAACACTTCTTTACAGAAAAGTTCAGGCTCAGTCAAGTCAATCCACATTATTTTCAAATTGAGCTCATGTCTGGATCTTTATATAGACTTTACTGTGCTCTTATGGATTGATAAAGCCTTTGATTTTTTAAATCCATCACCAGACTTGTGCCTGTTCACAGCTTTATCCATGACATCTTTTAACAGCGCTTTGCCACCCATAGTTGATTGATTGTTTTCAGTTGCACTATCAAGCACTGGAAACGGAATAGTTGTTTTATGCTGAACTAATCAAAGTGGTTACAGATGATCACAGGTGGAAGCCATTTTGCTTGCTGTGCAATGGAGAAGGTGATTAGTTACAACGGACAGAGTGTACTCAATTAAATACTTTTATGTCACAGATTCTGTTGCTATCACATCTTTCACATGGATGTTATAAGTGACATTGAGTAAATACAGGGAATTTTTTTGTGTGTGTGTGTCTTCATTTCAGGCTGCAAAGCAACAAAATACGAATATTTTAAGTGGGTGATTCTTTTCTACATCCACTGTAATTTTGGATAGTGAATAAAATTGGATTGTCTGAATTGTAGATGTTTTGAGGCCTTTTTCTCATAATGAATTTTGAGCTGGTTCGTTTCTTTTTACTGGTTTATTTTACGTCCAACCAATGTTTTTTTTTTTTTTTTAGAAATTTACTACATTCCCCTTTAAAGACTGACCTAGGTTTTTTTTCCTGTGACACAGTATAATATGCCAGTTATGATAGTGCTGTGTGTGTGTGTTTGTGTGCGTGTGTGCGTGTGTGCGTGTGTGTGTGTGTGTGTGTGTCTTGAAGAGGGGCATAGAGCAGCTTGTTTGTTTTTGTTCTTCCCTGGGAGAGGACAGTGGGGAAGTCTGACTCAGTGCCTGTATGACATTATGGGGGGCATGGCCTTGGCTTGGTATGCAGTTCTTTTCCACATCACTGCTTTGCATGGCTTTTCACAGAACTTCACGCAATTGCCTTTGATTTAGTCCTCTTGTTATTTACAAAGAATGAACAAACATTGTTTATTTCTCGGTTAGGTATTTAGAGGCTTAGAGAGGTCTTTTTTTTTAATAGTTTCAGAATGAATGAGCCATTGGATTTAGTTATGTAGTTATTGCCTTTTGTAGACATGGTAAAAAACAATAAGATTCTGACAACTATGCAATAGCGTTAAATGAGCATTAGAAGTGGACTCATTTAGAAGTATCCACAGGAATATAGGGAATGCTAAACATTCTGCATCTGTTTCAGTGGCTTTAGTGGAGAGAAAGGGGTGACTCAAACTCACCACAAAGAAGAAAAGCTTCCGCATTTTGACCATGCTTAGTTAGGTCACACTAGAACACACAAAACAAACTTCATACAATGCCATTTAATCTCTGTTCATGCTTGATGATCACAGGACCCTCACAAATGCTCGTTTTTTTTTATTGTTGATGTGCAAGAACATGATCTGCACTGACATTTGTGTGTGGGTGTACAGCAGGACTGTATTTCAGGGCCCTCGTGGTACCCCAGGAGTTTGATGAGGTAATGCACCATGGCAGTGCAGCAGCAGCAACTGTGCAGCTGGGAAACAGATTCATTATACTGGCAAGCTGAGCTGAAGCAAAGCTCCATGCTAAATGTTAGGACTAAAGAAGTGCCGCGGTGGAAAGCAGTGACAGTGTAAATTCTCCTCTCGCACTCACGTCCTCCCCCTCTCACTGCCGACTGGATTGCAAGTAGGGGATGTTTGGGTATTAACAAATAATTTTTGTATTTCAATGAAGCCTCCACATTCACTTTCATCTTTTAGAACTCATGGGCAGATTATAGTGCTGCATTTAATAGTGTATTAAATGTTGCGTGTCTTGTTTCCTTCCAAAGAGCTATCAACAAACCTAGGGCATTTTAAAAACTGCCTTGTAGCGCAGAGGTGCAGACCATAAGCTGATTTTAAGTTTACGTCCTTGTTGCAGCATTTGAAATGTGTGGCCTTTTGTCACTGGATGCATGCTCATTTGGAGCCAAGGGTCCACTGTTGCTATGCAATGCCAGCAGGTTGGGATGTATGGCCCTGTTCACATCTTGGACTGTTCCACATCGAAGGACCACCTACTTAATTGACAACCTCTGCATAAGTGGAAGTGCATTTTCATTTCACAACAATGTGACATCAATTTTGTATTGCTTTGATTTTTCTTGTCCAGGCACGAGTAGTGCATTACTGTGTCCCGTCAGTTAAAAATGACACATTTGGTCTTTATCAACGCAAATGATCTCCATGTGTATTTGCAGATAGAGCAGGTGAAGTGAGATCCGATTACAAGTGGTCACTCATGATGCATGTGGAGACGTATTCTCATGTAAGATGTAAATTGACTTACTTAGAGCTGTCCACTTATGATCGGATCATCATAGGTGAGCTGAGATGATGAGCTGTCTCCTGAGTATTTCGAGCTGTTCAGCCGTACTGCATTTCTGATTAACAAAGGTAAAATGTAGTAAAAAAGACAAATACAAAAGGTTAAAATTTGTGTGTGTCTGAAAAAATACGATTATTAATTATTGGCACTCTTACATTTATTACTTTGTGCAAACTCTCTTGCCAACTTAACAGCAGTGAGATTTCTCCTGTAATGTTTGGGAGAATACAGAGCGATCTAAGACCACTTATTAATACAAAATCTCTCCAAATCCTCAAGGGGCCTAGGTTCTTCACCATCCTCAGCCCACAGGTTTTCAATAGAGTTTAGGTCGTGGGACTGTGATGGCCATGTCAAAAGCTTGATTCTCTGCTCTTTGAACCATTTTTGGACCACTGTCCTGTTAAAAGATCCAGTCATGACCCAGTTTTAGCTTCTTGGCAGAGGCAGTCAGATTTTCATTTAAAATCTCGGGGTACCTAATTGAGTCCATGATGCCATGTGCCAGCAACGTTCCCAGAGCGCTTGGAGGAGAACCAGCCCTGAAAACATCATTAATACCCCGGTATATTTAACGGTGTGGATACGTTTTTTGTTTAATCATGCATTATGTGTCAAACCCACCTTGAGTGGTTGTTGAAGTCTAAGGTTTTGGAGACGTGGCTACTAAAGCTGTCTTTGTTTTGAACTTCCTAAGAGTGTATATGGATTTTAAAAATTGAAAAATAAATGGGAACATTAGTTACAAAATCTTTGTGTCAATAATTGTGCATTAATAATTGTCCAAATTGCTTGATAACTATAGTGAGATTTGGAAAGAATTGCAAATGATGTATAATACGAAATGCATTTTATTTCTGTAATAAGCTTGATGTTAAGTAAAAAGGAATATACATCTCATGGTTTGTTTCCGGTATGTTAGAAATCCTGCACTAAGTTTGTTCAGCAGAGACGTGCTGATTTTTGCATTTGACGGTATAACAAAAAATAAAAATAAAACTCATTAAAATGGCCTTTAATGCAATTTGCCTCTGAAACCCTTCAAACAATAACGTCATATAGCTCCATTGCATCTTGTCAGACCCTGTTTGAATACATTTTTAATATACATAGAATATGTACAGTATTGGGAGCCTGCAGGCTCCTCTCCTCTGATGTTATTTATCTTCTATTTATCTGACTTTCTCTCATTGCTTTGTGTTTGTATCTCTCTCTGTGCGTTCCTCTGCAGCAATACTTCACGCTCCTCATCATCACCGATGGTGTGATCAGTGACATGGATGAGACACGCCATGCCATAGTGCAAGCTGCCAAGCTGCCCATGTCCATCATTATTATCGGTGTGGGCAATGCCGACTTCGCAGCTATGGAGTTCCTGGATGGAGACAGTAGTGTGCTGCGCTCCTACACGGGAGAGGAGGCAGTTCGGGACATAGTGCAGTTCGTCCCATTCAGGGACTTTCGCAACGTGAGTACTTCACTGTTCCACTTACTCATTCTCTGTCTCTCTTCAGAATCTTCACATCTCTGCCCCTTGGTCTCACACAGAAGCTCCTGCTTCTACTTTATTTGTTCTTACATCTCCAGTTCTGTTATGCAAGAGCCCGCTTAAGTTAGCAGTTCTTTAAAGGTCTAAATTATTATTCAGGAGTTAGGTTACAGGTTTTTGCTCCGAGGTATTACGCTGTCAATATTGTGCCGCTTAATTTGACCTCAAGGTGTCCGCTTACTCATTTTAATCGATACTGCTAGTGGTGCTGCGTAGCTGCGCGTAGTTGCTTGTTGTTCTGGATGGGATCCAGTTCCGGAGCGCACACATAAACAGAAGTTTGCGTGGGAGTGGGAGTGGGCGTTTTGTGGACCATGTGACTTCCTCAACAGCAGGAGAGAGCAGACAGCACTCCCTGCGGCACCATTCGCAGCAAATTGAAATTCATTTGAGTACGGCAGCACCGATCGTCTTCACTACTACATTACCCAATCAGCCTGCCCGACATGACTGCCATTCCCGTTAGGTGACAACAGCTCCAGTTACCTAATGAGCAATTCCAGTTGCCCAGCATGTTGTCAGATGGGCGTTTGACTACCTTTTGTGTGTGTGTTTGCTGTTTTGCAGGCTCCGAAGGAAACTTTAGCCAAATCAGTATTGGCCGAGCTGCCTCAACAGGTCACACAGTATTTCAAACAGAGGAACCTGTCGCCTAGCAACACAGTGCCGGAGTGAAAGCTTGAGGCCTTGAGTTCACACTGCATGTTGCCAAAATCTACTGTTTACAAAAAAAAACCCTTGACCAATTTAAAGGACAAAGCGCATGCTTTTTTTCTATAATTGTTTTTAATAAATGTTTTTATTTATTGGTTCTTATCAAGATGCAACCTAAAGTCATTTTTTTGTGTCAAACACTAACTGCTTCTGTAATATATAGGAGGGAAGAGAACCTTTGAGTGAATGTAACTTTATACTTATGTTCCGTGTTTTATGAGATTAACAGAAGTTTTATGTACCTTTTCTGTAGTGCTTTGTAATTTGTGTCAATTGTATGGTACCATGGTCATGGTGATGTTCTTGCTTTTATACAGTTTGGTCAGTCATTTACGTTACAGTACTCAGGTCAATAAATTTTAATTGAAGTGTTGCTAGTGGTGAAGTGTGTGACTTAGGCCACATAACATTATACACAAAACCTACACTACCGTCTGTCAATAAGCCTTTTAACTGAGAAGACTATTTATATAATGCAACAATAGGCCATTAATGATGTTTCAGTTGATTACCCTAAGTAATGCTGACACCCAGCTGAGCATCAGAGTAAAACAAAGCAGAATCACATGACAAATCAGCCTTTATTTATTTATTTTTTTTGGCCTTTGGTTGTAATGTTCCATCCAGCTATCACAGTTTCGTATCTTTATAGAGAACAGTTCATAAAAATTCCAGCATCTTTAGCATTGCAGCATTTAAGAAATAAACAACAGCCTTCTGAAAGCAAACCAAACAATTTTTTCCCCACATCTTCCAACCAGCACTGCCCAGGACAGTCTGCTCTCTCATCTGATGGTATTAGAGATATCTTTTTGATGTGACATTTGACAGTCTTCTTTCTCCTTGATCCACGGGCATCAGTCACTGTCCCCTTGGCCAATAGCACTGCAGAAGCCACGGGGCTGGGCGGGAGAGGGTCATCAGGTTTAGGCGCCAGAGGTTTAAACTGTATGGAATGTAATATGGGGAGTATGGGGAGGGGGGGGTCACGATTCAATGCACAACACATCAATGACCACAATGGCAGTTACCATTAAAGAAGCCTTTAATTAGCATTAAGGCAGATAAGGAAACAGACTTATTAAGAACAAAAACATACATAGCCATAACTGAGACATGAAATTACGTAAGTTATAGTATCATATATGAGTTTGAGCAATAATAGTGATTCACACAACTGCAAAGGCAAAGGGAGTGCCTAAGCCTTGAGATCATAGAGGTAATGAGGGAGAGGTGAGAGTGGGTGATTGTGTGGCTTGTCAGTATGTCTATCTGAAGAGCCTGTGGCGCTTTATGGGAGAGTTGGTCCCGTCCACGCTACCTTCGCTGTCGCTGCTCGACTCAGAGTCGCTGCTGCCCGAATAGGCCCCGAGCCCGGGCAGGATTCCCACACACACCGCTGCAGAGGGCAGGTGCAGCATGCCTGTCCGAGCCACTCCCGCCCTGGATACCTGCTTCTGCTCACCCGTCTCCTGTTCTGTACAACAATGGAGTGGAGCATCACATACTGTCATCTATAAAAACTGACAAAAAAGTACAGATAATATTCAAGGTTTAAGGCCATTACTAAGCAAGTCTATATATTAAATAAGCAAGTATATTTGAGATTAGTTAACGCCACATGGTTTGATGCAACTACAATCATTTAGGTATGACCAATGCTAACTCGTGGAGAGTAGGCTTATCAGGTTAATTGTAAATAGTAAATTCGAGTTTTCATCTACCATGTTAGCATTAATGTGCAACATTCACGTTATCAACTAATCTAATCTTTTCTTTGTGGATTAAATTTATGCCCTGTCAAACACGAAGACAAATGTAATAGATCATCCACTGAAGTATTTCCTTTAATTTTAGCTTGTGAAAATATTGTATATCGTTAAATGAATCATGGCAGTTTGCTCACACTTTAGTCACAGACTCACTTAAAAGCCCAGCCCTCTGCCCACCTGTCTGACTGCCGTTCCCTGTTGCTGCTGCTGCCGCCGCCATCTCCTCCACCTTCTGTTTCTTACTGCTCTCTGAGGACTGAGAGGAACTAAAGGCAAGAGACAAAATGCCAGTGAATGGATGCCTAAACTCAGCTTCAAATTCTCACAAAACTAAGTTGTCATAAACCTGCTGCCGTTCAGCTTTGGGTGTCTGCAGTGCTTCAGCTAAGAGGATGTCAAAATTAGAAGTGGTTAGTGTGAGTCATGGGAATCAGAACAAAAAGAATTAGTAACAAAGAGAGGTTAAGTCTAAGTGGCTTTTATGTGAGTGTGCTGCACTTTTGTTGTCACATTTAAGCACAATGACAGCATTTACTGAAGCACACTGTGCTGAAATAAAGACAGAATGAGTGTTTCACAGTTTGCCATGGGTGAATAATGTAAATTGCTCTCCTCCCAGTTTCCCACCTACTCCTCAGCCCTCACCTGCGTCGTTTGACTGCCCCGGCCAGTAGGTGCGCCTGGGACAGGTGGCTGGTCTTGTGCTCTGGAGGTTTGGGTCCTGCCCTTTTCTCTGACTCCTTCTTCTGACTATCACTGGCCGCCAGCTTCTTCAGTGCACTGTGAGCGGCATCAGTTAAGGACATCCATGCTGATACGGGCTGAAGGTACACCCATATAGGGCATGCATCGCACTGTCTAAAGACATCAAAACCCTTCTTTGGGGGAAAAAAAAAACAAAACAATATACCATATATCAAGCACCTTGTAACTAGCCAAGAACAGATCATGCTCTTTTGCTGGCAGTCAAGTTACATTCCCACAGGGCAGGGAAAACTCAGAATGAGGAAATGACTGAACACAGTTGCAGGTAAATGCCACTTCATTCCACAGACGCGTGAGAAACCAGTAACCGATAAAGTAGACACCTATTGCACCCTTCCTTTAAAAGAAACCAAAGCCACTTCCTCTCTGGGCAACTTCTCTCCAAAATGTCCTGAAACTGTGACACACTTAATGCTAAGAAAAACTTGCTACCCCTGGGGGCTAAGCCAGTTGAAATAGGCCATACTGCCACATTACACTGAGGAGCAGAACTTCACAGCTCTCAGTAGTGCCATTACACGCCGTTATCGTTCCCGCAAACCCGCCAAAGGGTTTCGTTGCCACGACAACACATCCTCCAACCTTCTATGCATAAGCACACCTGATTGGCAGCAGGGACAAGTGTATTTCTGCTCTCCCAACGATGGTGTCATTTGTTTCGTGATAGGAATGATGTCTGCATAATGTGATTATGAGCAAGCACTATCTCAGTTTCTAACAAACCAGCAGTTCCTAGTGCTAACAAAAGTGACAAAGTGCAGTCAGCTTTGCATAAATTAGCACTCGCTATCTCTTTCTGTTGAGTGGACATGATCTCTTCAAAAGCACAAACACTGTTGTTGAATTCTTCCAAAGTCTTTTACATACTAATGCCGATTAAACCCAGAAACCTCCACATAATGTAAGAGTCTCAAAAAGCAGATATACCATCAATGTATGTGCCTGCAACAGTTTCCTAGAAAACAGGGAAATTCCAATTTAGTATAACTGATTAAAAACAGCAAATTTAGACTACACTAATGTCACTGTCTATTCAATTAGTGAATTATATGCTTTCTATGTGGTCTGAGTTACTGTTCCGCTTCACACAAATGAATGGGAACCGTCTACAGAACAGTATTAAGTATGAATGCACAGGGACCTAATTAAACCAAGACTTCCTTACCACAATAACCATTTCTGTATTAACATTAAAGCATTTGCCAAGTCTCTGCTGACTTCTTTTCAAACCATAGCAGGCTTCACATGTTTTAGGCCCACTATGGGGCATCTAATTTAAGAATGTGAACACTAATAAGGTGCAAGAGGCCTTCCAATGACCTGACAACTAGAGTGTCTGACAGCTGCGTCTCCACCATCAGCTTAACGAACACAAGAGACCAAGCAAGTCAGACAGAGAGCACCACTCCCTGGCAGTTTTTCAAAAAGTTGTGTGATGGGGCATACAGTATGTGTGTGTGTGTGTGTGTGCGCGTGTGTGTGTGTGCGTGTGCGCGCGCTCAAAGGTAAGCGGATATCCTATATTCCTTGATCTCTTGTAAGTCCTCATCTCTCCGCTGTTTCTCGACAAGAGACTGTTGCCGTGACACCTCGTCCAGAAAGTTAGTCTCGTCCTCGTCCAGGCCTTTTACCATGTTCTCTGTGGAGAGAAACCAGATGCAAAGCTGAGCCTCCTGAGAAGGACATATATATTCTTCAGTGTCAGAAAATACTTTCAGACTCCTTTTCGATCCTCGCTATCATGGCCCTTTGAAATGACCGCTGGATGCCTTGTACAGCTATTGCACGGATTAAGCAATCTGCCCTCAAATTAACTCCGTTTTGAGAGCAAGGGAAGAAGCTGTTGGTCGCCAGGGAGACTGGCGATGGGTTTGTCTCCAGGGATACGGAGAAGAAGCGGAGCTGCTGAGAGCATGCCAGTCTCCTGTCAGCGGCTTCAAGAACAGACCATCTCCTACCATCCACTAATGCTCAGCTCCCATCTGTTCACACTCATGGATACCTCCAAACATGTGCACGCTCTTTCTCGCACACACATTTCTAAGCTCTTAGACCCTAAATGGGGTCAGACAATAATATACAGAGACTAATTAAAGAGGCAACAACATCAAATCGATAAAACCTGAAAACAACCAAAGGAGGGAGTTCTTACTAAATTTGAATTGTTCCTCATATTCTTCCTGCTTCTTTTCTTTTTGTTCCTGCAGCCTCTCAAACAGGGATCGAGGATCATACTCCTCCTCTGGGACCTCTTTAGTATCGGGCAAAGGACACAAAGAAACACACACACACACACATAAAAATGTATTAAGTACATTGTTGCCATAGAGTTCCTTCTGCAACCTAAAGCTGTGATACTAAAAATTATGAATTTCAGGCTGTTGTACTTTCTTTTTTAAGTAGCACAGAGAATTACCTTCAGGATCATCTGGCTTGCGGACCTTCTCCCATTCCTCCTGTCGCTTTTTCCTCCTCTCTTCTAACTCTGACTCGGAAACAAACTTTCGGCTGAGGTCCACACCGTCCGTCATGGCAGCACCTTCAATGAAAATATACAAGTAGCCTGACACCTCTGAGCACGTACAAGTTTAAAAAAAATTTTGCAATGTACAACACCTATAAACTATAAAAGCAACTCATGACACCTTGAACTAATCCAGAATTACCTCTCTGTGTCAGCTTCACCAAGTGGAATTCCAAATCCAGTTCATGGAGTCATCCAATTTACCAAAAAAGATGATGACCCATAGGACGATGAAAGATATCACAGCTCTGTAATAAGATAGGACATCAGAAAGAAGATTCAAATATCGGTGGTATCAGTGGTGGACGTTCTGTAAAATGTCTCATTGTTAGATTTGCATAAAACCAATCCCTGACTTGCCAAACGAATGAGCCGCCACTTAAATAAAAAGAAACAAGGGTGAATGCCTCCCTCTAGTGGTGGATTTCACAAAGGGGTGCTTTTGACATACATATACATACATACATACATACATACATATATATACACATATATACATATACATACATATACATATATATATATATATATATACACACACACACACACACACACACATATACATACATATATATATATATATATACA
>JBBJLS010000018.1:15016772-15033298 GCA_037577275.1 Bryconaethiops microstoma
ATATATACATACATACATATATACACATACATACATATATACACATACATACATATATACACATACATACATATATACACATACATACATACATATATACATACATATACATACATATATACATACATATACATACATATATACATACACATACATACATATATATACACATACATACATATATACACATACATACATACACACATATATATACACACACATACATATATATATATATATACACATATATACATACACATACATATACGCACACACACACACATATATATATATATACACACACATACACATACACACACACACATATATATATATATATATAAAAATCTCATTCCTTGATATTCCAAGTATTCACCGTAACGCTTGTTTGTGAGTCTCACCTATGTCTTCACATAGCATACAAAAATAATTTTCTGGATCACAATCCCAGGTGTCTGTAAAGGGGGTCCAAGTGAACACTATGCACTTTCAAAGGAATTATGACATATTTTAAAGTATATTTTAAAGTTTTGTGAATGAAATGATGTCTTGACAGTTAAATGGATTGATCACAAATGGGTTATGACTGTCATTTTATATTGCTAGTGCTTTAAAAATATACTACTATCACCATGTGGGATAAGGCCCCACATAGTATTGCTTTTCCTCCTAAATATCTTACATTTCCTTTCTAAACACATTTCATGAATTCATAAACCTCGTCCATACATCTAATTTTGTCCCATATCAGCTGCTTAAAAGTTCCCTTCAGACATCAGCTGTCACAGCGGCTGCACGCGTGGACCAGTGGTTAATATTTGTGGATTTCCAATTTCTTAAATTATTTAATTCATTATTAATGTAATTATATAATTGAGATGAAGACAGAAACAGGATTTGTCGGTCATGCATACTGAGGTTAAACACCATGGAACATTTTCAGTTAAAGTATTAGAACTGACAAAGTTCTGACTAACATTTTGGCTACCGAAAAACCAAAAGGGCAAACAATAAAAACATAACCAGAGAGACTTTCTGAATTTGTTTTTGGCCAGTTTTATCTGTTCGATGTGCTGGGCCTGTCTGTGGGTACACAGAGTTCCAGTCTCTGCAATATCCACTCAACGGATGAAGCAAGACAAGGCCTGTCTCAGTCCTATGGATATACTGTCATTTATTATGCAATTAATGCATTTTAAAGTACAAGACATAAAAATATGACTGCTTAAGGTCGTCTAGATAAAAACAAGGACCCTTGTTCAAGCTAAAAAGCAGCGTAATGGCCAGAGGGGTCGAATTAGTGCAGTAAAGCTCCGGTAACGTTGGGTTTAAATTCCTCCCAGGCTTGAGGTGAGAACAGCGCAAGGGCGTCAATTATCAAACGTCTAGTCTATTTTAAATACAGTTACCGACGCCATATAACGTTACGTGGCGTTTCTGAAACAAAACGAGTGGATCAAATACTGCAGTAGCAGCAGTTTAGTAAATCTACACCCCGGCTAATGGAAGTGCTAGCAGCACGACAAAAACAACGTATACAAACAACCACGTGCAGTCAAACAGCTCAGTAGACACACACTGCTCATAAACACTGACCAAACCCTGTAAAACCTCTTACGGTTGTCTTTCATAACTGCATTAAATATCTTCGTATAAAGACCAGAGTACAGAGAAAACATCTATATTTACCATCCACTCCTGTGCCACTGAATATGTGGTCCGTGTTACTCGTCCGTTCGTGAGATATAATTCCCACGAGTGAAGCACGACGGGAAATGTAGTTATCACAGAAAGAAGTTTGCACTTCTTTTGTAAGCAAAGTCTTTCGTGATAGATTTGCAGTGCTTTGTTTCATGGTTATCTCTACTTACAGTTTACTCCATTAGAATAGCTTGTATTTTTAAAATTATTATTTGTTTACTACGGATTAAATATGTTCGCGTCTGAACGCCGAAACAGTGATCCACATTACAAAATCTGGCCAAATAATTCACAATAATTGTGAACATCACATAAGGCAGCTGTTGAAGTTGTTTTATTTGGTCTGTTCGTGAGATATAATTCTTACGAATGATTCTAAGATTGTACTCATTGTTTAGTCCACTAGAATAGCTTGTATTTAATTTTTTTTTTACTACAGATTAAAGATGTTTAACCAACCGAATGACAGTAATATTAATAATACCTCGAACTAGGCAGTTATTGGAAATATCACATAAAGCAGCTGCTGGTGTTGTGTTAAATGTGAGTGTTTGTGGTTGCTAGGAGGGGCGGGCGTTGCTATGGAAATCTGTGATGATCTCACGGAGCCGCTCCGGCTGCTCCAGTGCCTCGGACTGACAGTCCGCCGGGTTCTGACTGAGACAGCTGATGGATCCACAAGAAAGACTCGGCAGATAACCTCCATTTCTAAACCGAACTTGTTCCAGTGGTTTACCAGGGAGTGACACATTATGCCTGGACCTCAACAGATTCTGGTAACAGAGGGGCTGCCTGCCCGTGAGTAAGGCTGACGGCTGGTCGCGTAGTAGCTGCTAACAGTTAGCCGGTTAGCCTGAGACAGACACTTCCTGTAAGATCTCGGGTTGGGCCTGGAGAGCTAGCACCGCTGCCCTCGGAGTAAGAACAGCACCTCTGCCCACTTAATGCTACCGGTAAGTCATTTACTTAGTCTCGACTAGAGTCGTTCCTCTCTCTCGTTGTTCTCTGACTTCAAATCTTCACAAATTCCGTCTCAGCTCAGCTAACATGCTAAACATTAGCTGCCTAGCTAGCTGGCTGGAGAAACTGCCTCTAGCCAACCTCAATGCTAGCTTGCTGACTGGTAAGCACTAATTAAAACTAACAGGTTCAAGCATGTTTGGTGAAACTCCCAACATTGCCAAGAATGTCATTTGGGAATAGTTTACAATCCACTATATTAGACAGTACGAACAAGTTTAACAAACTCGTATGTAGCGTTAAGGACTGGTCCTCTTTTAACGTTGTTTATAAGTGGAAATGGCTAGGTGAAGATTAGCTCATGCTAGGTAGCCTTCGTTAGATATTTTGCCAGCTGGTCAAAAGGAGTGCTTTTAATTTTAGCAACTACAAAGACCAGATTTTTGTGTAACTCCCGTGTGGTAGATTTTGGCCCTCAAAGAAACACTTTACTGAAGTGCCAGTAAGCTATAATTACAACTCCAGTCAGATACCATAGCCATGTCTTCAAAGTACAATAAGTCACTTTTTCATGTCTCATATTTTTGGTGTTTTATATGTTATAAGTGAGCTAAATAATTTGCTGTCTCTTGATGTTGACAAACATTGGACCTGTGGATTTAGTTTGTGGGGTTTCCTCACATTAGGCTCATTCTTCTCGTACCATTTTGGCCATTAGTAACAGTTAGTGTATCCTCTGTATTGTTTTTGTTATTGTTATTGTTTTTAAAGCAAGATTCCCTAGACCAAACTGAAAACATACCCCGCAGTGAAAAGAATGCTTGTAATCTTTGTTGTTCATGGAACTGTGATACTAAGCTGTTGGACAAGTTTGTCTCTTTTTTTTTTCCACCACACTGTTGTGTGTGTGTGTGTGTGTGTGTATTCATCACTGTTTGTCTTCCCACAGGAGTGAACTTTCTGGTGTAGGATGCTCGTTAACTGCAGCACGAGCGCTGTGGCTTTTCTCTACTTGGCTGCTGACCATCTGCAGTAGCACGATGCTTGACATCCCTCTGCGGCCTGTTCTGAGGCGCCTCCCAAAGTACTTCAAATGATATGATAGTAGCCACCTGGATTGCATTTTGTGCCAGCAGGAGCCTTGTGCGTGTTCTACGACTGACCGTAGAACAGCTGCGAACTGCAGAGTTCTGGTCGAGCCTTGCGGGCCGGGGAGCCATGGGGAACAGCTGTGTGTGCAGAGAGGACAGCGATGTGGAGGAGGGAGCGGCCCCTCGCAGGCAGCTGAGGCGAGTGGACAACTCAACAGCTGAACCCCCAGAGGCCAGGAGCAGCCGGCCCAGGGACCCCGTCCGACCCCCCAGACGAGGACGGGGGCCACATGAGCCGAGACGGAAGAAACAAAACGTGGACGGTCTGGTGCTGGATACGCTGGCTGTCATCAGAACTCTCGTTGACAAGTGAGTGGTCTTCTGCTTTAAAGAGTTAAAGAGGAAGTGAAAGTACCCCGCAGGGCATGACATAGTTAAACTATGACTTCAGGCAGGTTCATTCAAAGACTTGCTTGCAGTACAAGTCATGCATATTAGTCAGTCTGACTGTTTAGTTCCTCATTCTTCTGTGAGTGTTTTCCAGTGTGGGAACATGTTTTGCTTGCTTTAATTCCCTAGGCTTATTCTACAGAAACATGGTGCTTTTTACTTTGTGTATGTTTTGTCTACTGTAATGATGGCTCATCCATGTTCAGAGTTGCTTTTATTTCCTTAGGAATAGCTACAGACTGATAAAGTACTCTCGCTGTAATCTTTAATGAGGAGGGCATTATTTATTTATTCATTGTCTTGTTTTTATACAGCCTTCCTTGAAATCTTAATTTATCACTGAATTCTGGAGAATGAGATGACATGAGCTGCTTCGCATGTGTGTTTTAATGCGCTGGCATTGTGTGAGCACTCCCTGTTTTTCTGTATGTTCTCTCACCTTCCTACGTGGTCAGCCTACACAGATGATGGGTGCCCACTAAAGGAGAGGTTTAATTTTATTCTGTTCCATTCACTGTATCAAACTTCTTAGGATGGGAGGTATCAGGCTTGGTCCTCTTATGCTGTACTGTACTAAGATAATTCATGTTTCAGTACTGAGGATGTTCCAGGAATGCACAAATCTTTCTCACAAACATGCCTACATCCCCTGACACACGTACACCTGAACTCCACCCACAATGACACTGAAACACCTTTCCCCTAACTTTTTATGTCTTTTGTACTCTGTTATCAGCAAATGTTCTATACAGGAGCTAGACTTTTTGATAAAAAAGATTAATAGCATGCTTTTTTTTGCTATTTTATTTTATAGCTGTGAATCAATGACCTCAGCCCTCACTTCCCATCATCATTACTCACTGGTTTCTCACTGAGTAACTGGAGGCACCAGGGTCTTTGGAAGATTAACCCTCCTTGTCTCTCTTGCTGTCTTCTTTGCTGCTGCTTTAACTTATTTTGCAGCTTAAACCCCTTACTTACATGTAGCCGGTACTATACAGACCTCTGATTTATGACATGGATAAAGAAAACTGTAATTCAGTGTAGAGACGGGCTTATTCCTCCTCTTGGACTGTGTGATGGTGCTGTTGTCCCAGGGGACTTCTGAGAGAGCTCAGCTGTCACCACACAGATTTACCATTCCAGAAGCAGTTAGGGAGATGGATGGGGACATCCTGCAGCCAAAACAACCAGAGCGGCGGCAGCTGCAGCGGCCTGAGTTTGTCTTCCCTCCAGTAGCTATCTATCATGCTTCTTTGCAAGTGCCCATTATATCATTAAGATTTCATACGCTTTGTTTAGACCACTAAAAAGGGAATTAGAAGCTTGCAATGACAAAGCAGGAGGACCAGAGGTTTGTCAGTCTAGAGCAGAAAGTTTTGATGACTGGGTATTGGTGAATCTTTGTTTTAATTCTTTCTTCTTTTTGTGTTACAGTGACCAAGAACCCCCTTACTCCATGATAACATTGCACGAGATGGCTGAAACCGGTAAGTGGAAATACAGAATAGCAGAACTTTTTCACATAATTTAGTTGCCTTCACACAACATCAGACTTGCATTTGATGTATTGTCTCCATATCTGAGCTGGGGTCCAGCCTGGAGTGTCCTCACCGTGCCAGCCCTTGCTTAAATAATTAGCATGTCACCAAAGTAGCGGAAGCTGTGAAAATGGCAGGACATTCAAAGGGACTCTCTTCTGCCTTTGATGTTGGCCCTGGCCTTTACTGCCATTGTCATGGTGAAGCTAGTTGATTTGTGGCTCAAATGAACCCACAAGTCCCTTAGGCTGCTGATTTCAGGCTACAATTTGTGTATGTAGGAAACTTGTTTTTCTGGGTCAGTGTGCAGTTTGGGGAAATTCTAACACTTGTTTAGTACTGATGACAAGCTTGCAGAAAGTTTCAAATTACAAATTGAACTCTCTCTTATTTGTAACCTGCACTCGTTCCAGCTGTGACTCAGGATTTTTCCCAAAGTCTGTATTCAACAGAGTTTTAGCCAGTCTATAGATTATACAGGAGAGCAGAATTCAGGAGAGACTGATCTGGTCTTCACAACTGTGTCCTTCCCTCTAGCCTGTCTCTCTGTGTCTGGTTGCCAGGGTTTCCATTTCTGTTAACTTTATTTTTACATGCATCTGTTGCTTTGGTGGGGACTGACGTGGTTTGGCGACGTTAGGTAGCTGGTCAGGGGTTTGTAGAGGAAGGAATGTGAGCAGTTTAAGTGTATTATTATTATTATTATTATTATTATTATTATTATTATTAATCTGTTCATAAAATGCCAGCCTATTTTAAATTGTCATCTTAACATTTCTTGACTATTGTGGCTGTCCTAACAGTTTTTCTGTGACAAGTATAATGGCTGGTGGGAAATATTCTGGAGAGGAGCTGAAGCTGTCATGATTTACCATTCATCACAGTTGAATCAGCTTAATGAATCTGATTTTATTTTTGGAGATAATGACACCGTGCATGCAGTGTATGGCTAGTCATTATAGTTGCACAGTATGTAAAGGAATAGATGAGCAACAGGCATCTCTTAGGCATTTTTCCTAATAGGGTGGATTATAAAGACTGTGCTGTTTTCTTTGCGTCTTTATAGATGATGGATGGTTAGAGGTGGTACAGTCTCTAATCCGAGTGATTCCACTGGATGACCCTCTGGGTCCGGCTGTGATCACCCTGCTGCTGGACGAGTGCCCTCTGCCTACCAAAGTAAGTGTTAAAACATCCCACTCACTCACCCACGCAACAGTCGCTTACACTAAGCAGCATTCTGAGCATACACACCATGCAGCCATAACATTAAAATCACCTGCCTAATATTGTAAAGGTCCCCCTTGTACCACAGAAACAGCTCTGACCTGTCAGAGCGTGGACTCCACAAGACCTCTGAAGGTGTGCTGTGGTGTTTGGCACCAAAATGTTAGCTGTAGATCTGTAGTTCTGTAAGTGGCCTTCATGAATTGGACTTCTACAGCTAAAACTGTCATGTTCCTCAAATCGTCCTTGAAATCAAATCATCCTTTGTGCAGTATGGCAGGGTGCATTTATCCTGCTGGAAGGGGCCACTATCATTAGGATATACCATTACCATAAAGGGGTGTACTTGGTCTACAGCAATGTTTAGGAAGATGTTACGTGTGAAAGTAACACCAAACAAAGCACATGCTCCCGGTCATCCACATTATGTAAAAGAAAACCTGAATCATCAGACCAGACAACCTTTTTCCATTGTTCGATGGTCCAGTTCTGATGCTCATATGCCCATTGTAGGTTCTTTTGGTGGTGGACACAGTTCACCACTGGCACTCTATGCATACCCACACTTTGTTCTGATTGCTTTCTACCATAGCCAGCATAAACCTTTTCAGCAATTTGTGCTAAAGAAGCTGTTCTGTGGGATTGGACCAGATAGGGTAGCCATGATTCTGTCATTGGTTCACTAGTCCTTTCTTGGACCACTTTTGGTAGGTACTTACCACTGTTTACCGGAAACAGCCCACAAGGCCTGCCGTTTTCCAGATACTCTGACCCTGTTGTCTAGCCATCACAGTTTGGCCCTATGTCAGTCATTTCTTGTACACTTGCCCAATTTTCCTGCTTCCAGCACTGTTCACTTGCTGCTGAATATATCCCATACATTGACTAGTTCCACTGTAACGAGATAAAGTAAATAAAATCTCTCGGTGGTTTTAATATTATGGTGTATAAGTGTATTCTAAAGATGGTGAAATAAAACCAAACCAGACAACTATAATAAAGCACAAAAGATACTACTGAATTGTAGGCCGGTGTGTCTTTCACTTCATGTGATACTGCCTTATGTCCCTCTTCAGGATGCTTTGCAGAAGTTGTCGGATATGTTGAGTTTAAGTGGCGCTGTGGCTCGCCAGGACGCCCTCATCCCCGCCAAGCACCGCAACACCACTGCCGTGCTGGGCTGCCTAGCTGAGAAACTTGCTGGTAAGCGGTTTTTAAAGACAGATCAACAAGGATGTCCAAATACACAGACTAAATGTGTGTATGTGATCGAGACACTGACTTGTTTTCATCTGTATTGACAATTAAGTATTGTGCACACTCATACGTGTGCTTACATGGTGATGATAGTTCTTTTAATGTGATGTTTTATGGTGTAGAGAGGGCTCCAGAAATCCAAAAAAGCTGAAACTGCTGTTATAAAAGTTGTGTACTGGGTATGATTCTGCATGCTGCAGCCTCCCTCGTAGACCTCTGGCCATACTCTGACAGATCTGCTGAGTCCTCTAAATACACACACACACACACACACACACACACACACACACACACACACACACACTCTAACATCAACACTAAAGTACAAGCATACAGTGCACTCTGGGATCTCTGCCCTTCTCTTGCTGTCCAGTAGCTTCAGTGTCATGAAAAGTCTCTCAAGACTTTTCATTTTGCTTTGGTAGCTAAATGCTTGCCTAGTTTCTGTCAGTTGAGTCCTTGCACTTTGTCCTGCAGGTCCAGCAAGTATTGCACTACTCAGCCCAGGAACCCTGGAGTATTTACTAGAGAGCCTGGTGAGAGACACTTCTGAAACAGCACTAATGTTGTTAATGCATAACATGTTTGTAACATTTACACATACAGGGCTCCAGTGTTGTTTCTCTGTGCTTGGCATAATGTGCTCATTTCTGGTTATTCCCAGAGTTCTGAGGCTCATCCTACTGTAATGCTTTTTGCCCTGATCGCTCTGGAGAAGTTCTCCCAGACGAGTGAGTTTCTGCAGTGTCTTTTCTATTCTGTCACAGCTGAGAGTTTAGCCTACGAAGAATGGTCTTAAATAACTGTTGTGGTTTTAGGTGAGAACAAGCTGACTGTGTCCGAGTCATGTATCAGTGATCGGCTAGCTGTTTTGGAGTCCTGGGCGGATCACACAGACTATCTTAAACGCCAGGTTGGCTTCTGTGCACAGTGGAGCCTTGACAACCTCTGTGAGTACCTCCTTCTGTTTTTCAGATAGTCTGGAGAATTGACAGACATTTCCTACATGTCACTTAATAGCTTTTCCATTAATCCCAGACTAAGGAATATACAGTGCAGTCTATAATGGTTAAACAGTGATGCTGTTTGTTGTTAGCACATTAGATTTGAAATAAAGACCTGAATGTCAGTTTTAATTTAATGGTATTTACATCAAATATTTTTTTTACATACTCACTCCATTTACTATTATTTTTACTATTATCCATTATACTAAACATTTGTCAGACTGTAATTTGACCTTTCCATTTTTGAGGCTTACTAGAGCTTTCCATCTGTTTTTAAACAGTCTGAGGTCAGGTTGGTGTATTCTTCTTTGTACAGTTTTCTACACATACACTGCCTGTCCAAAAAAAAGTCACATACTGTAATATTTCTTTGGACTGCCTTTAGCTTTGATTACGGCACACATTCGCTGTGGCATAATTTCGATAAGCTTCTGCAATGTTACAACATTTACTTCCATCCAGAGTTGCATTAATGTGTTGCCAAGATGTTGTAGTGATGATGGGAGTGTCAGATCACTGCACAAAGTCTATTCCAGCACATCCCAAAGATTCTCAATGGTGTTAAGATCTCTACTCTGTGGTGGCCAATCCATGCGTGAAAATGATGCCTCATGCTCCCTGAACCACTCTTTCACAATTTGTGTGTGATGAATCCTGGCATTGTCTTCTTGGAACATTCCAGTGCCATCAGGGAAGAAAAAATCCAGTGATGGAATAACCTGGTCATTCAGTATATTCAGGTAGTCAACTGACCTCATTCTTCGGGCACATAACATTGCTGAACCTAGACCTGACCAAGTGCAGAAACCCCAGATCATAGCACTGCCCACACAGGCTTGTGTGGTAGGCACTAGGGATGATGGGTGCATGACTTCATCCACCTCTCTTCTTACCCTGATATGCCCATCACTCTGAAACAGGGTAAAACTGGACTCGTCAGACCGCATGACCTCCTTCCTTTGCTCCAGAGTCCAATCTTTATGCTCCCTAGCAAATTGAATACTTTTTTTTTTATTATTATTTTTTTTATTAGCCTCACTGATAAGTGGTTTTCTTAAGGCAATACAGCTGGTTAATCCCAAACCCTTGAGTTCACTTCGCATTGTGCGTGTGGAAATGCTTTTACTTTCACTATTAAATATAGTGTTTGATGATCACGATCATTCAGGATTTATTTCCGAACATGATGGTTCCCCACTATCCTTCCAGTTTTTAATAATGCATCGGACAGTTCTTAACCCAATTTTAGTAGTTTCAGCAATATCCTTAGATGTTTTCTTTGCTTGATGCATACCAATAATTTGGTCCTTCTGAAACAGATTAACATCTTTTCCACAACCACAGGATGTGTCTTCCGACATGGTTGTTTAAGAAATGAGAAGCTCACTGCATCAGTTAGGGTTAAATAACTTGTTGCCAGCTAAAACATATTCATCCATGCAGTAATTATCCAATGGAAGGCTCTTACCTATTTGCTGGTGGTGACTCTTTTTATTATTATTTATTTATTTTTTGGACGGGCAGTGTATATGTCCACATCTATGGGAGTGCTTTTAATCTGTTCCACATTTGAAAAGGGAATTTTCTACTTGACTGCTGTAAATCTGCAGGAAACACCTGTCTCTTTGGTTTTGCCAGTGATTCCTATATGATTGACTGAGAATAAATAATGTCCTGAAATTAAGACCGACATTCTTCCCTTTAACCACAGCTTTTTCGTTTCAATTAAAAAAATTGTACAAAAAAAGACCCAAAACAAGTTTTCCACTATCCAATTCTTAATAGATGGACTGCTCTGTATTTGTCGTTCCAGCACAGCAGGTGAGCTATAGTCAGTGTTCAGTACAGCAGGTGAGCTATAGTCAGTGTTCAGTACAGCAGGTGAATAAAAATATCTTTCATCTTAGTATAGTTCACATTACTGTAGTGTGTCTACATTAAGATGGTGAATGTCTGTAGTGCTGTGAAATAGCTGCAGTTTTGCCAATAATGTGTAACTAATTTTGTCAACCTTTTACCGTAGTTCTAAAAGAGGGTCGTCAGTTCACTTATGAGAAGGTCAACCTGAATAACATCAATGCCATGCTTAACAGCAATGATGTCAGTGAATATCTCAAGATCTCTCCAAGTGGATTGGAGGTGAGAACCGAGCAATATGAGTAATAGACAGGACTGTAATTCTGAAACCAACCTAATGTTAACAAGTGTTACTTTGTTCTTCAGGCGAGGTGTGATGCATCATCTTTTGAAAGTGTGCGCTGCACTTTCTGCGTGGACTCAGGAGTTTGGTACTATGAGGTCACAGTCATCACCTCTGGGGTCATGCAGATTGGCTGGGCTACCAAGGACAGCAAGTTCCTCAACCATGTGTGTCCCTACTTCAGTCAAATCTATTTGAGTTTCTGACTTTTTGCGCACAGAAATGACTGGATTTTCACATCTAGACTAATTAGTGTCAAAAGTAAACCACTGTACCTCTTAGTCTTGTGTGGAATTTCCAGGTTGCAGGGAATTTACACACATGAAGCACAGTCACATTGTTTTGTTTGTGTGTGTGTGGTAGGAGGGTTATGGAATTGGAGATGATGAGTACTCGTGTGCGTATGACGGCTGCAGGCAGCTGATTTGGTACAACGCTCGCAGTAAACCTCACTCCCATCCCTGCTGGAAAGAAGGTTGGTACAGTGTTACTACTTCAGACCTAATGTTTCTTGCCCCTGAAACCTCAGTTTCAGAAAAACCTGCTCTTGCAATCACTGATTAAGCCTGATAATTAAATATGTTCAGTGCTTCAAAAGCAATTTTTAGATTGTAGGGGGTTATACTGAATTTTCTCTGTTCTACAGGTGATGCCATAGGATTCTTGCTTGATCTCAGTAAGAAACAGATGGTTTTCTACCTGAATGGACACCAGCTTCCTCCTGAGAAACAGGTGTTCTCCTCTGCCACGTAAGCAAACCAGTCTCATTTCCTGTTCTCTTTTCCAGAAAGAGTGCAGAGTAGTATTCATGCAGCTGTCTGGGCACAAGTTTGTGTTCTGTAAGATGATGAGTGTTAGGGTTGCTTGCTTGTTCTGCTGATCCTCATTGTCAGATTTACACTTTTTGTTCTCTCCTCCAGGTCTGGCTTCTTTGCGGCAGCCAGTTTCATGTCCTACCAACAGTGTGAGTTCAACTTTGGGGCCAAGCCCTTCCGCCACCCTCCTTCTGTTAAATTCAGCACCTTTAATGAGTTTGCATCGCTTGCATCCGATGAAAAGATCATCCTGCCCAGGTATTTTAGCTGCTGGAAACTAAGCAGGTCTTCTGCAGAGAAATCAGCACAGAGTAGTGAAGCTGTTAGAAGTTTCACCACCGTTGCATCTCTTATTACTCTATTAACAGGATTCTCTTTCTTTTCTCTCTCATTTTCACTCTGTAACATCCCAGACACAGACGTTTAGCCCTTTTGAAGCAGGTTAGCATCAGAGACAACTGTTGCACCCTCTGCTGTGACCAGATGGCAGACACTGAGCTAAGACCCTGTGCACACAGGTAAAGAGCATACAAATGTAGAAACAGTTTCAGGGGTAAAGGGGTACATGGACATTTGCGATGCTATTTAAGGCTTTTAAATAGTTGTTGTTTGTGCAAATTAACGTATAAGTATCCACTAAAGATGTTTTCACACACATTATACAAGATGTTTGTTTTTGTGGCCAACAAAGTTGTACTGCAATTGCTCACTGGATGTTTGCAATCATATTGCATGTTTACCTGTACATTTCTAACACATTGTTTTTGTGTCTGTCTGTCCTTTCTGAAGTGGGATTTGTATGGAGTGTGCCTTACAGCTGGAGACATGCCCCTTATGTCGTCAGGACATTCAGACACGAGTCAGACTCATTTCCCATGTGTCCTGACACCAGCCTATAAAGCCAGGGTACAAACACTCTCCCTAGCAGCCATCCCATCCAGTTCCCTCTGTCCAAGAGATCAATCTGACCAATAGAATCATGATGCTGTTTCACGATCGGACACCACAGCTCAGGATGTCGTGAGGAAGGATGGATGGAGCCTTCCTATGTCCTTAAGAAAGGAGGAGAAAGATACTTTTTCATCTTTCAAAGGAAGGAAAAGAAACAAGATGGCCAACCCCGCCAGAAAGGAATGAGAGGGTTGGAATGAAACTGGGGAAGTCGAAAGGTTTCTGACAAGTTGGGGTTTTTTTTGTTTTTGTTTTTTTTTAATTCATCTCCAGAAACATGCCATAAAAATGCATGTCTAACAGTACATGCATTGCATACACAATCTGCGTAGAACTCTCCCCACAGGCATTGGTCAGTGTTGCCTGCATATCTGTGTTCAGACATGTTAAATATATCTGTGACTCTTCTCATGTTTTAGTCAAACTAAACTAAAAAAGCTCAACAAGAAAGGCCACCGTTCCTTAACCACTTTATATTCCACACTGATGCAAATGCCTGACTGTATAAGACAGACTAAACCTTCTATCATCATCTCTCCATCTCTGCTGTACTTGAAACA
The DNA here is from genome assembly GCA_037577275.1 of Bryconaethiops microstoma. Lineage (NCBI taxonomy): Eukaryota > Metazoa > Chordata > Actinopteri > Characiformes > Alestidae > Bryconaethiops > Bryconaethiops microstoma. The sequence continues at coordinate 15,030,533 of JBBJLS010000018.1, forward strand.
GTTGTGGGATTGATTCCCTTGCATTAGCAGTAGAATGGACGTTATGAATGGTAATACAGATTTTCATTGTACACAGTGAAAATCGCATTTAGTATCAAAAGATCCAAACGGTTTATAAAATTGCAGAGAATAAACTTTGACTTGAAGTCACTCAGAATCCAGGTTGCAGTAGTGTCTGTCATATGGCCTGAAAATTCAATCAGCTGTCTTGCTTACCCTGATTATTTAAGAAAGATGCACATATCTATGTCTTGGATGCTGAGAGCAAAATGTGAACTTTCTGAAACGGTTAATGTGTGGAGGCTGAAATCTATAGTGCTCCCAAAGATCTTGAGAGTATGACTGAATTCAGAAGCTTTCTTTTTTCTGAACTGTGATGTTTGTAATAAACATGTTTTACGTGTTGCCTAAAATGATTTGTTGCGAATATCTTGCAAAGTCCTGCCTACAGAGTGACATCTGGGTCGACACCCAGGTAGCTTAATTGTAACATTCAGCCTTATGTTCCTACTAGCTCCCTCTTTTCCTTCAAGGAACATCGTCAAGCTCTGCCATGCTTACACACAAGGCAAACCCAGCCCAGACTCTGTTCTTTTTGGTTCCCTACTGGTGGAATAGACGACAAGCTGCAGAATCCCTCTCTAGCTTAAAAAAACCTGAAGACTTGTCTGTTCAGAGAGCCTCTCTCCTAATGCACTTCTTGTATTACATAAAGATTTCAGCATTTAGAACTCTCCTCTGGTTCTCACCCTTTCCTAAAACTTGAGTGATTCCTCAAATTGTTAAGTCACTTTGGATAAAAGCGTCTGCCAAATGAGTGTAATGTAAAAAGTAACGTAATGTAAGAGGACGGGAGTGGAGGGTCATTCCAGTGGTTTCTAGGTTTTTCTGTAAAGATGCTGCAGGTGGCGGTGTGCTCTCTCAGCCCTAACTGTCAACCACAGGAAGGAGAGCCATCCGCTAGGTAGCAAACACGGTTATTCGCTTGGTATATTGCTTCGTTTTTGTTTTATCTTCACGTTCAGTTACATTGTGGCTTTTCTTGCAAAGCTTTAGGAACTAAGGTCAGTCATTTTTGTTTGATCTGTAATTAAGCTCTCCGGGTAGTTTAGAGTAGCTAAACGTGTTAGCCGCTGGTAATTGCAGTTAGCTACTTATTTTGTGGTCAGTGTGTGTTTAGTCACAGACACAGCTAAATATTCACCGAAATGACAAGGTTGCACACACTTTTATTGGGTCTGGGGAAACTACGAAAGCTAACTTAGCTTTGTGTGCTCCAACACAGTTGTTAGCATCGTATTTGTCGTTTTAAAATGTTTGTGTGTGTTTTATGCGGATTTATCCAAAATGGTTAAATAATACATTTCTGGATATGGGTGATAATGTTTTGTGTCTGTAAGTACTGTAATTTACATTCTTTTCAACCATATCTTCCTCTACAGAGGACTGTTCTAATGTCGTGGGCTCCAGGGGCAGGGGCCAGGCGGCCTCAGCCCAACACAACCGGAGGGTATGTACACTTCAACCAGAACAGTTTAGAGCACGGGATCCCTGTCTCATTCACATCATATCCAATTTTAGCCGTATTCCCATTAAGTACAGCTGATTACAAAATTAATTATCAGGCTCCTCTTGTGCTGGACCAGTTGTGGTACAGTAGTAGAACACACGACCGTTCAAAATATTTGAGGTTTCAAGGGAATCTCAAACCACACATCCATACCTCACGTACATTAGTGCACACTACGTACTACATGAATCCATTTCTACTGGTCGTGTCCTGTATTAACATACTGTTTAGTGTGGTAGTATGCCGTTTTGGACGCAGCCAGTAATTTAGCACAGCATCACTGATTCCACTTTAATCCAGTTTAGTTTCTGTGATTTTAATTTAACAGGAATTTCAGTCGGATCTCTATGGTGACTGTTGTAGTGAATGTTGTGCGTACCGTGAGTAGACTATAGCTGTATTCCGGTATTTTATTTATATATATCACACTTTATGGACTAAAGTATTGGGACAGACCTATTTATTATTGAATTCAGGCTGCCCCTTACTTCCAGTGAAGGACAATCTTAATGCTTCAGCATATCAAGATATTTTGGACAACGCCATGCTTTCAACTTTGTAGACAAGTTTGGGGTAGACCATTTTCTGTTCCAAAGTAAAGGTCCATAAAGACATGGTTGGATGAGTCCAGTCTGGAAGAACTTGACTGGCACAGAGGTTTGACCTCAACCCCACCCAACACCTTTGAGATTACCTGGAACTTTCATTGCGAGCCAGACCGTTTCCTCCAACATCAGTGCCTGAACTTATAAATGCTCTACAAAATGAATGGGCACAAATGTCCACAGAAACACTCCAAAATGGAAGCTGTTATAGCTGCATAAGGGGGGACCAAGTCCATATTAAAGTCTTTGTATTTGAATTTAATGAGGTCCTGTAGGTGTTTTGTTGTCCCAGTACTTTTACTTGTATATACAGTAAACTAATTTGCAGATTTTTTTTTAGAACCGAAATAATTGTTTGCGGAAACCCCCGCAAATGTTGATTGGCTGCTGCCCTGCGACGCATTTCGCGTGGAACGAGTGTTTCTCTGAGTGTTCTCGTGTTTTTAGATTCGTTCTTCTTAAAGCCCTTTGTGGGTGCTGTGTGTGTGTGTGTGTGTGTGTGTGTGTATATATGCAAACCGGATTCCAAAAAAGTTGGGACACTATACAAATCGTGAATAAAAACTGAATGCAATGATGTGGAGGTGCCAA
>JBBJLS010000018.1:15066711-15081711 GCA_037577275.1 Bryconaethiops microstoma
GAGAGAGAGAGAGAGAGAGAGAGACAGAGAGAGAGAGAGAGAGAGAGAGAGAGAGAGAGAGAGAGAGAGAGAGAGAAAAAACAATCTACATAACTGATTCCAGAAGCAATATCTTCAGAACTTTCAATTTTTATTAATAGTAAACCTAAGAAACCTAAACCAAAAACTGCAAGTACACATATTTGTGGCAGTTGATAGTGTAACAAAAAGACCGATACAGCGAACATTGAAAGGCCCCAAGCTGATTTCAAAAGCACTTTTTCGGCACAGCACAGCCTCTTTAGGTTCCTAAAGGGGACAGCTGCTATCAGAGGTTCAGAAGGGGCTTTTAGTATCTTTTCCAAAGCTGCATTTTACACAAAAAGATCCGCATTCAGACAGACTGTTTCCCACATGCACCGTTGGCTCCTTTTGTGCTAATTTTACAACATTACAAGTAAAGTATTAAAGTGCAATTGGCTGCTTCCGTTACTTTAACAGATGCTGGAATTTACAATATACTGTAACTACTTTCTCATCTCAACCTTTTCAAATAAGAAAAACCTCTTGCAAAAGAAAGATATAAAGAATGAAAAAGCATGCATTCATTGAAATTACAAAGCTGAGCTAATTTTTGGATTGTCTTTAACTCCAAATCCAAGAAACAGTCATTATAATAAGACAAATCAGAGACATTTAATCTATAGAAGTATGTGTTATATTATTTATATTAATTGCTTTTCAGTATCCCTTTTCTCACAGCCACACAGACGTCAGGGTAAATCCACTGACACCAACTTACCAATGCCAAAGATGATTTTGTAGATGTGCACTGTGGAGAAGTTGATGAGGAGGAAGGAGAAGTTGAGAGTGAATAGAGAGAGGCACAAGATTACACAGATCCACTCCTGCAGCCGCTTCCCTACAGAAACACACGCAGACAGTTCATAAGCACAAAAGTAGCCCACACTGCAGTCAAAATTCTAATTCTGCTTATGAAGGTGGTGTTATTTCATGAGCTAAAATAAGCTTTTTGCTTTTGGAACCCTGTGTCTTTTTTCCTTCTCGAAAAAAAAAATCCTGCCAGCTTTCAATTTTTGAAGGCCATTTTAAACCATTTCTACAGGCCTGCTCCTCAAAATGACAAAATTGGAGACACAAGGTTTTGCACTGACAGTGACACACACACACACACACTCACACAAGTAATACAGCTCTAGTGTAAGTACTATTTTTCATAATTATTAGTATCATCCCACAGTATGTTATACACAGCACTGTACAATCTTACAATCTTTCTGGCTTCATTAATTCACATTTCTGCACTATGACATTTGTCATCTTTAAATTACTACACAGAGTAAGACGTTGATTACTTCTTTTTTAATCTTGATTGTGAACTCACACTTGTGTACTTAATCATTAAAATAATTAGAATAAACGTGACTTGTACAAATATAAATCAAAGGAGACACTGCAATACTTCCTATCCTCTAAAAACATATGATATTCTAAAGTTGAAGCAACTGCATATTTCAGAACAGATAATAGGTCGTGGCCTCTCATTAGTAATTGAACAATTCTTTGGTCACTGTCAGCAGCAGTTCAGAGATTCAGAGTTCAGAGATAGCAGCAGACAACATCACTCAGAACTCTGAAAGGTCTTCAGGGTCAGCGGACAAGAGACGTGACTCTACCAGGGCATGCGCGTGTGTGTCCCATTATGGTGAGTGCTCGGGAGTAATCGGCCGTATGAAGACAAGTTGTAGAGTGAGGCTGGGGTCATGATCTCCAGCGATGCTAGTCTTAGGTCTGACACAGCTAAAAACACACAGGTCAGCTGTGAGGGCAGGGAAGGGGGCTGGGGCAGGGCCAGCCCGGACCACCGCGATCACAGAGTGACCCAGTGGCCGAAGTGAGAGAGAGAAAGAGAGAGGGAATGATTAAAACACTATTGCATTATTCACTCCAGGCAGCCCTGGACACCAGACATCAATCCTATTTTCATCTCCCCACCACTTCATCTCTCTCCCTTCATCCCTCACTCCATCTCCATTTTCGCTCGTTTGCATATTCGGTCGTTAACTACAGGAAACTATTTCAGTTTCTCCTGCTTGGTCCTTCCCTTTTCTCACTCTTCCTCTCTCTGGTTGTGCAGGCGAGGGGCCTGGAGTGGCACAGTGGAGTCAGCTCTTCTGAAAATTTAATGCCATTAGAGGATCTGCCTTGAGAAGACGGAGAAGCTTGAGGAGGTTGAGAGGAGGATATTGATGACAGTTATTTATAGCGCCTCAGCGGGCCAACTTGTGCCAAGCACCCGAACAATGGGCCATGCTAGAGCTATTAACCACGCACAGAAACTTGTCAACATGCGCACACATCCTCTGCGATCAACTTACACAGCAGCAGTTACAGTGGATATTCCATACCTTTACTAGGATATCCCGAGACCTGATCCTACAGCATGTGTGATACATGCACTCCAACACAATTCCCCTGAAACACCTGTTCCTGCAAAACACGGCCTGGGCCGTTGACATCTGAGCCTACACTTCTTTCAGCTCATCTTGACTGAGGATTTCTGTGGCAGAAAATTGAAATGAAGCCACTGCAACAGTAAGGAGCCATTGGTGTAAACTGGTAATGGGTGGTGGTGGCCTAGTGGGTAGGATACTTGCCTCTGGATCAAGAGGTCATGGGTTCGAATCCTAGCTTCAGCAAAACCACCACTGGGTTCCTGAGCAAGACTCTTAACCCCGAGTTGCTCCAGGGAGACTGTCCCCTGTAGTTAGGGAATGGAAGTCGCTTTGGATAAAAGCGTCCGCTAAATGCCGTAAATGTAATGCAAAAAAAAAATTCAATGTGTTCTCTGTAGTGTTCATTTAAATCATTGTCTGTGTTTGGTCCTGTGTCAGTCATCGTAGTGGAGGGGAGTGCTGAAAGTTGAACTAAGTTTCCATAAGCAATATTTCACACATCCTGAATATAACAGCTAAGGGTACACAAAATCAGGTTTTGGGGGTTGGGGTAACAACTTCATCAGACCCCTTTATATCACTATTTATGCAGTTTCAACCATTAGCCTACACAGATTTTTTTGAGACAGTAATAGTGAGTAAACAAATTACACTGACATTACCACATTACAAGGTCAAAGGCCATAGTTTCGTCACAGGTATAATGAAGGATCTGTGTCAAGTTGTGCTTCACTATTGGGGTTACCATTACAAGGTTCTGTTACATTACCTTAAATAAGGTCAACTTGAACAGTGCTTTAAAGGTCTGGAGAAATTCAGAAACTTAAAAGAATCTCCAGATGCATCCATATCCGGAACAGGGATTATGACACCTTCTCCAGCACTTGGAGATTCAGAGACAGAGACCCGAAACAAAAAAAACATTTACCCGCACTTTCGCCATTCGTCTCCCACACACACACACAAACACACACACAAACACATGAGTCTGCGCAGCAGTGGTGCTGTTGTCAGGTGATCAGCGTCAGTGGTTGGATCCTCATGCTCCCCGGCGAGGGCAGAAACTAGGCCAGGCCTCAGCAGAGCAGCCGCCGTCGCAGCACCGTCCCCCTGTCCGCGGGACCTGAGCCGCGCGCTCATTAATACAGTCCTGACAACAACGCGCTCCCGAGCAGCCTCCCGCGCCAATCGCTCACACCCTCGCCCCCTTCTCTGCTCGCTGGCATGGGGAATTAACCTGGGAGGGGCGGGGGGTGCGCGAGGAATGAGGGGGATGGGGGGTGCTAATAGGCTGAAATTAATCAACGACGCCTGATTCGACGCAGAGGGGCGGCTGAAGTGCCAAACAACGCCCTGTGAATGCTAATGGTGCTCCTGCTCTCTTTCCCTCCCTCTCACCCGTTTAACTTCTGCAGGCGCCTATAGCAGACCCAAATGCAGCCTCCTCCATCACCCTGCTCTACTGCATGTACAGTGGATGTGCATCATCACGTCACCACACCAGAAAAATCTCTCTTTTGAGGGCACAGGTGAAAATGCAGAGGTCATTGCCCCAATAATTTGTGCGTTATCAGATTTTTGTACACTGTCAATCTCATAACAGAAAAATATGAAATCTTTTTATGCATCAGTCACTCACGAAATATTCACACAGCTGACTTTTTAAACTTACCTTAATAAATTGCAGACTGTTTTCTTATGACATTTTGTTTATTAGTGTAGTGCACCGTGTGTTACGTGCTTGGTCATAATACTTTCTGCTCGAGACAGACAAGCCAGCGTTGAGTGTGAGTAAGTCAGAGACACAGAGAAAAACAGAGCGCTTATTGGAAGGTCTCTCCCAGTTTTAAACAAATGTCTGTTTACTGGCATGTCTTTAAAAACTTTAGTAAAAAGCAAATCCAAACTTACAAGCACATTACTGCTATTGTTACATGCTAGTAGATTAGGACAGTTCATGAGATGTGGATGCAGAATTGTAATTGGCTGGATTTGGCCGTAAGGTTATAAATCTAATTATGTCACTCTGGAGTGTGAGGTAATTTGATTCAGTCATTGTAACCCATAATTGTGTGTTCACAGCAAAAAGCCATTTTATAGTAAGGATTAAAAATAGAATTTATTGTGCCGCTCTACATATACTTAAAAGCCTGGTTGGAAAATTTGAAGTAACTAGTCAACCTGTCTTCAGTGCATTACAATATGTAATCAGCATCTGTTGGACAAATGAATGAAATCAATATTTAAATTTGTGAATAACGGTAACAGTCCTGTCCTCTGTGGGGGGGACAGCTGATAGACCCGCGGTGTGAGTTTATCAGCTGCCACACACCAGCAGAAGTCAGAAAGTGTAAACAGCGAGGTGTTCTTTGTGCAGCGGCAAGATGTGTGTCCCGCGATGTCTCCGTTCTGGACCAACAAAGGGCTCCATTCTTTAGCCGGCTCTGTAACAGAGCGCTGGTGGCGGAGTGGCGTTGTGCGGGGCCCTGTGCTCTCGCCACAGCCGGGCCAATGAAAGGGCCGCTCTCACCTCCTCTGGAGAAGCAGACAAAAAGCGACTCACAGGCCCAGAATAGCAGCCTTTCAGCAGGACTAGCCAAGCCTGCCAACATGCCATGACTGAGCCATTCTCTCCATATTTCACCTCAATCACAGTGCCAGGACATCTACATGTGGGCTAACACAAATAACGCTGAATGAAGGGCAAAAAAGTAGAGAGAATCTGCCTCACAAGCAAGCACGCACGCACACACACACACACACACACACACTTTCCCCTGGCCGGATCTTGGTAGGCCTGTCTTCAGATGGGACTTGGTGGTGTGCGTGTGGTGGGGGGGCTGAATGTTGGGAAAGTGGGTCATGCAGACAGTGGAAGACAGAGAGACTGAGATTTGGAGAGAAAGGGAGGGAGGTATAATTCCCCTGATCAGGACAAATGGATCAGTCACAGGCCCCGATGCTTTCATCTGATCTCAGTGGACAACTCAACCTGGGAGAGAGACACACGCACACACCGGTATAAATTTTGTATGTTACCTGATCCACAAAAACAGGAAAGCAGTCTGGTCTGTCTGAATGCCAAAATTCCAGCACAACGGCTAGTGGCTGATGTACCGTATAGCAGAGGTTCCCAACACTGGAGCCTTAGACAAAAATCCAACATCTTATCGCCATTCATGTAATGAATACCATTATAATAGTATTTTCATTTAAGGCTTAACATTTCATGGAATTATAAACATCAGTGAACACCACATGGCCTCACAATTGCTTTTATGTTGCTAAAAAGAAAAAAGGAAACATGTACAAACCAATGGGCTTAGTGGGGCATGATGGTTGGTTGCTGGGCTTGATCGTGAGTTTGTTTGAGTGAGCGAGTGAGTGAGTGATTGATTGAGAGCGAGAGAGAGAGAAGATTCTCCTGCATGAAACAGAATTAATAGAACGTGGAAGATATCATCCCTTTCACATTTTTGCATTCTAATGTATGGGTCACAACAAATTGCCACTCCATTACTGTACAGTGTGCAAAGAACTAAGTACAATACATAAAATCTGCAAAATCATCTTTCTTCTGGTCTGTGGACACACAAAAAACATCCTCTATTAAGAAAAAAAAGATGGGGAACAATTGGGAGTAAACTCCAAAAGTAGTAATGCTTGCAGTCAACTCTTTGACTCCTAATGTTGGGTTTATTTCTTTTATTACAAGTTAACAGCATCCCAGCCTGCCAGCACACGATCAGCTGTCTCCAGCCCATCATTATTAGACCTTAAGTCTTTGTCTAAATCTGCATCAAAATAAGCAGGCAAATTACCTCTAGGTTTCTTTAATTTCCACAATGTTCTTTCATCAGTGGTGCTGTCCTGGTTGAATCCCAGTCAAATCCATTCGAATCCACTATAGAAAACCAGATCCAGGAGCATCAGGAGGGCTGAATGAGTGATGACGAGTTTGACCCTGATGAGGGCCACAAATGACAGGCTAGTGTTGTCGTTCCACCGCTGACATACATCTTCACCTTTCACAAACACCCACCTCTCTACTGATATGACCATAATGTGATCATAATACACATGATATGAATAGTGCTCAGAGCCACAGTGATCACCGTAAGCTCAGATATGACTGAGCATTTACAGCTCCCTTTACAACTGTGCTGCATTTAAACCCAGACTGTTGTCCACTCAAAAGTTTATGGCTATTAGATCTGAACTCACTTATGAGGACAGATCAGGAGTGTGTGATTAAAATGAAGAGTGGAGTGGAGTTTTAAATATTTAAATATTCACAACGGAGCCACTTCACTGTGAAGTCGGTACTAAATACAGAGCTGATTGAAGAACGCATGGGGAGTAAAGCGCTTGAAAATGGAATTCAGATAATAGTAATTATACAGGTTTCCTACAGTCCCCATCCCCAACTGCCACAAAGTCACCTGAAGTCCCTGAGAAAGCTGATGGAGAGCTCCATCAAATATTAATAACAGGCTGTTTCAGCCTTAATGGAGTTTCGCTGCTCTGGCTCGCTTGTGTGTGTATGACTGGACATGTGTTTGTCTGTAGAAGAATGCAGAAAATAATGTCTTATGTTTGTGCAATTGGTATCATCAAGCATTTGTCTCTTTTAGCCTGCACATGTACGTGTGTGCATGCATGTGTGTGCTGAATATAGGGCTGAGGTCCTAATGCATTTAGCTGCCCTGGTGGGTGTATAATTGAGGAGCGCAGCAGGAGTGTGTGCAGGTAGCCTGCTTCTTTTCCTCCTCCTCCTCCAGTTAGCCCCCTCTCTGCCCCTGGAGAGGCTGCTTGGCTTTTGTTTACTCTGCTGTACAGCCTGGACACAGTGGCACAACGAAGGCACACAGCAACACACAGCCACTGTATACACACCACAGAAGCCGTTTACGCAATGGGTTGGGCAGAGTAATGGTACGGTCACTCTTAGCTTCCATAGGTAAAGACAGTCCAGTCGCTTAACCTTAAGCCAGATGAGCTGGGAGGAAAAAAGTGGGCTGTATGGAAAATAACATCACAAGTCTTGAAGTAGAGCTGGGCAATATGATGAGATTTATCATATCATGATAAATTATATCACAATGCATCTAAATATGCTTTGTGATATAATATGTCAGAACACTGAACAATTTTATGTTTCTTTAGAGACATGGCATAATTAGTCCTATGCAAATGTATTGAGTGCAGTGTGAAACACTGATTAAAGATCATTTGTATTCATAGGCTTTGACTATATTTTTACTCATGGGTCACTAATGGTTGTTTTTGGCCTGAAAAATATCAGAAATATACATATTGTTCCATTATTCTCCATCAACAACATTTCTTGAAGTGTTGACATATATTTGCCGTATTGCCAACCACTACTATGCATGTCATGGTACACTGTATTTTTTCCTGACATTGGTGAACAATTCACATAGAGCAGTGTACCTTTTCAGCTTTTCATTACAATGCAGTTTTTGCGGGTACAGCACACAGGGGACTGTTTGTAAATCAGCCACAGTTATTACATGATTGTCTGATTGTAATTACTTAAGATGCTGATTCAGGCTGGCTATGATCATTTTCCACAGTTGTCAGATTTTACAATTATGCTGTATCGCAACAAGTAGTGTGTGAATTAGGTGTGTTTATCAGTTGAGGCAAATACATATGGAGAAAAGAGAAACGCATTCTTTGGAACACGTTATTAAACTTGCTACAACACATTTATAACAAGTTGTTTTGCTCATTCTCGGGAGACATTTTGGCTTTGCTTGTTTGGCTCCATCTGGCTTGTATTTCTAGCTCTGGAGAGTCAATATCCAGCACAGTTTGGCAGTTCCCCTACTTAAACACACCCAGTTAAATCGCCAATTAACAGGAGTTGAACCAGGTATGTTTGACCGTAAAATTATTATTTTCTATGTTAAAAATGCCCTGATGCCGAAGGGGCTGTCCTGAAGGCCCTCTATAATGGAAAAACAAGTCCTTCATGCTAGTTTTAAAGGGACAACAAACTACAGCTTTCTTGCATGTAATTTATTCCCTCAAGATCCACTTATGGCATTTTCACATGACCATTTTCCAAACCTCTTTTTGTTCGTCAGAATTTTTTCTTACTGTGCCTTTAAGACTGATATGTGTAAAAGACGTGTTTTGATCGTGTGCCCTGTATTGTGCCCCAGTCAAAGACCAGTCAGGACTGAAACATTCCTTTAAACTTCATTGTGAATAGACTGGGCTAAACTGCTATAGGCTGATTGGCGGATGTGTGTAAATGTGTTGGTTTCTGAGATGTCATGGAGAAACTGACTCCAAAAGGGGCTGTGTTTGTATATACGGACTATATAGACTGGGGAATAAACAGTATGTTTTGAAACTACCAACAGTGGTTACATACACAGCATCAACTTCTTCAGCAATTTTTATTTTTTTTAACAATAAGGGCCCTTAAAAAAAAGTTTACTGTAGTTCTTCAACATTGTTAAAGTTTCAAAATGTACTGTTCATTTCCAAGGCCATCGAGTTTAAACAGGTAAAATTAAGCTCACTTGAGCTCCGCTTTGTAAAGTGTTTTGTGACATATTTATACGCATCCACAAATTCAGTCTACAGCGGTTAAGCCCTGCCCATTCACAATAAAGTGAGGCTTCAAAATGGTCAGGGAAAAATGAACTCTTTTGGCACATAAAAGCACAAACATCATAAGCTTACCTCAAGGAAAGTAATAAATGTAGATAATACCTCCTTAGTATTATTCAGTAACTACTAAAGATACATCTTTAGTGGTTACTGAATAATGAACCTGGGGTTCAAGGGGTTGTTACTGGGACCAGACAAAGAAAATGCTCAACTGTATTTAAAACATCTAAAAAAATATAGGTGTCCCCACACTTTTGATAGGCATTGTATAGCTCTGATTCTAACAGACTCAGTGGAGGCCCAGGTCACCCGAGTCACCTGGCCAGCTCAGGTGTGTGGAGGCCAGCTAAATGCTCAGTCGGGTCCTGAACCCATGACCTTCTGATCATGAGGTCAGGAGTCCAGAGGCGGGGAACGTGTTTGACGCGTGGTGGGGTCAGCATAGCCCAGGTCTGGTGAGAAGGAGGTGGCCTAAATTATTCAGCAGCTCGGGCAGCCTTGGTTGAAGCTCGATCACACGTGCAGAACAGAAGGGGGTGGGAATATGAGAGACATTACCCTGCTGCTGACAGGGGGCAGCGTAGAGCTCACACTGAATCAGCACATACCTGAGCTACTTACAGTGCTATACTGTAACACAGTACACCAAAGAAGTTGCTAAAATAAGAGCAAAGTATTAGTAATGATTTTTAAAGACTTTATCTGACTATACAAAAAGACAGCAAGGCATTTCAGCGGCTATCAGATCTGAAGCAAAATCTAGCAAACGTGCAGGTCACACACTTTTTACATATAAAATTAATTACATTAAAGTTGTTGCACTTGGTAGAAAAACAGTTCTGAAGAGTGAAATTATATAAAATGTATTTAAAAATCTACTAAGTTTTAAACAAAGCAGTTTCTCTCACTATTCTCTGAACTACGGCCAGATAAGGAGTTGCTCACCATCAGGCCGACGTGCTTGGTGTCATGCATTGCGTGACTCATGAGCTGTAACACACCCTTGACACCGTTCTCACACTCAGACAGACGGAGAAATCCCCTTCAGTGTAGCAGCATGAAAGCTTGACCTTTTCCTCTTTTCTGCCTTCTTCCTGTTCACCGTGGAAAGAGCAGTGATACAGTGAAACCGAAACTTGTAACTTAACAGGTTCTGGTCATCGCCTATGGAGGCTCCAGGATCTACAGCCATTATCTGAGGCCGAATGGATGAAGGCAGGACTGATCTCAGAACGTGTGAGAGCACACTGGATCTGAGAGACTGATAGGGGGTATGAACTTAAAAAAATAAACAAAGTCAAAGGTGGACACTGCGATCTTGGCTTGGGGCCACTTAGTCTGATTTGCTTCGGTATAATTTCCATCTGCAGGTCTGGCCCAAGTCCTCCATCTGTACCGTACAAGTTCAAAGTCAGTCTAGTCACTGGGTAGCAAGATGCCGCTTATTGTACTGGGCAATTGCACCACACACCTAGAGCCACCTGTAGCTTTAATGAAAGAAGGAGTGACTCCCCCTTCATAACAAAGGTCACACGAAAACGTGTGAATAAAAGGACAGGCTTTTTCTGAGGGCTGAGATTGACAGACAGAGGAGCATGCTTTCTTGTGCGTTGTGTTGACATTTTGTTGGCTTATCTCGAAAGATAGACACCATAAATAAACACCGCAGTGTTTAAACAACTGATAAGCGGCAGCTCCTCGTGCAGTAGTTTCTCAGTGTGTCTGCGAGCACCAAATGCTCATTACACGGCTGTACATTCTGACTCAGGAGCAGCGATTCCCAACCCTGGTCCTGGAGTATCTCTAACGTTTCTCTGGCTCTACACCCTACATTTGAAGTTCTTCATGGGTTCTTTAGAAAAGGCTACAGTCATACAGTCATACACAAAACTGTGATTAGCCCTGGGCCAATTAACACCGTTTTGTTGATTGTGAAAATACGTTAACAAATATTATTTGCTGAGTTTAACATACATTAAACGGTCTCTTTAAATCAACAGTAACTGTGTAGTAAAAAGTGTGTCCAATAGTAGAGGATTTATTATAACTGCACATCATTTGGCTGGAGCACACAAATGTATATAGACCCAGGACAACTCAAAGAACCATTCGAATAAATGGCTTTCTTGTAGAATGGGAAAAGCCTTTAAAGAACTTTTAAAATCGACATAGCACCAAAAAGTGTCTTGGTACTGTTATGAGTCACAGAAGCTTTTAAAACACTTGTTTGTAACGAGAGCAACACATTTGACCAAACTAATCAAAGAAGTATTTTACAAAGCGTAAACTACCTTGTACCTGTGTGAAGTAACTCAGTAGTTTCTTTTTAGTTTGTGTAAAAAATACATAAGACTGCAGCAAACTATTTCATGCTTTTCAGTAAGGTGTTGGAAATATGGAACGGAAAGAATGGAAATGAATGTTTACAGTATTTTCTCTACAGTATTGCTCATCTTTTCATTAACAGCCTGTAAATCAAATCAAATAGTCCAGTTTTGTTTCACATATTATGCAGGGTGTTGGTTTCACAGGTCATGGATTTGCAATATAAATTAGACTCTAGTTCACTGTAGTCAATTAGTGTTATCTATAACACCAAACAAAGTGTAATGTACTTTTACCTTGACCTCCATTAGGCAGGTCTTTTAGCTTTAGAGCAAGAAAAACACAAAAATGTGTGAGATAGGAGTACGGTTGACACCAGGGCTGGGAAAAAACTGCCCTAGGCCTCATGAGCAATTCACAAACCAGCGGTGTCAACCTGACTTGAACAAGGAGCAAATGTGAAAGATCACAGTCAGGAGTGCCAGCAGAGTATGGAAACTCGATCTTCTGGTGTAACAGAAGATTGACGTCTCCCTCCTCACACACACGCACGAGCACGCGTGCACACACACACACACACACACACACACACACACACACGGACACACACCCACACACCCACACACCCACAGACAGCTGTACATGCACACATTAGGTGCCCAGTGACCAGAGCATGCTGATGCCGGCTGGCGGGAGGGAGGTCGGGATAGCAGAAAGTAGTCAGCAGAATCCTGTTTACTTCGAGGCGAATCTGTAAAGTGGGATAAAGAAGCGCAAAGAGCAGTCAGTGGTGCATGACAAGCAGACATATGGCAGGGAGCGGCGTCCAGCTGTTCCACTGTCCTGCGGTAGCAGTAATGAGCCGGAGACGCCATCGTGCAGACCAAAGCCTCATCAATCCTGTCTCGCCCGTCGAACGCCAATCCCGCTCTCCATAACACGCACACACTCACTCCCACTCACCACCTTTAAGACCAGCCTGGCTGGGCCTCTGGAGCACCTGCTTTAAACAAGCACTGACATTACGTCCAGCGGTTTAGGACGCTCAACTCCTCCGCCTTCCATATGGACTAGAGCTCTGTTTGCTCAAGTAGCCTAAACTGCAGCCCTGGAAAGTACTGAGCTCTATAGGAACTGAATGGTATCTGTTTCATTCCCTTAGGCTAGAGCCACACAGCACCCTAGTGCTTTACAAGAAAAAGTCAGAGGTGAGGGAAGGTTCAAGTCAAATGTAGCCTGCAGAGGATTCAAAGCCTTAGTCTCAAAGCACCAACACTCAAACATCTGCAATGAACCCCACTAACACTAAAGTTGGGAGAAATAGTTGGCCATAACTGAGGAAATAGATTTTGCACAGCATGTTAACCGCAGATAGACAACAAGGCCCCGCCCCCATGCACTTTCTTTGAGATTCCCATAGATAAGCTTCTCAAACATCCACCTCACAGCTGGTGGGCAACTCAGCTGGGCTCATCCAAAAATCCCATCCCCAATCCCCACCCATAAACAAGAAAATGCATCACCACATTAACTTATCAACCCCACAAACTCCCCTCCACTCGCATCTGCCCCAAGTAATTAACAAGGCCAACCAGCCTAACACACTGGGTGCACCGCCAGGCCATGGACAAACAGTCTCGAAATGAACTGATCATTATCACTCCTAATAGCATTTTGAATTAAACAGATCCATTATTAATAGTGGCGAAGGCCACAGTGACAGATCCCAGGTCTCGCAGCAGAGAGCAGGCACAGAATGTGAAAGCCTCTTTCAATCCCAAAGCCAAGCATGAGTTGGAGGGGGGGGCCCATTTTTGCATCAGCACTGATCCTCAGTCCATGGCATGCAGAGATGGAGCAAAGAGCTTTCTGTTAAGCCAAAAGTAGAGTAAAGTCAAATCTAAAAACATGCATTAAGTTATTTTGCCCGAGCCCTCTGAGTCAGGTGACATGCCAGTGGTCCAGGGTCAACAAAAATGAAGCACACTTAGCTTGCAGAGTACAGTTATGTCTCTTGCAAGCATGTTGCACACACCATTACTGAGGTATTTTAAGAGCCTGGTAAGTGCTGCACCAAATCGAAAAAAAGAGCTTCACATCTGTGCCAAAATGTCTTTGTAGGCAGAGTTCCTGTAGGTTATCTATACGCTTATCTTTAAGCACCACTTTCCACACCTCTCTGCTCAGGGTTAAACTGAAGGGCAGCTGACTGTACTTCAGTTGGGCAGTTAATACAGCTGAGAAGCTAAAGAAACCCAAGCCACCCAAACCCTTTTGGGCAACATGTTTTTATAACAGTGAACTTCAGGCTCCACTTACAAAATTTAAGAAAAAAACTTCAAACACAGCTGACAGACAATATCTGGGGTGAGACAAACATTGCAAATAATGACCCAGTCCTTCTACTCACTCACAAGGTGGATTATCCACATTCCAAGCTAATTTTTAGCTTTTTAAGTCACCAATCTTACCAGAAAGAGGCTGCAAAAGATCAGCTCATCTAATCAGACCAGCAAGAGGGATCAGGTTTGAATCCCAGTTTGAATTGCAGTTAGTGACCGCAGTGTGAGCAGTGTGTGGGGACAGCATCTTGCTCAAGGGTACTTCAGTGGTGCCACTGGCAGTCCTGGGATTCAAACCCACGACTTTCCGATTGCATGGACAATTTCATAACCACCAGACCACTAACTGCCCCATGTATTAAAGTAAACTGGCCCCTTATAGTCATGCGTGAACACACCACAGCACACAGTTTAAAATTCTCTCTGCATTTAACCCATTCACCAAGTGCACAACCAGGAACACAGCACCTGGGGAGCAGGGTACCTCAGTGGTGCCACTGGCAGTCCTGAGATTCAAGCTCACGACGGGGCACCTCCCTAACCACCACTCCACTTGCTGTCCCTTGTATCAGACGCGCTCAGAGTTTAGTGCAGCAGTCTGATCTAACCTGTTGTCCAGTGTCTAGTGATCCTCGTCTTTGGCCTTACACTGTGCAGTTTGGCTGTGTAGCTTTTAGCAACATGCTGCATGACATACACCTGTGATAGGATCGCAACGGTGTAGTTGTTGGTTCCCCTTCTCCCCCCAGAGCCCCATCTTACCCGGAGAGTAGAGTTTGGCCAGCTGGCGGGCCCCTGCGTGTTGCGGTCCCCAGCGGGGCGCGCTGCTGCGGGCGGCCGCTCCGTGCTCGTTCCCGTTCGGGTCCTCCTCAGCCATGGAGCGCTGCCTGATCTCAGACTCCGACAGCAACGCGGCCGCCATTCTCCCAGCCCCTTCAGATACCGTGCATGAAAGGGCGTTATTGCGGTCTGGGTGTGTGTGTGTGTGTGTTACAACGCCACTCCTCTCCCTCCAGCCTCACTGAGGGTGACCAGCCCAGCGGACCCAGCTCCACACCCGGAACTACAACACGACCTGCACCACCACGCAAACGCAGTCGCTTTCGTCAATTTTAACCTCTTATCCACTGCTTTTTAAAATTATTTATTTAAAAAGATCTCACATGCATCCAAATACCCTCGCATCGAGTGCTAAAATCGCTCAGCGGAGATTAATTAAAAGAATATTT
>JBBJLS010000018.1:15084211-15099268 GCA_037577275.1 Bryconaethiops microstoma
CCGCAGCTTTAAATAGACACCCCCCCCCAACCCCCACCCCCCGCCGCCCAAAGTAGATCAGCTGCATTATATTAAACTTACTTTCAAACTATTCAGCTCTTTCAGCAGAAAATGTAGTTTTTAGGCTTCATTATGAGAAGCATGAGGTCATTAAAAAATATTGTGAATACACTCATCATGCAGTTTCTTCACTATATGTTGAGTGTTTGTTCACTATAAATCATTAATTTTTGTGCACCATAAAACATTTCTCATATGCTGGCCCACATAAAAGTGTGAAAGATTAAATGATAATCAGTCTGATTGACCAAAAAAGAGTTTTGTTAAGAAGAGTTGGATGAAAATACATTTCCTCTATATAAACTATCTTGTAGATTGCTTCATGCTCTTTAAATGATAATAAAGCATTTATTAACCAATGTAGACTTCAACACCAACACTCATAGTTATGTTAATCAGTTCATACACTACACTGATCACTGATGGTGGTGCTGTTTGTTCACTATAGAAAATGCTATATTATTGCTGATGGAACCTTGTGTCTCCAAAATAGTAATTTTTCAGGAGGAACAAATATTACTTAACTTTAATATAGGGCATAACAGATTTTGAGATAGTATGTAAACATTGCTAAAACACTGAAACATTTTTCCATTAATCTACCAATTCGGCCCAAAGATTTTTGAACGAGGCACAAAACAGGGCAGCCAATCAAGAACAAAGTAGTAAAAATGCTTGTTTCATATTAGTAATGAATAATTGGAAAATGGTCTATTCAAATGATTGTTTTTGGTATACAAACCCACACAATCATAAGTGGACCTCAGCACACAATAAAATACAAGAAAAATGTAGGATATGGGCCCTTTAATGAAATGATTTTATCATTGTTGACCATTCCTTTTGGTCCATTGATGACATGTTCACACATTTCAATTCATAACACATTCAATAACGTAGGAAAATAAAAAAACAACAAAGATTTTATTCCAAAAGCAACAGTATGTTATAGTCTCAGTGTACACAGCCTAAGACATCCAACCCTGCTGACAGCAGCCTTTCCATAGTGCTATAGCTAGTTTGTGTGTGTGTGTGTGTTTGGTATTGGCCTTCATTACTCTAGCAAGTGTGTGTGCAAAGAGGGTAGAGGAGGAGAGAGCCTGAACAGAATAGACTCTTGACGCTTCAGGGTTTCACCGCTGACTCCAGTGTGTGGCAGGAGAAAAATGCAACAGACGCAAATATTCCCTTTATTCATGATTCATTTATTTGTTTATTTTCAACTGTACTAGTTTTATTGCAATCTGGTTAATTCACATTTAAAAAGCAGACATCATCCAGTTGAACTGAAATCGATGATATTCATTTTTACAACAACCATAAGGCCCATGAACTGCAAAATCCCATCAAAACCATTACGTTTTTGTCAATTTATATGTTTTTTGTCTTTTTTTTACTGTAATTAGAAAAAAGAAAATATATAACAATAATAATAGAAAGGAAGAAAAGATATTACGACTGGCAAGCATTCACAACACGGCACAAGTACCTATTTACTGCAAGAAATAAAAGGTACAAAAACCAAGAGGGGGAAAAAAATGCATTAAAGGAAAAAAGGGCACCTATGAAGTTTTTTTTTATAATAGAAGTAACAGAGGACAAGGTAAGTGAAGCATTTCTAGAGACTAAAATCAGAGACAGAGGGACGTTTCTTTTTTTTCTTTCCATCTTTCTTTTGTTCCAAAAAAAAAGAAAGAAAGAAAGAAAGGAACGCACAAACGGGAAGCAGGGACGATAAAAAATACTGCACGTAGAATACCTTTTTCTCTCCTTTTTTCCCCCCTCTCCTTTTCTTTTTTAATAGCATATCCCATTAATATTCATTCCCCACTGTTCGTAATAGCTGCGCCCGGTGGCGGAATCGTTAGAGTTTTACATGTGAGTAGCAAATGACACTTTGATTGGCTGTGATGTTGAAATGGTCGTCCCCCACCGGGCGTGGGTCGGGGTTCTGGCTGAACGGGGCGTCCCACCGAGGCCGCTCTCACTGCGCGTGCTGGCTCAGTGTGTGGTTCTGCACAGGAAGACAGGAGAACACATGAGGAGAGAAATAATAAGCTACGTGCCCACACCTCCACCCCCCCTCCCTCCATCCATCTTTCTCTCCAGCCACCCGCCAGCCCTGTCTGTCCATCTTAGGGCCAGCACCCCCTCATTCATAGGGGAGTACCTGCTCAGTAGCCACATTCATACCTTTCTTTCTTTTCTTTCTTTCTTTCCTTCTTTACCCTCCCCCTTTCTATTAGAAACAGATTCACAAGCACTGTATCTTTGCATGCAAACATTCTTCTTCATCTGGCTTAGAACGGCAGGAAAAACACAACAGTCATATTATATTTATCTAATATTTGCTTTGCACTGCTTCTCAACCCACAATGATTTGTTTATTCAGATCTAGGAGTCACGCATCCATTTTGATACTTATTTATGAATATTTTAAAGCATCGTCTCAATACCACATTCTATGGACCCCTGAGCGCAACACATCAATTTATAATTACAACTGAAGCACCTCTAGTGGAAGTTAAACTGAGGAGAGGAAAAAAGAACTACGCCGTACTGTGGTTGAGACTAGTGACGATGTTAGCTCACACTAAACCTTGTAAAACAGAATAAAGATGGACAAGCCATTCTAAAATGAACTACATGGAACAATAGCCTGGAAGAAGGACGACAGAAATGGCTCACATTTGCCACCAGCTCGACCGGACGGCTCTTTGAAGAAAGGCAGCCACTGTGACCATGAAGGGTTAAGCTGTAATAAGAGCAGATATGCAGGAGCTTGGTGGGCATTGTGTTGGGGAGATTTCTCTCCGGCTGCTTTTTCCCGTGCGCTTCTCCCTGGACCATAAACCCAATTCCCAGAGAAGAGCGGGCAATCATCCCCCTCTCTTCCCCCTCAAAGCTGCTTTCCAAGATTAATCTCTCCAAGAGAGATAGGCTGTGTTTGCATGCCCCAATATGAGAAGAAAAAAAAAAACATCAGAAAAGGGGAGAAAAAAACGTGCAGGATTAAACATGGTTTTCTGTTGATAAATACTTATTCTTTGGCTCTTATCTGAGTGTGCATATTTATTTTTTTTTGCTGCAAATGACTGCTGGCAAAAGGGCCTCATGGTTCCAGAGGAGGGCCAAGCTGCTGGGTTTTAAAACCACAGCCCGAGAAGCCAACGGAGAAGCCATCTTTCGTTCCTTCTTTTCCCGTTTCTCCTCTTGTCTTCCTCGCGCTCCTCCTCCTGTGCAGGAGGGAGAGGAGACGGGCGCGGGAGGAGGGCTCTCCAGTGAGGAGGCGCATCTCTCTGGGAGCCACTGACCCCATTATGAGAGCAAACCACTTTTTAACACAGCTCCTCTCTGCCTGCACTACGCCTCCCCTCCAGAAGAGGTCAGCCTTGCCTCTAACTCCAGCCTGGACTCTCACTTTGAGGAGCAGAGGGGAGACAAAACAGAGCTGCAGAGCTGCAGCATCTCAGACAAAAAAGCAAACCTGTAGTGCAGTTTTCCTTCAGAACAAGCTCTGCATCAGCAGTGGTCCACTGTGATTAAACACGCATTTGCTTTATGTACACAGATCACAAACAATAAAAAACTATTGGTTCTCTTCTAGAAGAAACGATAATTTAAAAGGGGTCCTTCTTGCATTGCTAGAACATGAGGTTCTTAAACTGGTTAGAACAACCAGTTAAGTCTGTTCTTTTGACTTTATATATGTGGGCATGATGGAATTTATCTGCGCATTGTTACTTCAACATATAGCTATAAAATAGTTCCTAAAAATTTAATGGAGGTTGTTATGCAGTATCTTATTATGTGCAATAGTCTTAGCAAATAAATATCACTACTTATATCAGTATTACTTACTGATCTCTACTACATACAACAATGTACTTTTTTCACTCCTAACTACCATGTCGTTATTAATTCACTTCACTGTAAGTTACTTATCTATAGTATTTATACCCAGCATTGTGTATATATCATAGTGCATTTCATATGGAGTTTCTTTCTTCTGATTTTTCTGTTCTGTCTTTGCAGTCATAACATACGCAATTGCCTCTGGGAAAGTTTTTTGATTCTGATTCTGAATTAGTCTAAATACAATGCACATAGTCAATGTCCATCCATTCATCTCTCCATTATCTAAACAGCTGATCCTTAACCAGGGTCGCAGGGTAGTGGAGACTGGTCATGCTGTCACAGGGTGAAAGGTTGAGAAACACCCTGGACAGGTCACCAGTTCTTCACAGGACACAGGAAGGCTAGTTAGCTAAATGTCTTCTTGTATCATGACAGAAAATCGTGAGAGAGCTATTGTAGACTTATAGGTAGTGATTTCTGAACGAATCCATAATCTAAGTACAAAAAAACCACATAAATGTCATATGAATGTTATAAAACGACCATGACATGATGGAGACATGATGCTGATACAAAAGCATTTAGGAGCATTGAGGAAAGTCATAAATAATACGTCAGCGGCCACCGAAATCATATTTTAATTAACTGGCGACAGTTTTCTATCCTGGAACATTTAAGGATGATTTTGCATGTTTTGGTTATATTTTTGTTCTTCCAAAAATACTGTTCATTTCAGTTCTCGTTTTCATTTCATATATAGGAAGGGACCAAGTTAGCATAAATGACACCATAACACATGAAGATATTTTCACATAGGCATTTTAGATTTAAAAGGCAAAAAACAGCGATTCTGCATTAAGAAACACTATCAAAAACACGAGTATCGTAACAAAAGTTCAATAATTCCATTTACAGACTTAAGTCTCTTTGTAATGAAACATGCAGAGTTCCGACACCCACAATAAGCTCAGAAAAGTCTATAGTGATGTCACTAACATGGTAATGATGAAATATTGTCCTTTTGTCATTTCACACTTGAATTTGTGTCAGTGTATTCAAATGTTGTTGTGGAAGAGTGAGCATGTATACATGTACTGAGAACGATCATTAGATTCATAGGCACCCTTCCATGCTTGTGGGTGTATGCGTTTGTGTGTTCCTCAGGCAGGTGCAGTAGGTTGTGAGGAGCTTTATTGATTTGCAGGAGGAGGGACTGAGAGGCAGTGCTGCTCCCTGGTGTCTAGGGAGGGTTACACAGCTATTGCAGTGGCCTGATGGAAACTGCACAGTGCGACTGTAGGGGTGCAGAGTCCAGCAAACAAACAGCATCCCCGCTCATACACACACACACACACACACACACACACGCACGCACAAACAACTCCTGGGATGCTGCATGCACTTAGAACTATGCACCAGCGTTCATTCACCCCAACACACTGTGTGCTGGAACTGGTTACTCCTGATCACACATACTATAACACTTCACCCACTCCTGCTCTGCTGCAATGTAGCCCCTTTCACACAGGTAGCTGCAAGGAACACACACACACACACGTCCAACATCATCTCTGACGGGCATGCGGCTGATGTGGAGGCGATCACGCCGGTTATACTTGTTTAAATTAGTTAATCAGTGTGTTGGAACACACACGTTTTCCAGGCCCGTCGCAGTTTGCGCTCTTCATTTGAGTGCGTCGTCAGGGGCAGCGCTATTGATCAAGCCGCAGGCGATCGATTGCTGGAATGGTGTGTGTCTCTGAATCTGATAATGACTCGCAGTATGACATCAGTGCTATGCAGCTGTAATTGATATATTCTTTGAGAGACAGAGAGTGAGAGGGGGGGGTTTAAGTGTGCTGTATATAAACAATTTTAACCAACTGAAACACAATCCTTTCAAGCGCTGGGTAGTACCCTGCACTAAAAGGTAGAAGAACAAACATCTACAATCTCATGCTGGTGGTTGTCTGAACTGATGGACCAAATTAACTAATTTGAATGGAGGAGACCATTCAAGAACATCCTGAATCGGGAAGAGCGTCCTAGAACCATGTGCATGGAGAAGGGCATTCCAGAAGACTGTTCCATTCTGGAACAATGTTAAAGGATGACAACATTCTAGAACAAAGTGAATGGAGCACAACATTCAGGAAAGTGAATGGAGCGTTCTGGCGTGGTGTGGATGGAGGATGATACTCTAGATTAGTATTTACAGGGAGAACATTCTTGAACAGTGAATAGAGAAGAATGTTCTAGTAGAAACGGGCAGAACATTCTAGAACAATGTGAAGAATTCCTCAATTGTGTAGATGGGGAGAATGTTCTAGAGCAGCATGAATGGAAGAGAATGCTCTGACATGTTGTGGATAAAGAACAGTATTCTAGATTTGTACTCACAGGGAGAACAACATTCTAGAACAATGTGAATAGAGGAGAACATTCTGGAATGATGCAGATGGAAGAGGTATTCTAAAATATCATTCCATAGCAGAATATTCCATAGCAATGTGAAAGAAGAAGAATATTCTGGAACTGTGTGAATGATGAAAGCATTCTAGAACAACGCGAATTGGGGAATAATCCAGTGTAAATGGAGGAAATTATTCTGGAACAGTGTGGAAGGAGAACATTTTAACTGGGGTTGGCTTTGGAATGGGTTTGGCTTGTTGAAGAAGGGATTAGGAATTTGTTGGTACTGGGGGCATGTAAACATGCCCTGTATTGTTTAGTATGTTGCTAGAATAGTGTTGTAGTATTTAGGCACTTTCCGGACACTGGGTTGGGAACCACAGGCCTAAAATACTTTCTTTCATCAGAAGAAGGAACAGTCTAATGATTTTAAGACTTGAAGAGTCTTTTTCCTCCAGGCCCAGCCCTGTGCCTGAGATACTGCTATCTGTCTGTGTATTTATAAGCATTTCTCCAGTCTTGCACCGCTGCACACAGCTGCACAACACACAACCTCACGACGTGCATCTGCACCAGAAGTCCTCAGTGTGGCCACTCCCGAGCTCCAGCAGGGGGGCGGCCTCGTGCTAGGCAGAACAGCCTGCCTCCTTCTCCCCCCCCCAGCTCAGCACCGGGACGGGGAGGGGGGGGGTGTGTGTGGTGGGCAGAACAGCCCCTTGGAGCTCAGTCAATATCTACGCTGTCATTGTTTTCCTAAACTGGTTATAAAAGAGAGGCTAAATCCTGCGGAGCTGCGCACTCCTGGGAAATATGGCCCAGTCGCATTACTAATGCAGAGACCGCCAGACTGCTGCACCCGCTAAGGGGGAGGAGGGAGAGTGGGAGAGAGGGAGGGCAATGGAGAGATAAAGAAAAAAAAAAAAAATCAAATCTGCGTTTCCCAACACTGCCTCTTTTCACACACAGAGCATGTACACGCAGCCGGACTGGAGCTGCTGTCATGTCACTTTCAATCAGGGTTCCTGTGTGTATGTGTGTGTGTGTGTGTGCTTGTGTGTGTGTGTTTATGTGCCGCAGGGCCCCTGGCTCCCGGCTCTGTGGTGCCCCCTGGGGACAGTGTGGTGTCGGTGAGACTGTAATGTGTTGGCTAGCTCTGTTAAAACAGAAAAAGAGAAAGAGAGAGAGGGAAACAGACAGAGAGACAAATGCTGGCAGTGTGCTGGCTGCACAGCACATACTGGAGAGAAGGTGGTTAATCTCCTGTCAGTAGACTCTGGTCATTTGATTTTCCTGATCTTACCAAGTTGACCCTAAAGTACACACACACACACACACACACACACACACACACACACACACACACACACACATACACATACACAGACACACACACACATACACACACACACACACACTTATCAGTTGCTTTGAACTGAAGTTTTTTTTTGCTCTGGAAATCTCATTTATGTCTAGTTAACATTCACAAAACTACACATAATGTGCAAGTTTTCCTTTGGTGTAATGTGAAATAGCTTTTCTTTTTTTATGATACATTCCGCAAATACTCATGTTACATTTGATTCCAATCAGCGCTCTATACTGCATATCATGCACAGTTTATGCCACACGGTGGTCACACAGGACAGAAACTAAAAAGCCAGACATGTGAGCAGCACTCTCTGCCAGTCTCTTTATAGGCCTGGGTCTGGAGACTGGACACAAACAGGAAGAGGAAACACTGAGGCTGGCAGGAGAGAGACAGAGAGGGGGGGCAATGTGTGTGTATCTTTTGCTCTCAGGACGCGGGCCTGTCCCTTTCTGCTCCGTTTTTAACACAAAATGAAAAATCACCTTCGCCGCCTGGTGCACTTTAGTGCGGCTTATTTTTAGACCCACTTGACAGTCTTCCAAGGGCCGGAGACTAACAGATGGGCTGTCTTAAAGCTTCATATGCTCCCAGCTCTCACCTCCCAGAGACAGGAAACTCACTTGGGAGTGCGCTACAAATAAGCGGCCCCCTGCCCTGCCCCTGGATTCCCTCTCTCCCCACACACACACACACACACACACACACACACACACACACACACACACACACACAGAGTCCAGCCTGCACCCAGCCTGTCCAGCGCCTGTCCGTGTCCCTGTTCTCCCTCTCTGCGGCAGTGTCCTGTTTCACTACAGTGCACTGCTGCAGCTTGTCCCCTGTGCTCTAACCCAAGGAGACATCCTGCTGCCCCTGCTGCTGCCACTTAGTACTGCCAGCACTGGACTCTCATGCCATTAACTCATACACAACTGATACACTCAAGCTTACCATGCTAACTAACTCTACACATTATGAGAAGAATGCTAACAACCAATTCTGTCCAAAAGTATTCAGACAGCCCTTCTAATGAGTGTTTTCAGTTACTTTAGGGTGCATCC
This sequence comes from Bryconaethiops microstoma, assembly GCA_037577275.1. Taxonomy (NCBI): domain Eukaryota; kingdom Metazoa; phylum Chordata; class Actinopteri; order Characiformes; family Alestidae; genus Bryconaethiops; species Bryconaethiops microstoma. The sequence goes on from JBBJLS010000018.1 coordinate 15,092,969, forward strand.
TTTTCTTACACAGGTGTGCATCTGCTCACACATAGAAAAGCCATTAAAATGCGCTGTCAGTAGACTGGGGGTGTTTTGGAGAAATGTTCACCTTTGTAATTGAAGCGCTTATCTTTTGTCAAAATGACTTAATCTTGTCAGTACCATTTGGCTTTGGTGTCATTAAAATAAAATAAACAAATACATGAATTACTAAATTACATATTCTTTTTTGAGTGAGAGCAGATCAGATTGTGCAGGTGAAATGATTCATGTTTCTCTCTTTCTCTCTGAGTCTCCTTTACTACATGCTGGCCGTGACCTACTGCTCCATTCTGCTAGCTCAGAGCAGTCTGCTGGCACTCATTTCACACACACACAGACCTCTTACACTACACTCCCTCACATAATATCAAACACCTGCACATATACACACAAGTTCCTCTGTGACAGACACATTTCTGTGTTGTGTGTTTCTTCAGAATGGGTGGTATCCTCAGAAATATATGTACTGCAGCGAATAACGTACTTTAATTGTCAACACAGAGTGGAGAAAAGACACTGAATAAGATGCTCACAGAGTCACACAAATAGACAAAGGCCTATTTTCTCTGTCTCACAAACATATACATGCACTCATACACACATACGCTCGCGCTCACACACACACACACACAGTTGTGGTACTGGTTGAGCTCAGTGGGATGGGGAGGCTCGAGTGCCAGATGAGCTCGAGGGTCCCAGACGGGCAGTGTCATGGGTGACAGCGCCGCGGTAGGCTAAAGCTATGCTACGCTACGCTAACTGTGTTCTGCTGCTCTGAGACGCACCGGAGTACACACACTGCCTTTCCGTGTCACAGCCACAACATACCCCTGACTGCCTCTGGGGACAGGGCTGGTTTCTCTTCAGTACAGTTCTGAAAAGAGAGAGAGAGAGAGAGAGAGAGAGAGAGAGAAAAAACATGGGCGAGAGAAAATGTGTGTATGAAAGACAAGGAAAGAGAGAGAAAGACAGAAGGGGAGAGGAAGGAGGCTGTCAGCTCTGTGTGATTTATGGAGTGTACTGTCAGACTGTAACTCTGAAGAACGCAAAAGTGTGAGAGACCCCTGTGTGTGGTGTGTGTATATGAGAATTTGTATGTGAATGCAATGTAAAACCCCTTCCTGTGTGTGAGAGAATGAAACAAAACTGTAAAATCCCTTTGTGTTTGATGTGTGCATGTAAGTGTGTATGTAGGTGTGTTTGTGTGAGAGGTGTAAGAACTCTACCTGTGTGTGTGAAAGTGAGTGTGTGAAGGACCCCCGCCTGTGTGTTCTCTCTATGCTAGAGATCCTTAGAGGAGCATACCAGCACATAAAGTACAGTGTGATTACTCCAGTGGTTCTCCACCCATACGTTCTGCCAGAGCACGTGAGCACACACGCGCGCGCGCGCACACACACACACACACACACACACATACAGAGGTCCATGATACTCAGACAAACCAACAGCATACTTCTGGCCTACTTTTACCTCAAGACATGTATTATTATTAATTAAATAGATTTGATTAATAATTCATTTCTGAGTTGCCAGTGACCACAGGTTTTCACAAAAAAGTAGATATTCTGTACCTATACCACTTTTTAAAACAATATTAATAATTTGCTTTACAAAACACTTGCGCATTTCAGAGTTATAAAACATAATACTTTGTCCCCATATCGGATCTCACTTACAACAAACTATATGGCAGTATAGAAAGAAGTCATTGAGACTTCTTGATTCTCTTTACCATTCACTTTACTTTGTTACGTTCTTGTCAGCTTGTAAAGTCTCGTCACCAAATCATAAACATTTCTCATGATAGATTCTGATTGCTATTAAAATGTGCAACAAGATTCTGAAAGTTTAATACGCTCAAGCAAAAGGATTCCAATTGCTGTCGAATGTGTTTGAAGCGTTGGATTCCAAACAGTGTTAAATATGAGCCACAGTATACCCAACTCTGTTAAACATGTTCAAAGTGCTGGATTCTGATCGAGATTAAACTATCTCAAGTTATTCCAAGCAAACTGCAGTATAACAGCTCCAGTCCAGAGGACCAATTTTCCTTCACAGTTTCCAGCAGTGCCTGCCCCAACACACCAAATCCAGCTCTTCAGCTAATTAGCAAGCTCTTTGTAAGCTGGATCAGGTGTGTTGAGGGCAGAGAATACCTGAAACTGGCAAGGGTCTCCAGGACTGGAGTTAAAAACTTCAGACCAGATTCAGTAAAAAAATGTGAGAGTGTGTGCTCCGTGTTTAGACCGGTGAGAGTCATCTGGGCGACAGCTGTCTGGCTCATACGTCACTGTGCTGACAGCTACAGTCCCAATCTGGCAACCCACACACCAGACAACAACACTGCACGCAGCACACCTCTGTAGCACCAACAACCAGATTCGGCTCAACTGTCACTCTGGCTGGGGCGCGCGCGCGCACACACACACACACACTTACAAGCACCCTACCGCCACTACATAGCCCAGCTCTACTGTTCCTCTCTTATATTATGTCTGCCCTGATCTCCCTGTTTTCTACTTGTTACAGCTGAAAGCGAGTGGCAAATATGAGAACAAGCTATACCCTGGCCCTAACTGTTCCTTCCCCTCCTTTCTCTCTCCCTCCTTCCTTCCCTTCCCTCCCTCCCTCTATCACTCTCCCCCTCCTTCTCTTTCTCTCTCTCACTTTTCCTCAAATTATTCAATTTAGAGCAGAAGCAACATCTCCCCGTGTACCAAGTTGCTGAAGTTTACTCCCTCTCTCTCTCCCTTTACCTCTCCTTCCATCTCTCCCTCTAGCCCTCTTTTCCCCCAACTCTCTTATAGATCGTAGGTGTCTATGTCTCGCAAAAGTGAGGAGAATTTGCAAACTGATGCATACTTTATCATTATTCATCACACTCACACCCAGGCACGCGCGCCGACACACACAGAGCCCCAAACCAGTGTCCCATGTCGTAATAAAATGAATGTGAACGTCTTGATTTTCTCTGAAGATTAGTGTAGCTCCCATGGCGCGTGGGTTTGATTTGAATTCACCAGGCCACAATCTCGTCTGAGGCTCCATCTCAGCAAGGGCAGGGGAGCAAAACAACACCACAAACAGGTAAACAACTTAAACATGTCCCCTCCTGCTCGGGCTTACTTCAGCACCAGGCAGCCGTCCACTGCGTGCGTGCGCGTGTGTGTCTGTGCATTCCCTTAGCGCCCTGACAAACTGCTTTCACACACGGCAACATCACTTATCCTTCCTCACACCATGATCTCACTGTCTGCATACCAAAGGAGAGGAAACAGAATAAACAGAACAAACACAAACGACTTAACAGAATAATTCAATCATTCCATTAGGAAAGGAGTGACATCATTTGCTTATTTTCATTATTAACGTAATCTTAGTAATATATACTAACAATGATATATTCGGAGACTTTGGCTTTAACTCCTAAAAAACCTCCAAGTTACTGGCCCGTGTGCGTGTCTATGCTAGAGAAAACGTATCAAAATAGGGAACTCTCAATCACAAATCTGCTCTTTCATAGGTTAGACACCCTAACGAGACATATATAATGTGGCTGTAATGAAACATTCTAGCAGTGATGGACGACATGGCAAAAATATAATACGAAATATTCATAAATCCGCGATATGTCTGAATATTTTTCTTATAAGTTGAAATGGACAAATTATGTCTTTTATGAAATGAATCATGCAGCTGGTCAGTGTTGTTCAACCACTGGTGATACCCACAACAAGCATAATGTGACATAATTCATCATATTTCCCAACTCTAAACTGGAGTGCACTCCAGTTTTGTCAAAAAGGTTGTTTTTGTAATTTTCATATGATGGTTTTATAATTGGATAGTTTTTTTAATTGTTTCATCAAAGTACCATTAGCATGGCGGTAAACCTGTTGCTATTGTTTCAAACCTGTCCAGTTTAAATTACATACACCAACAGTCCACCTTTTTAAAGCTCTGAGATTCTAAACAAAGCACAGTCCAATGTCGCTATGAGTTGATTTTTTAAACTAAAAAATAAAAATTAAAAAAATTGTGGGTGGGGCATGGACAGGTCAGTATCAGCTTTGTGTGCTACCATTTTCTACAATCTCTGTTTAAAAAGTAGCATGATGTTGTCTTAGTGCTGTCACTTCACAACAACAAGGTCTTGAGCAAATGAACTGTGAAATACATTCCTATTCATGCATGTGCTTGATCAAAATGGTAGCTGAAGACATAACATAAAAAACTATCAATTTTTAGCTTTGTTAGATCATGTTCTTCACAAGTCAAAGTAAGGGAACATCACATCATTATTAACAAGAGAAATAGATTAAAAAGAACAAAACAGCAGCGTTTTGGCCTTGGCAACAAAGTGTGGAGTCCACATACCCTGAAGCCTGCAGTGAAAGCTCAGATAAACAGGCATGGTGCTGTAATGGTGGTTTCTGCCTCTGTGGCTCCTGGCTATGGTGTCTGTGGGCTATTGTAAGTGTGTAAGAGTGTTTGTGCTCTCCTCAGCCCAGCGCTCATAGCTTTAGCTCCAGCTACTGCCCATGCTGCAGTCCCCAGGCTACACCTCAAGTAGCCAGCCAATCAACAGTGAAGGGGGATTTGGGGAGAGTGTGGGTATGTGTGTGCGTGTGTGTGTGTGTGTGTGTGTTGGGGTTAGGGGTCTGAAGAGAGCCCCCTAGATCCCCATTCTAATAAAACACTGTGCCATTCCACAAGCTAGGGCAGCTGGGACATGGGCAGACAGCCACGCGTGCACTCTCTCTCTCTCTCTCTCTCTCTCTCTCTCTCTCTCCCACATATACACACACACACACACACACACACACACACACACACACACACACACACACACACACACACACACAAGAGGGTCCAGTGCTTCAGATCTAAGGGCAGTGGTTGTTCTTTGTGAAGCTGGAGAAAATCGTTAGCAGGCGCGGACAGCAGGAGGTTCCTTTGACCATCCAGTAAAGCCGGAGACAAACAACCTTTGGCTGACCTTTCAGTCTCTGCAAGAAAATAGTTTTGTTTTGTTTTTCTTTTTGGACACGACTAGGGAAGCTTAAGATGCAGTATCCACGCATAGCCATATGCTTAAAAATATATGATTTACATTTAAGGCATTTATCAGACGCTTTTATCCAAAGCAACTTCCATTCCCTAACTACAGGGGGCAGTCTCCCTGGGGTTAAGGGTCTTGCTCAGGAACCCAGTGGTGGTGTGCTGAAGGTAGGATTCGAACTCATGACCTCTTGGTCCAGAGGCAAGTATCCTACCCACTAGGCCACCAATACCACCCATATTATGAAATCTAAATTCTTATTAAAAATGTACTGGAAGTTTTGAAAAAACAAAATAGAAAAGAAATTGGTGACGTTGCACTGTGTTGAGGCAGGTACCAACACAACTGATCTGCAGTGTGTTTGTTGATATTAAACCGTAGGACACACCGCTTTCATTATCCAGGAATAAATTATATGCAGTATTAACATAAGATGCAAAACAGCCAAATGTATACAAATATTTCAAGAATACAGAAAGTATGATGAAATCGGTTATATTGATAAAAGCATCAACTTGCAATATAACTTGCCCATGTGTCCAGTGGAAGTGCATTTATTACTTTCAATCTATTTTCCCATTCTGTTGCCCTATGGCCACAATTACTTTTTATCATTTTGTGTAACAACCATTAAATCAAAACTGCCTTTGTAGTTGAAAAGGAACTTTCGGCCTCACTGTCAGACTCTTCCCGTGTGACATGTTTGTGTTGAAAAAGAAGTACAGGCTGGAATGCATGTGGTCAGATAAAAGTGTACCATGTTACTAAAAAGCCTCCAGTTAAAAAAAGGACATTTTATTTATTGTGTTAAGACTAAAAAAATCGTTGTTACCATATGGCAAAACAGTGAAGTAAAGGGTTAAGGACTCGTCCTAAAACACTATGTGGAGTTTGTATAGACTTTAGAGGTGTTCTTCACGCTCATACGTCCGTTACTGTAATGTTGTCTCTGCTTTTCCCTGTATCTTGGCTTTTTGTAAATGTTCCGTGTGCCTTTTTGTTTACCATATGTCTGTTTGTTTTTGTTTTGGTCTTAGCCCCGCCCTAGCCCCGCCCTAGCCCTGCACTACCCCCGTCCTAGCCCCGCACTACCCCTGTCCTACCCCCGTTCTAGCCCCGCAGTACCCCTGTCCTACCCCCGTTCTAGCCCCGTCCTAGCCCCACCCCCTTATTATCATGCTCCCCTGTGTATTGATCCTGTCTCCCCTCAC
>JBBJLS010000018.1:15100629-15115804 GCA_037577275.1 Bryconaethiops microstoma
CACACACACACACACACACACACACACACACACACACACACACACACACACACACACACACACACACATACAGACTCAGGGAAGTCTCTGAAGTTTCCAGCAAAGGAGCTGGGATCCGGCAGAGCGGGTCTAGCAGCGCTGATCAGGGCGAAGCATCACTTATTTACCAGCTTACGTCTGCACTATTTATGGGACACAAGGGAGAGGCACATGGAGAGAGAGAGAGAGACTGAGAGAGGGAAAGAGAAAAGGAGAGAGGGAGGCTGGCTGAAATATGCATGGGGCCTGGCTCATATGGGGGCGAGAGAGAACGAAGGAAAGAGGGAGAAAGAATGCCAGAAAAAGACAGAAAAAGGAGAATAAGAGAGAGAGTTGGAAACTGTTAGTGGAGGGAAGGAGAGAGTCAGAGGGAGAGAGGGAAAAGATGCGCTGCGGGAGCTAGAGAGGATGATGCAGTGACGTGTCCTCCAGGAAGCTCAGGGGAAGGTGCAGGATTAACGGAGGCCGGCCCTGAGCGGGGCCACACGGGGAGGGCATGCTGGGTAGGGCAGGCAGGCCAGGCCCTTCCATCCATCCAACCTCATTAACACACACACTTTTATACAAAAACACCCAACCAATAAGCCAAGCTTTACTGAGGAACTGGATGATTGGGGCTGAACAGAGAATGAGCAAAAAGAGCCAGAGACTCTCAGTAAACACAACTATCGCACATTCATCCACAGCCCCAGATCCACCACACATCATAAAGAACACAACTTTAACAATCCTAATATATCAGGAAAAGAGTGGAGGTGTGTTTCTGAAAATCTGATGACTAGACAAGTATGACAGCCCTGATTTTATAATAGAAATTACACTGTGATTAGTATTAGTACAATTACAATTAGATGTAAGTCACGCCCCCACACATATACTGGTGTATTTGCAGATGATGAATTAACCTTATCAGTACTTCAATAAAGGTATTTGACTATATTTAGTGCAAGATAGTGAACTTCTTCTGAAAAGACAGCTGTTCTAATGCAAGTGAGTTAGTAACCCATTAAATCCTTAAGGGTCTGTATTTGAGTCAGTACTTCATCACTCAAATGCCCATATAACGTATAACTGGTACAATTTATATTTGTTTCATAACAGTTGCCAAATGATTTACAGCAGTTCCTTAATAATAAGTCTTAAAATTATGAACTGGATAATAAAGTTATGGTCATGGGGTTAGTTTCTATAGAGCAGCGTGACAGTGCTCGTCCACACCAGTGTGATGGGGTCTGGGACTCTAGACACTGGGGGGCATGAGGGGACAGAAAGACAGAGGGGAAGAGGAGGTTTCGCGTGGAGAGATGAAGGGGGCAGTTTGTGCCCACTGAGCCATCGGCTGGAGTGAAGATCTCGGCCGGTCGGCCTTGGGGCGAGGCGGACAGTGACCGACAGGGTCCAGCGCTCCTCCTGCTGCTAAATGGACTGACCGGCCATATGCCCAGCGCCGCCGGCCCTACATCACTGTCATGCCGCGGCTGGGGCTAGGCCGCATGTGGGGGCCGCAAGGGTGGGGGAGAGGGGTTTACAGAAGATTTAGGTCACACCCCCCACCCCAAAGCACAAAGTATTAGAAGATAAGTGATTGAAATAACCATATAGTTAGGCTCAGTATAAGGAGAGTTATGGTGGTGATATTCATCTGAAAATATGGGGTTTACTGTACTGATGCAAACAGATTATTGTCTGTTAAACTTCTAAGGCCTATATGTGGTGCACTGTTAACTGCCATGGGCAATAAGTTTTTCGAAAAAAAAACAGATATTTGTTCATTTATAACACACTTGCCGAGATCTTCACTTGCAGTCAAGCGCAAACATTCGCATATTCCTGGTTAAATCACATGTCCTGTTAGGTAAAAAAGTGAGTTTAACATATTGAAATACAAATGATATAATACACATGACATTACTTCCCTTGGTAGGTTAAATTCATCACATAAACAGTAACTATTAAAATGTGCAGAAGTACATTTTTGTAGTGCGGGTGTACTCATGTACTTAAACCAACAAAACATGTTACTTGACCAGGAGTGCGCAAACTTTTGCACTCGACTATACAACAAAAGGCATTATGTAGCTGTATTGAACAACCACCCACTGGCTTCTATTATATGCTTGCTTAAGGTCAATAGGTCTTCTGTTTTTCAATATGTACAGTGAAGTGTGATGAAATGATTTTCTGTGGTATTCAATGGCATGCTATAGGTAGACACTGATATAGGTAAAACACTACATTATTCTTTAAAACTCACACTTAACCAGCAGCACCATTCGGTGCAAGGGTCGACCAATATTTAGCAGAAAATGTGACCTTAATGTGATAATACTGTGCTGGTCCAAGCAGGCTAACTAGAATAGACTCCCCCGCCCTCCCACACACATATACTCACACATGTGTGCAGTGTGAAGTGCAGGCTGCGGAGCTGGTGGCCCATAGCTCAGGAAGATGAATGCAGAGTGGGCCAGGGCAGGATGGAGCTGACCCCAGCTGCCCACTGGAGCCTGGCTGGGCTGAGTTATACACCAGCCTGCCCTCCTCAATCTGTCTGCCCCATAAGCAGCACAGAGAGACAGAGAGAAAGACTCAACAAAATCAATTAAGCTGGATGGGGTGCAAATCTACACAAGGCCTAACACAAGTTTTTCAGGCCCGAAAATAAAACACAAAGCAGAAAAACATACAAAAAATGATGTGCAGAGGCAAAATTAGGTCATTTTCCATTGGTGTAATGAATGACAAATGAGCATTAATATTCTGGATGCATGTGGAAGCCCTCCACACTCAAGAGATGGACCCTGAACAGAGTCCTTAGTGCCAGCTGGCCTTACAGCTCAGTCATCATTTATCACAGGGGTGTCCAGCCCTGCTCCTGCGGATCTACCACACTGCTTACTATATTTCTAACCCTAATCTACAAGATAAATGCAGCTCAGGCTGGGGCAGGAAACAACACCTGATCCACACGAGAGGACATCTGAATATTAGCTTTCATCAAGGAGAAAACAATTGACAACAGATTTACCACTTCAGTGACAAGAGGGCACTGTGATGTACAGCTTGGACAGGTTTGCTTTTTCAGCTGATTTAAATTTTACACTGTGTATGATTGTAAAATGATTTAAATGCCTTGTGTCTTGTTTTTAGGTACACTCTTAAAGATGCCAAATAGAACCAAAAGGCATTCTTATGCTAATCTTGGTTCAATTGTGAGGAACATTTTTTAAAGTAATCTTTTTTAAAGTACATAATGTAAAAGCTTTTTGGGTACTGTCTGATTTTACCATTTTTACCAAAATTTTTTTTTCTGTTTTTTGCTTTTGTCACTATTTGTAATCTTTAAGTGTGGTACAAATGGAGGTCAACAATGAAAATGGCACATTTGTATATCTTCACACTGTAATGTAAATGTAAACAGTATAAAGTAAAGGTGTGTGGTATGGTTAGGCCAAGATTTGAACTCTATAGGATAGCAGATCTTTAAAACTGGATACCCTGATCAACCATTCGCCATCTTCAAGCTCAGATCTGAGTTGACAAAAAAAAAACTGTAGTTAACATCTTATTCTGGCTAGCATCAATTACCCCAAACAAAAAGTAAGGCAAGAGGTGCATGTGTCAGCTGTTTTTTTCATCCCACACCTGCTGGCAATTCTGAGTAATGGGCCAGCACCCACTCGACCCAAATGTTTAAGCACTGTACATTTAAAGAGACTGCTAAATTTAATGAACTGTCAGACATCTCATAACTCTGTAAGTGATAAAAACGCACAGCAACTTTGGCTTGGGTGGGACAGCCACAGCTTGGTGGAAAGTGAGGAATCACACCTGCAACATTCAGTTTACTTTACTGGCATTTAAATGGAATTACATCATGTGAAGGTTTTTCATATTCATTTACAATAATGTTTCTTTAAGGAACTATGCATCAACAGATTCCTTAGGGACCTAAAAGCGTCAAAAGAAGTTTATGTGTGTATGTTTGTACACCTGTATTTGTGTAAAATAGAAATATTTGATGTTACATGTACTGCATTCATAAGGCATATGTTTATTGTTTACTCTCTTGGCTGAAGTGTCTCGACCCTATTGGTTATTCACCCTCTACTGGTCGTTTAAGTGTTACTAGCAGAGAAATACAGACGGCCTTTTCAGTTGGTAATAAACATCACAACTGGACAAAATGAAGCCGTGGATCAGAAAGGAAGGCTGCATATCTATGTGCATGCAGCCCTGTTGGTCCTCACGTTAAGTCTCACAGTAAGTGCTTGTTTAAAGCTTGGTTAAAACATTAGCCTTACATAACAGGACAGACCTGGCGTGTGTGGCAGCACTACAACGGTGTTGATGTGTGTGCTTAGGGCCTCCTTGTGTGCATGTGTATGTGGAAAGAGACAGAGAGTGTGTCAGTCTTAGAATGGTGGGGTGTAGGGCCACCCTGAGGGAGCTCAGATAAAAGCTTGCATAAAAGAGAGAGAGAGAGAGAGAGAGAGAGAGAGAGAGAGAGAAAGAGAGACTAGACTACTCTACACCTTTCCCAGTCTAACAGTTAGAGTGAGACCCATCTGGAGAGGAGTAATGTCAAGCTCACAAAGAATGTTGCAGTAACCTGAGCCCCTTTCTGATGACCTGTCAACAGCCCACTCTGAACACTTGCTCTGTGCAGTTGGGCGTGAACCTGCTGGGCATAGAGCTGTCTGTTCACCTAGGAAACAGTCTACACCATGACAGACAGACAGATACACACACACACATCTAAAAAAATAAAAAAAAAAGAGATGCACCGAACCCACTTATTCTCTCCCAGTTTTGTTGCCTAAACTCAGGGTATTGGCCCAAACTGAATACCAAACCAACACCAGAGCTGCTTTCCTCTTTAAAATCATTCTTCTAACTACAACGAAATACAAAAGAAACAAAAGTAACACTTTACTACATAAGCCTTTCATGACAAACAACCTAAACCTACATACACGTTTTTTAGTGTTAGTTATCATAAAGATTGCTTTTGTCAAGTTTTGACATTTCACATAAGCACCATCACGAATGATGCTTGTATGAATAGGTCGTCATGAAACTTTCTATCCGTTTATGTCAGTAGTCTTTTGTAGGTATTGTGTAGCTTTATATATGTTGCCTTTCTGTGAACTGCAACAAAATTAAGTTATGGAAATGCACAGCTGGATAATGCGCTGTTACAGTTTTATGACTGTGACAGAGAAATAGTATGGAACGTGTATGTGTAGCCCTATTCCTGATCCATGTCCACCAGTTCAACATGTGCAAAAAGTCTTGCTAAATAATCCAATATTTCCTCCAACCTGTACTGCAGGTTCTTGCTCTCCCTGCACCTGAATCATCAGCTGATTATGAAGCCTTTTAGCTGTATCAGAGTTAGAGAAAATAAAACCAAGTGGTGTGTGTGTGTGTGTTGTCTGTACATTATGAATGCACACCCCACAGGTCCTACAGCAGCACATGCAGATTACAACAACCATATCGGTGCTTGGTATAAGCAAATATTTGATCAATATTTTGTGCAAAAATGATGATTTATCCATTTCTATTAAATCACAACCTTTTATAAATATAGATGATTGAACACATTAAACTCCGTTTTGCTTTCCCCAGTATAAAACTCTTAAACCTGTTAAACTAATGTAATATATTACTGTGCCATGTTTACGACTGAATGTAAGAAGTAGACTGTATATGGGCAATATGTCAATGCTGGAATTGAACTGATTACTATTTGGCACTGAATTTTGAAATTAGTACAGGACTAATATCCGTGTGTGTGTGTGTGTGAATGTGTTTGTGTGTGTGTGTTTGTGTGGTGTTCATGCCCTCATGTGTGAGCACACGAGTGTAGTAGAGAGTACAGCAGGTGGTCTGATTGATTTGCAGAGAGGTGGGTCTAATCGTTACTGGCTTGAGGATGCTCCTCATTTTCTCCTTTAATTCCCTTATTAGCTCTGATTTGTGTCACATCTGCGTCTCTCACGGCTGACAAAGGCTCATCCTGAGGTCCACCACAGATGCTGGCCTTCATCTCTGTGGAACCAAAGCTAAACAAGACTAACAGCCCATTCCATACCAGCAGGTATCAGCCATATTTGTTAGACTGAGCCTACAGGACAACATATGGCATCTGTTGCTAGGAATTCTGCAATCACCCTGTCCCTACCACTCCCCATATGTAATAAGGTAAAAATACTGTTTTTCTCATTATAATGCTTATAATAATAATCATCAGTGTTGTCAACTCTGCGACTGCTGTCTCTTCTACTAAGTACGTTCATTCATAAACAGTGTAATTTAACTTTGCCTCTGTAACACTGTAGTCAATTAGGGCTGTCACTATTACTTGACTGAACTCAAAAATTCTATTTACAAAAGACAGTTAAAATATAGCTTCTCAATAAATCATAATTGGTTGGAATTTTACTTGATAATGGAGGTTTTTTGGAAAGGCTGCTGGAGATGCCACTGACAATATCCCAACTAATAATAGTAATACAACTGATCTGAAATGACTGTAGAGGACCTAGTGTACAGAGATGAACTGAGGAGCTGAGCGACTAACCTGGAGTTCAGTCTGGAAGAAGAACTTCTGCGGACACTGTGAGCAGTCATAGATCTTGTCCTCCTGCCCGTGCACGGCAAAGATGTGCTGCTGCAGCTTGTTGGCCTGGACAAACACTGGGGAAGGAGAAAGCGAGGAAAACAGTCAGGTGATTAGCTAAATAAAACCTTTAGACATTTTGCTAAAGGAAAGCAGACTTCAAATGAGTGGTCAGGGGAGACGATGTCCGAGGAACACAGGAGAACTGCTTTTAGTGCAAGACAAGTAAAAAGCGATGCAAAGTGTCTGAACTGAGATGGGGAGAGAAGGGAGAGAAAGATGGTTCTTCAGCTCTTTATCACAGAGAGGCGAATGACAGGGGGAGACAGAGGGAAACGATGGAATGCGGAGGTAGGCTAAACTATCCCCTCCAGACCTTGTGATATTTATCAATAAATCATCCCCACCTTTTCCTCAGGATTTCTTCTGTTCCTGTGTATTTCTCTCCCTCTCTTTATTTTTTGTTTCAGTAAACTTAAGTTTGCTGTGTGTGTGTGTGCGCAGAGAGCATTAATTATTAAGACTTCCCCGGAGGAGAGAGAGTCTCTTACTTATTCATAAGCCGCATAGGAATAGAGTTAAATTTTAAAAGAGAAGTGCGTACCTGTGGGGGTAGGGGAAGAGGGTGCAACCAAACAACAACTCAGAGAAGAGGGGAGAAACGAGAGAAAGCTAATCCAGAGAGGGAGAGGGAGTGGGAGAGACTGGCAAAGAAAGAGAGAGACGGCAGAAAGAAGAATGAAGAGATTAGGAGGACAAGACAGAGGAGGCTGGAGTAGCCGGACAGCAAGCAGGGGGCGGTGGAAAGGCAAAGTGGAAAGGCAAAAGGACAGTTACAAAATGCAAAAAGACATTGCTGTCATATAACCCTATTAAGATGTCTTAACAACGTTACAACGTTAACATATTTTGAAGTTAAAACTTTTTTCTTTCTACTACAAATTCTAGAACATAAATAAAAACGTTATTGTTTTTTTTCCACACAATTTTCTCTTCAGTTTAGTTATCATTCCCACTTGTTGATTAGGTCTCACCCTGTCACACAGTACTACCAATGCTGGAAAGCTAGCGTGTGCTTCCCCACATTAAGTGAAACAGCACATTTTTGAACTGTGCTAATGGAACATCATTGAAAAGCTCAACATGCTTGAAGGAGAACACTAACTGCCAATTCTATTATGGAAGCTAAAAGACATCTGCGCTGGCTTGCATTACAGTGGTTTATGGAGGAAGATGGAGGGGCACTCTAAACAAACCAGAGAGAGTGAGGCCAATTATACTGTCTTGGACTTCTGAACCCAGACAGATGTCACCACTGGGAATCAAGCTTGGTAGCTCCCAAAGACCCCAAAGACGGTTGCAGCACCCAAGAGATCCTGTTACTACATTTTCCGTTTTTAAATTAAGCCTAATTTTAAGCCATTTGAAAACACTCTTTACATTGCATGTGAATTACCGTATCACATAATAAAGTCAAGGCTCTTTTCTTTCCCATTTGCAAAGATGCAAGGATTTGTTGCTGCACCAAAGAAAAGAACAAAAGACAAGTGTGTCTACGGCACCAGAGGAGCGCAGGGCTTGAATAGTCAGGGACAAAATGGTCTCTAACAGCAGTCAGTAATGTTGACAACCTCAAATAATGATTTCTGATTCCCAAAGGTGAGTTGATGGACAGTCCAAAGTGACTTTCAAAGTATGCATGAACACAATACACCTCTGCTCCACACACACACCCATGCACGCACAGGGTCTGTTTAGCTAAAAGCACACGTAGAGCGAGGGCTCTACCCTGGAGAGAGAGCGGATTACACTGCTTCTCTACAAACCTGCCCTTTATTCTCTGACCTCAGCTAATGCTCTCTGAAAAACACACTTTTTTGTAAACACACACACACACACACGCACACTTAACCGGCTCACCTCTAAGACCTTCAATTCAACTGGCCTTAATACAAATACAAAGCTTTTTGAATGCTTTAGACGGTTTTTGAATGCTTTAGACGGCTTTAGATGGTTTCACAAACTATAAACACCTGCATCATATACTAGGGATGCTTCCTGGTTTGAATTACGTTTTACACATGATATATATATATATATAGTATAAAAATACAGGCTATTATTTTACAAATTGATTTACTAAATTCATTTACTGTCATTAACTAATCTCTAAAATTTTGATGTTAGAAAAAAATTGTCCTACAATTTAATAATGTGGCTACAATATTTACATTTTCAATTGTGCTTTTGATTATGTTTATCTTCTATTTATAAATATAATTACATGTTATTATATTTAGATATTACAATAATACATGTTGTCATACAAGTCATATTGTCACATCATTATTATATTTGTTTATCATGATTTCTGATGACAATGTATTAGCTATAGAATGGTTTCAGTTCTTATATAAAATTCTTTGAATTAAGAAATCTTTTTGGGCAGTCTTCTACTCCTCTCTAGCAGACTAAGAAGAGAAAGTGAGAGTGGCACCGTCTGCCTGGGACACCCCCTGTTCCACCAGGGACCTCAGCAGCTAGGTCAACTCTCATTAACTTTACTTTGAGCTCAAGAGGACCGCTAAACTGACCAGGACACCCTTACTCCATTCTGACCTTTATTACCTTTCTCTCCTTAACCATAAGAACATGTCATAATATTTTCCTTCAAAATCATGTTCGGGTGGAGCTTTTCTGATTCATAAAGAAAACTAATGTTTTATTTGGCTGATTTTAAGACACAAGAGTGATCCACATCAGTGGCATGGAGAGTCCAGGCCTAGTTTTGATGTGTCTCCTTACCGCTTAATTTTGACATGATCTGTTAATTTAGTTCTATTTGCTGAGCAAGAAGGGACAAGAGAGAGGAGGGGAGAAAAAAAATAGAAAATGTATGAAGGCACTAAGTGGAGGTACAGAAACAGGGTGAAAAATATGCAGCCATATCAAAATTCACTGGATTTTGAACTTTTTTTGATGTGCTTACTTGGGCCGGCTCCGCCAAATTTCATCAAGCAAGAGTAACTGCTATGAAAATTTGCACTAATACTATTTCTTTTGTGAAAAATGCAATCTATGATAATTGGATTATCTTTACTGCTTTTGTTGTGTTGACTGTGATTAATTATCTAAATATCTAGTCATATGAGATATATCTAGAGATATATATAGTCTATATCTTTTTTATGGGTCCTTAAATGTATTCAGAGACAGATTTATTTTTTCTACCCCTTATATTATGTGACAATAATATATTGAATGGACCAACAGAGAAGAATAGAAGAGAAAAGGAATGTGCATACGAGAGTGAATAAATTAATACAAACTCATGCCTTTAATTGTGCACTGAAGACAGCACAAAAAAAGCATGTGCACAGGGGCATGCAAGAGAACACATGTGTGTCTGTATCTCAATGCGCACAAACCTGAGCAACTGCGTGTAATCATGCAGCATTAACCTACATGAACGGGTGCAATTACACACATGTATGGGTAAGTGGGCACACACCATAAGTAACAGGCCTGTAATTTCTCAGCATATGTACGTATGTGTATGTATATGGCCCACCCACATACACACACTCCTTCACTGCCCCTGACCCTGTGCCCTCGACCCCCTTGACTCCTCCGCCCTCACCCCGGGCAGGGCCCCCTTACCTGTGAAGCAGACGGGGCACTTGAAGGTGCCACCCATGCCCTCGAAGCTGTGCTCGATCAGGTGGCACAGGAGTTTGGCCGGAGAGTCAAACATCTGGTTACACAGCTTGCACTCGTGATTGATGCCTTCCTCTGCAACACAAAAACACATGATACAACAGGTCATAGAAAAAAAGAGAGAGAGAGAGAGAGGAAATTAAAAGTAAGAAAGAGAGATGACGAGAAAGAGAGGTAGACAAAAAAGAAAGTAAGAGAAGATGGAAAATAGAAAACGAGAAACGGAGACGTAAATACACGCGCACAGACACACACACATACACACGCTCACACAAACACACACCTTTATATGAAAACACACAGTAATTTCTCTCTCTCTGGTCTGGCCAGTCTGACTGGCCCACCTCCCTCTTTTCCCTCCTCCTCCTTCTCTCCTCCTCTGCCCAGTGCCGTCTCTTTCCTGGCCGGTAATTGCCTGCTGCCCCCCAGTGCCGTGGGCTCCGTGCCCTCCCCCCTGCCCGTGACTCTATTTTAAGCTGGCCTGAGTGACATCAGTGCCCCCCAAGCCCAGTCAGAGCAGGACAGATGAAAGGTGGGCGTCGTGTCGTAGCTGGACGCTTGTGCTCCCTTCTTATCGCCTGCGCTCCACACAGGCACTCGCCCTGCCCGCCCGCATGCACTCCATCAGACCCCTATCTACACCCCCTGACTTCAATCCTCCTGTCCAGGGGTGGTAGAGACACCACCCTGGGCACCCCTGTGGTCCTCTGCTGCCTGTGGAGTTTAACACCCAGCTAGAACGCTCAGACAAACTGTGTGAAGCTCTGCCTCTGATCACAAATAATATTTTGGCAAGTGAAAGCATCAATTTAGGGAATATACCACTGCTGTCATTATCTGATGTCATTATTAAAGTCACTTCTATCAGTTAATTCAACATGTAATATTTGGTAATTACTCCCTCACTGGGAAACCAACCCTATATGTCCAACCCTTCTAGTAACCTAAATAGCAAATTCAGCTACATTATGGTGCACCCATTAAAAAGGCAATGGCAAGAGAATAAAGCTGCAGCACATGAACCTGAGGCCACCAGGCCAAATGCCAAGCGTCAGAGGGGTATCAAGCCCCCAGCAGGCTGCAGGGCAGTGGAACTGTGTTGTCTAGAGTGAAGAAGCTCCATCCAGTACCTTTCAGATGTGTTAGGGTATCGACTCTGATTCAACACTCACTATCCAACATCAGCACCAGACCTAACTGATCCTGTGGTTGAATGCAAACAAATTTCTCAAATTTCTAAAAACACGCAGTGTAGTAAGATGTCACTGAAAATAAGTAGGCATTCTTTTTTTCTTTAGAAATCTCATTATAAGAATTATTACATACATCTAAGATACAGAGATGTATTTTTGCAATGTATGGGAGTGTGGAATTAAAAAAGTATTTAATCACACACCCATACCATCTCAGAGACCTCTGAAAACAACCCCCACCCTTGAAAGCGCACCACCTTCACTGATTCCAATCTGAGCGCCATCTCAAAGGCCTGAACCGGGTGGCTCTAATCCTTGTCTGAAAGCACAGAGAGGGGAGGGAGCGAAGGACAGGGTGTGTGCTGAGGTGTGTGGGGGCTAAGACGTTGGGATTGGCAAGGACCCCATAAGCTTTGGCGTGTCTCCTCAAAGACGTCTTATCAAAGGAGTGACTAGAGGTCAGGATCAGGCACCACGTGTCAATGGCTTTAGGAGAACATTTTGTATGAGTTGTTGTTGCATAGCTAGATTTCAAATTAGCCACAGAAACAAAGAGAGAGAGAGAGAGAGAGAGAGAGAGAGAGAGAGAGAGAGAGGAATAGAAAGAGAGATATGAGACGATAAAAAAGAAAAAAGGGGCAGAAAAAGAAAGTGACGGAGGGAGAGAAGGTAGGAGGGACAAAAAGAAGAAGAGGAAAATAAAAAGTTAGAGAAAGAGATAGAAAAAAAAGGCCAATAAAAAGTGTGTGAAAAAGGAAAAGAAAGAAAGAAACAGGGATGAAAGAGAGAGAAAAAAGGCGAATAAAGAAAGAGAGGAACAGAGAGAGAGAGAGAGAGAGAGAGAGAGAGAGAGAGAGAGAGAGCGAGAGAGAGAGAGAGAGAGAGAGAGCGAGACACAGACACAGACAGACAGACAGACAGAGATGGAGAATACGATAAACAGCAAGAGATAGAGAGATAGAGCGAGAGAGAGAAAGAGAGAAAGAGAGAGAGAGACCACAGAGAAACATTGGGGAAATGAGAGGGATATGGGGGAAAGGAAGGGAATTCTGCTAAAGAAAGCAGAAAGCAAAGGGATAATTGGGCTGTCCGGCTGAAAGTAATGGCAGCTAGGGGGCCTTTATGTGTGTGTGTGTGTGTGTGTGTGTGTGTGTGTGTGAGAGAGAGAGTGTAAGTGTATGTGTTAAAAAGCAAGCTTCTCTGCAGTGGTTTGATCAGCAAGTGAGGAACATGCTCCATCATCTCTTTTTTAGCCTCTGCTCTAAGTTCTCTGCTCCAGTGTGCACGTGTGTTTATGTGTGTGTGTGTATAAAAGAAAGAGTGTGTGGAATCCATGTAGGGATTACGAATCCTTGTTACCACCAAGCAGCCCCATGTTGTCAGTGTAGAGTATTTGATCGGTGAGGCTGACACGCAGAGCTTTGGGAGGGAGTCCAATTGGGGGAGTCTAACATATAGCTGAAGAGCAACACACTCTCATATACCCACATGCATCCCAGAACTTGTGAGGATCGTGACAAAAGTGCAGTGTGTCATAACTGCATATGAGCAGGAACCAGTGAAGCCTAATGGAAGACACAGGGAGAGGCTGGTGCTGATGCCGCCTCTATTGAAACATGAGGAGGACAAGAAACTTCTTCATGATCCCTCTTAAAAAAAGACAGAGGAAGCAGTGTGCTAAGTTTACGGATTACTCGGTTAATCATCAAAATAATCAGTAGACAGTAGACAATCAGAACTGATAGTAACAGCTTCACCTGAACGTACACTGTATTCAATTACAGCAAGTGTCAAGCGTTAGTGTTTATAAAGGCAGAGGGGCGGGGGGAGCCAGACTGACTGATGGATTGATCAGCTAATTAGAGTGGGCCGCAAAACAGCACTGCTCCAGTGTGGAAGAGGTGTGATTAGGGCAGCAGTGGGCTTCATTACTGAGAGAATAAAATAAATAAATAAATGAAAATCCTGACTGCTCCACTGAGCTGACATGGGCAGAGAGGTAGAGGATGGGTGATGCTTGAAAAGGAATGAAGGGAGATAGAAAGGACTGGAAAGAAGAGAAAGTCTGATGAATGATTTCCCTACAAGGCTACCTCTATGAGTTTATGCTATCTTAAAGAACAGTGAGATGAAGAGAGTTTTCCACCTCTGCCCCAGATCTGGTCACGTTTAGAGCCTGAGGTTTCTTTCATTCATTTTGGACTGTAGCTACAATTATAATTAATAAGTGCAAGACTAAACCATCACCCAATTGCCTGGGTGGTTACTGACACAGTATAACATACTGATACAAGTGAAATGAAACAAAAGTACCTGGCATAGCTTGAAAACAGTCATCTGAAGCCTAAATTTTGTCAGTCAAGTGTTGATCTTGCTGATTGGCAACATTTGTGGTAAAGCTAGGAATTTGTGCAAGTGATTTTTTTTTAAAACAAAATTATTCCTTTAAGTTCCTAAAGGGACGTTCCACAGATTTTCCTTGCATAGTTAAATAGTTAAGATGCAAACAAAATGACTTTGTGATTTTTGTAATGTGAAATGTGTCCAGTCTAGAGAACCTTCAGAGTCAAAACTGTTCACAGTGATAACAGGAATCAAGTGTCTTAATTCATCTCACAGGTCATACAGTGGTTGTTTTGAATAGTGCTGTAAATGGCTACATTTGTGCTGTAGATCTGTGATCCCTAAAACCACCAGTGCAAAGAAATTTGAGTTGGTAGGTTTCTCTAAAATGAGCCATTTCATATCAAGCAACTCTGTTTACATGTCAGCCATCAAAGTATGCAGAAAGATTTGGCAAAATAAATGCATCCACATGTAAACCTGCTCAGTTTTAAGGCCTAGGAGAAGGATAAGAGGAAGAATAGAGTGAGGGATGGAGGCGACAATATTTATCTATTATTCCAGATTGTTATTCCACCAACTGAGCAGGCCTCCCTCCTTGCACAAACACACTGTCATAGCTGCTGCTGCTGCTGCTGCTGCTGTTTGCAGTCTCCGCAGTGGCTGCTGCTAAAGCTCAGGCCAATGTGCTTCCAGCTAATTGACCAGGGGGAGCCAGGTGGCGCCCTGGCCTGCGCTGCTCCCCATGGGACAGTCTGACTATATGGGAGCAGCCCCTCCTCGCTTCTTCACTCTTTTCTCTCTCTCTCTACCAACACCCCCTGTAGTGTGTGCTGGCACACAAATGAGCCATGTGGATGGGAGCAGTCGGCCCCCAGGGGCCCCGGCCCCTCTCGGCCCAGTCCTAAGGCCCTCAGCCCCGGCTCCCAGATTGATGGGCTGGATGGCGGGCAAGGGAACCGCTGGGAGGCAGGAGCAGAGAGAGAGGGAGGCGGAGGCCAGGGCGAAAGTGTGTGTTTGGGGTGGAGTTGGGGGGGAAGGTTGCAGACGGAGGCAATGGGCTTCTCTAGGGGGCGAGCTCAAGGTGTGTTACCATGGCAACTCGGAGAGGGAGAGCAGGGAGAAGAGGCTGCGTGCTGAGCTTGACCTGTGCTGGTGGGGGTGGCAATGTGGGCCAAAGCGGAGTGTACACACACACACACACACACACACACACACACACACACACACACACACACACACACACACACACACACAC
>JBBJLS010000018.1:15126441-15138076 GCA_037577275.1 Bryconaethiops microstoma
ACACACACACACACACACACACACACACACACACACACACACACACACACACACACACACACACACACACAGATTACCATTGCACTGAACCACACACATCATCTTTGCCCCATCCTGCTCACCTGCCCCTGCCTCACTCCTCTGCTCCTCCCGCTCTCTCTCATTTCCTCCTTCCTCACTCTCTTCCCATCACTTCCTCCTTCCCTGCTCTCCTTCCATTACTGCCCCTTCACTCTCCTCCTGTCATGATTCCCTTTTTCCAAAACCCCCTGCCAAACCATCATCACTCTCCTCCCATCCCTCCAACTTCCCTCACTTTCCTCCCATTACTCTCTTGTTGCCTTTCATATTCTGGCCTTTTGTTCCTCTCACCTTCCTTTTGTCTTCATTTGTCTCACGCACTAATCTGTTTTCTTTTAACAGTGTGGACTAACAGTGTAGAGTAATTTTCAAGTCAAGGACTATATGTAATGTAAAAACTGACATGTCACCTGACATTTAAAGCACTTGCATTGTGGTTTATTCACAGTACTGATTTCAGAACAGAAATAGTCCTCGACCTCTTTTACTTATTTGCTAAGTAAGGTAGCTTCTTAGATAATATGGACCATTCAGTCATCTCTGAGAGATGGTATAGTATTTATTTTAATATTGTCTTATTCTGTCAAATCAATTTGTAAATTTTAAAGTTGCCATGGTAGTTACATGGTTACTCTTTCCCCATTCCTAATTTAGCTATTTATTGGTCTAGATCTTCCACCAGCCCTCCACATCATTCACTCTCTTTGTACCACTGCTCTCTCATCTAACCCTTTCTCTCTCTCTCTCTCTCTCTGGAGAGTGCTGGCGTGTGGTGAGGAGGCTCTCTCCTGCAGTAGCTCTGTTGTGCAGCTTTAATTGTGACAGCACCCTCATGTGCTACTGGAGCATGGGCTGCCTCTACACCTCCGCAGAGTGTTCAAGGGTAACCAGCGGGGGTCTACCCCCCCACACTCACTCACTCACTCCCTCACTCACTCACTCTCTCTCACACACACACACAAACACACACACACACACACACACATGCACAGAGGGGCCCTCAAACAGGCGCCCAGAGAGCAGCCGTCAAACGCTCACTCCTCACATCTCATTAATCAGCTGCCAACATCAAACAGCAACGCTGCGGCTTCCCGGGGGCCCGCCGGCCCGCCTGCCTCACACTGATGTGTCTGTGGTGGCAAATGCATTTGTAGTCCCATTGTGTGTGTGTGTGTGTGTGTGTGTGTGTGTGTGTGTGTGTGTGTGTGTGTGTGTGTGAGAGTGAGTGTGTGTATGCGTACGTATGTGTGAGATGCATACTGAGTATGTTGCGACTGTTTAGAAAGTTGTAAAGGATAGTGCTGCTTCGAGTTATGTGCTAACTATTGTTTTATATTTTGTGGCTGCTGTTGCATTGGCAGTATATTTTCCTCTTGTTGTCATCGCTGTTATGAGCTCATATGTTTATACTGTGTGTGTGTGGTGCGTGTTGTTCCCTATGGCTGGGTAAACAAAGTGTCTAAGACTCTAACGCCGCCTGTCCTCTGTCTGAATATGAGCAGCTTTCCATCTGCATAAACTATAATCTAGCAAACACAGCAGAGACAGAGAAAGACCACTAAAGAATGTCAACTTCATTTCTTCCTCTCTAGAAATACTCATGCACACACACACACGTCTCAGTGTTATGAATTACAAATAGTTCATCTCTTAATGACAGTAAAACATTCTCGCAACACGTTCTCTTTCTCCGATTAGTAGTGTAGAGTACAAAAAGGGTGATTATAGACGAAAGGAGAACGTTCCATCAGCGTTAGAGCAACACAGAGCAGCCTTTCCCCAGCTGCAGCCCTTTACAGCAGGGAACAAATTAATAAACCAGAGAGAGAGAGAGATAGGGAGCGAGATAGGGAGAGAGAGAGGGAGAGAGAGAGAGAGAGAGAGACGGAGCAATGGGGAGGTAGTCAAGAAGGACAAGAAAAAGAAGAGAAAGAAGGAAAGACACACTGATAGACCAGTGGACAGTACAATAAAAGACAGTATTCGCTGTTACTGGGGTCCTTATGTTCTATGTCACATGTAGTTTAACCTGGCTTTGATTAGCAAGGTGAAAGTATTAGTATGCTCAATTATAGTATGTAGAGCCAAATATACTTGAGTCAAAGTTAAAAATGATCTACATCTAAACATGATTAGGTACATAAAACCAATAAAATGCATGTTTTAACCCAAAATGTTTTTACATTAAATTTGTTTTTAGGCTGGGCATCAACCAATCATCTGTACTGATCGTTGCACAAAAACAAATTAGTATAGTTTGCCCATAACAATACTAATTTGTCTCTGTACAAGGACCTGTACAACCTGGTGGTGGGACTGTTTCTTGCAAAGAGACAAAGTAGTATAACATTATGTAGTACAGACCACAGTGTTACGTGTTATGTAGTACAGACTCTAGTGTTTTGTTATGTAATGTATCGAACACTATGTTATGTGTTTACACTGTGTTATGTGCTTACATGTTTTGTAGTACAAAGTATAATGCCAGACTACAGTGTTTTGTATGTAGTACAGTATGTAGCAAAATGTTACATAGCATAGACAACAGTCCTGTGTAGTATAGATAATGTGTCATATATTATGTTGTATAGACCATGTGGTCTTAATCCTGGTCTTGAATCCCGCCGCTTTGCACATTTGAGTGTTTTCCGGCTATAAGACGTCAACTTCAAGCCAGAGATGATTTGTTAATTTGCTAATTAGTTGAAACAGGAGAAGAGCAGGAGGAGAGCAGAAGGGCTCTAGGACCAAGGTTGGGATCCTATGATATAGACTACAATGTAATGTAGAGTAGACCACAGTGTAATAAAGAGAGCTGGACGGTATAGAGACGAAGTATGCTAGTCTTCTCCACAAGAACAATAATGCTGGTGCAGCTGTACTTCCTGTAGAGGCATGGTGGTAATGGCATCCAGACGCTCAATGCACACACAGACACACACACACAGGCCTGCCAGCACAGAGGAAGTGCCAGCGCCACCCGTAACCCGATCTCTACCCACAGCTGTCCAAACACCGGGGGAGATGGAGAGAGGGAGAGACAGAAGAAACAGAAGAAGAGATGAGTTGAGAGTGAGAGTGAGAGCAGCAGAGAGAGAGAGAGAGAGAGTGGGAGAGAAAGAGAGCGAGAGAGAGTCCCTGGGGTCTTAGGCAGGCCGGCACTCCCCACAGTAAGGGGTGCAGACTTTTCAGCTAATCTCTGTCCTCCCCCACACACACTCTCTCTTTTTCCTTCCTTCCTTTACATTCTCTCCCTCTGTCTCTCCCCATGGCACTCTCCCCCTCCCTCCTAATACCACAGTCTGCTGTGCAGAGCTAGGCCAATCACTGGGGCATCTGGGACCACACTCAGGGTGGGGGAGTGTGTGCAGAAACACAGAGTCTGTGCGTCTCAGCAGCTTGGGACTGAGTGTCTGAATGTGTGTGTGTGTGTGTGTGTGTGTATGAGTAGGATTACATTTTTTTTGCCTTTTTATCCTTTTGTGTTTGTGAAGGTTTAAACCCAATCTGGGGTTGAAACACTGCTGAGAAATGTATGTTTGATATGTTTGAGTAAGAGTATATATATGCATAACCTTTTTAGTATACACAAATTATATCTTAATTGTTTTTTTTTACCAATGTTGATGCAACAGCTTGTTATTTTCTTTGTCTGACCATGTGCATGTGTTTGAGCAAGCACAGGCACTATATGCATAGGCAAGAGCAGCAGGATGTAAACAGAAGAGTTTCTTAGGAGGCAAGTGTATGCAACAACTTTATCTGTCTGCATGGCAAAATAGCTTCTAGTGCTTATGTTTATGTACAAGTATGGATGTGTGTGCGTGTGTGTGTATGTGTATGTGTGAGCTCTAATCTGGCTCCTGTATGCTCATGTCAGTGTGTGCTCTCAGCTGGCCCTCCTGGGGATGGTGACAGTAAAGTCTTTCTAATCCCCCAAACCCTTCACACACAACACACACCTCCTATTGCATGCTGATGAGGCCTACAGCATGCACACACACCCACACCCACACCGACACCCACACACACACACACACACACCAGCTAAGTATCACTAAGACGACATGAGCAGTGTTTACTCTATGGTCATAGGCTAAGCATTTATTAGGCCGGCAATAGCTATGGACACTATATCTATATAGACAGGCGTAGTGAATCAATGTCCTCACTGAAGTCAGACGTGAGTCCATATATATATATATATATATATTAAAAAAACTGTATTAAATCCAACCAAAAAGACATATGCTCTCATTCCAATGAAACCTTTCATTGGTTACTGTAGGTACAGCAGGTCCACTCTCTCCATCTCTCTCTCCTTCTGAGAGTGAAGCAAAAACAGAACCTCAAATGAACAGGGGGATGGAAGGAGGGAGAAAAGAAAGAAAGAAAGAGGGAGTAAATCCTAATAATCAGCCCCTCCTCCTCTTCACCTCCCTACGAGAGAGAATGAACAGAGGGAAAGACGTAAGTGCATGGATTAGACAGAGGGAGAGAGACAGGGATCCATGCGGAATGTCAGAAGTAAGCCCCCACACACTCCTACATGGCTCACCAAAGAGAGGGATTTGCTCTCCCATGGAGGTTGGGATGAAAACAAGGGATGAGAGATGGGAGGACAGAGAGAGTGAGAAAGAGACTAAGAGAAGGAGAGAGAGGGAGAGAGAGACAGACAGAGACAGAGAGATGAGTAAACAGAGAAAATCATAAGTGGTAGATGACAGCAGGCCTCTAGTCGATCATCACCAGACTTTAGACTTACCTCTATATTGTACTTATGTTGTCTCTTTAGCTGTAAGCTGTGGCTAACAACAGCAATCAATCCTTATCATTAACCCTGTCACCAGCAATAACAAAAGCATGATACCATTTTATATCAATTATTTCTCACATATAGTTCATTGAATCGGGTGGAGAAATTTGGTAGAAAGTACAGACTCTAAACATCAAACTGATAATAAGGAGTCTCGTTTACATTTTACATGTTTTATTTCACACTAAACAAAAAGTCTCAAAGCAGTCTCAACCCCGTCAATACAGAACATGAAAATATGAACGGAATAAAACTGTCATTGATTACGTAGACAGTTACATAATATAAACTGAATGTAAAGCGAAATGATACTGCAAAGGCAAAAGATCGAGTTAATGTTAGCTGCCTATAACTCTACTAGACGAGGATCTAGAGAGGACTCCTGATTTCAGCTAACTGAAGCTGGGACTGAAAACAGGTGTACAGAACACCTGCAACCCACACTATCAATCTAATCTCCCCATCACACCTGTGCAGCCTCCACTCTCCTTTCGCTTCTTTTCTTTTCCTTAATTTTTCATATCTCTTCTTGAATGCATCACTCCACTTTCTTCCAGTCTTGCACATCCTAAAAAAGAGCACCCTGTAATGCCTCTCTCGCTCTTTTTCTTTGATAGCCTAGCATGTCTTATCTAAACTGGCTTGCTGTTGATAATCTAGTCACACAGTGCAGAGAGGAAAAGTTAGGAAAAAGTTCATTGTTGCATTGTTTGAAGCATTGTTGGTAGTACTGTTTGATAAGGGGAGCATGAAAGGTGCCATGTAAAACTTGCTTACACATTAATATACTATATGCGCACACACACACACACACACACACACACACACACACATACACACATACACACATACACACACAGGCATATCCCTGAGGGCTGGCTGTCTGTGCTGAAATGCAGTTTGTGGGCTTGAATGTTGGAATGTGTCTGATTGTAAGGTTTGTTTGTAAGAGTGTGTGTGTGTGTGTATACGGGGGTGGGGGATTTTTGGGGGGTAAACTGTCATTGCTGTGTGCTTGTGGGTAAGGGCATCTGCGTGACAGGGCCTCCCCAGCCAGCTTCACTACAGAGACACACTGACTCCAACCTCCTCAGCAAGTCTCGGGCCTCCTGCGGCTGCCTCTGTGCGTGTATATGTGTTTGTGTGTGAGCGAGAAGAGGAGAAGAGAGAGTGTGTATGTTTATAGTGCGCTAACAAAAGGAAAATGTGGTCGTAACTAGACGTCAGAATCTAGTCACTCCCCGCATCTGTCTTCTTCGACTGGTGCAATGTGGCATCGCCTTTTTTTTTTTATGAGAGTGTGAATCTCATGACTGTACCAAATGAAGTTCGACATCACACACCATTGGCACACAATATAATCACCTAATATTAATGAAACACTAGAATTCAACTTACTTGTATCTGTGACTTTAGTGGCCTGTGAGGGAGTTTCTAAGAATGCTAATACAGGAACACACCAGCCCCTACAATACAGGCTACTAGATGATTTTTGGTCCTTTACAGTATGTGGAGGTCAGACTAAACACTCACAAATCTCATTTACAACCATGGATCTTTGTCCACTGAACAGTTCTCTTGAGAAAAAAAAATCTGTTTTTTCTCTAGCATCAAAGAACCTTTTTTTTTTTTTGGAAGAACTCTGTTAGGCACTGCCTGGACAAAATATTGTATCTCCAAAGTTTGAATGAAAGTTTGAACGAAAGTTTTGTCATATATTTTTGCACCACTTCTCTTGGTTCATTCATCATAAAAGTTCAACACATTGTAAAGGGTGCCTGGCATTTTCAAATTCTGCAAAAAGAGTTTCCCTCTGGCAGCAAATATATGAAACCACCTTTTGGGTTCCTGAAAACTATTTACTAAGGACATGTTTTCATTTTGGAAATACATTCATATATATATATATATATATATATATATAGAGGCCTCTACTCACTATCCATAGACTCTAAAGAGTTAGGACAATAGCTTCAGATCAAAATGTTTAGAACACATGAAAAATATATATCTGTCAGGTATGTCCAGACTTTTCACTGCTGTACAAGTTACCAAATGACCAAATACTTTCTTAAGTATGCTGTTGACCATCGGACCTACTCTTTACTGTCCGCGTGTGTGTGTGTGTGTGTGTAGGGCACATGCACTGGGTGAAAGCGTATGATGAGGGCGACAGCTGTGCGGGCCCCTCCCTGCCTCCACCCGCTGGGGGCTCTGCTGTACTTTCGGCCCGTGCCCGTCAGCCTCTTTTAATCTAGCAGCGGGGCTCCACAGCTGCTGTAAGGCAGCCTGCAAACGCCTGTCTACTTCCACAGCCACACTCAGCCTTTACACAACATAACCCTTTCAGCTCCGTCCCCACGGCTCCTTCGTCCTCCCTCCCTCCCTCCCTCCCTCCCTCCCTCTCCGTTTCTCTCACCTTTAAAATCTCTCTATGCCCGGCCCTGGCCTTCAATGCAGAAGGCTGTCTGAGTAACTGCATTGAAAGAGAGTGGTGATGGAGTACAAGCAGTGAATAATGTATAATGGAAATGTCCTTATGCATTTTGAAGAGACTGAGTAAATAAGCAGCTTCTTTCTCTCTCTGTCGTTCTAGTGACTACCCCAGTCCCTTATTAATATTCCAGGTCAAGTTTTATACTAACAAGGGCAAGAGAAAGAGAGAGCGAGAGAGTGAGAGAGAGAAAGAGATGCAAAAAAAGAGCAGGGGTTCACATTACGCAGTTATTATTCCAGTACTGGAATTATATAATATAATTACAACTGATGACATTTACGGCATTTAGCAGACGCTTTTATCCAAAGCGACTTCCATTCCCTAACTACAGGGGACAGTCTCCCTGGAGCAACTTGGGATTAAGGGTCTTGCTCAGGAACCCAGTGGTGGTGTGCTGGAGATAGGATTCGAACCTACGACCTTTTGGTCCAGAGGCAAGTATCCTACCACTAGGCCACCACCACCCTGACACATAGCCACACACTGATAAACATATAGAGCCTGTTTTTCAGACTGGGATTAAGTCTAGTCCTGAACTATACAGGTTTTTGATAGGAAATGTTCTATTGTAAGGGTAATATTGTCCATGACTAGGCTTAATCCTTGTCCGGGAAACCGGCCCATAGTCACTTTTCCATTACGATCAAACTCATTGAAATGCACTTTGTCTCACACACCAAAAAGATTAGATTTTCCATGGATGCAGGAATCAAACAGCTGTATAACCACATACTCCTAAATTAACTTTCCACTGAAAGTCACTCTGGATTACAGTGTTGCTGAAGCACTCTCTTTGGTGCAGCAGTGTCAGTCCTGCTGACTACATCAACAAGATCACATATTCAGATATTTTTTTTACATTTTTTTATTTTAGAGGTGGTGTTTTGTTGATGCCTCAGTGTGCGACAAGAAAGTATGTGATGGACATCTTAAATACAAAGTGACTTTCAATAAAGATCTAAACTGTCCTTAAATTAAAACATGCTTTAACTTGGCAGTAACCTCCGTGACCCCCCCAACACCAAAAATCATCGTCTATCACAGTGTTTCAATGTAGATATCAATATATGCAAAGGTTCCCAACCCTAAGGCAGGTCATCCTACTCTGATAAACCTTTATTAGTCCCACAAGTGGGAAATTTGTCACGGCAGAAAGAGGACAGAACAAAGGTAAGAGCGGCAAAAATGACTGTGTGTGTATTCAATCTGAATGCTTAAGTCTGAAAAATAAGATTTTAGAAACCTGGTATAAATCTGATATATCCTGCAGTGTGAACAAACCCAATTACTCAGTCTTAGAGTTTTGTCTTATGCACGTTGCACTTCATACAAAAACTAAAGAGTAAGCTTTTAAAGAGTAACCCACATCAAAAAGGGGTTCATTATGAGGTCCTGATATCATTCCAGAAATTCCATTTTTGTGCATTCACCTGTCCTGCTTTTTCACCAGAATGATGGCTGGGTGGAGGTCAGTTTCATATGACTCACCTCTACCCCTCTAATGTCCAAGGAGTGACACATACACACAAACACTCATGTGCTCAGCTGTGGAGGGAGCGAGTGTGTGCCGGAGTTTCTAATTCTTCCCCACAACCTCTCCCAGCCTCAAACTCAATTAGTAAATTAGTTCCACGCGACTGGGCTATAAACAGCGATCGGGGAGCTGATAAACACACGCTCCACACCCCATTAAGAATCACCTCCACTCAGGATACACACTCCCCTCCACCTTCTTTCACCCAAAACACACACATGGACACACATCCTTGTTTTTATACAATGCCAGGGCATAAACTGAAAACACCTTTCATCCTTCACATTGTTGGTACATTTCACAATGAACTGGCCAGTAGAAATGTACTTGTAAAATTTTCATAAATTAAAGTACGTTAAAAGTTACCATTCTGGGGACACAAGGGTTTATTTCCATACCACTTAAATGTCTATTATATACTACCTGTGTGTGAAAAATAGTTTCTAAGCCTAACCCTATTCTTAAAAGGCAAGTTTCTGCATAAATGTATTGTTAATCAAATAATATTTAAACAACTTTCAGAGTGGTTTTATGTAAAAGTTAGAATTGCTCATGGAAATTTTGAAAATAGGCTTTGACTTAAAATGTATTTTTAAAATACAATTATACAAGATAGATGCAGAGCGTTCTAAGTTGCAATAATACAATTCTTAAACCATTATGATCTATGGTTCCTATTATCACCACTGTAAAGAAATCTGATCAAATCTTTCATAATAACTTCGTTAAATTATGCAGAAGTGTTAGGAAATCGGTGGAATTTCCAACAATGAAAGTTTCTAACAATGAAATACACTGTGTTTGTCATTGGTTTTCCTATACATGTTTTCCTGACACACACACACACACACCTCTCCCAGAAATGGCCTACTACTGGGCACTGTCTGCCTCACCAAGGCTGTGTGTCTGGAGTTTGTCTCACTGAGTCTTCCATGCAAAGCTACTGACGCTGCCCAGGACACAAACCAATTACACTCCAGAGAGAGCGAGAGAGAGGGGGGGTGGGGGGGGGGGTGGCGAGAGAGAGAGAGAGAGAGAGTGAGTGTAAGATGGAGAGACAAGACATTAGAGCAGCAAACACCTCCTCTGTGTCACACATTAAATCCATATTGCAAATGAAGCGTTATGGCCGAGGCTGAGGCTGCTGCTAATAGGCAGGCCGCAGGCAGTCTGAGGGAGCAGGGGGCTGTCACAGAGAGAGAGAGAGAGAGAGAGAGAGAGAGAGAAAGAGAGGAGGGGAGTGAGAGAAAGAAAGGGAGAGATGGGGCAGAAATAGGGAAGGAGAGAAAGAGAATGGAGGGGGGGGGGGTGACAGACCCGGTGGGAGACAATAAAAGGAGGAAACTTTTAAATTATGCGCTGCGAAATGTGTTTGACAGAACATCAAGTGCCATCACATTCTACTTCTCCTATCACGCATGTAGAGATAAGTCTGTCCCCTGCAAACACACACACACACACACACACACACACACACACACACACACACACACACACACACACACAATGTGTTGCAAACGAATGCTGTACAAACGAATGCTCTCTCTCTCTCTCACACACGCATACTCAGGCAGGTTGGGAGGGAGGGGGTTGAGAGAATGGAACAGTTTGTGATAACAGTGGTTAAAGCACTTAAGCTGCTGTAATTAGTGTGTGACAGAAGATCCGCATTTATCTGCCATTGCACAAAGCAGCGTGAGAGGGATCAACAGCAGAGACAAACAGCCCCGCTCCCAAACAGGCTTTTAAACCGCCGCGGACACACACATATGCACACGCGCTAACACACACGCGCGCACACACACAGGAATGTAATAAACACTAAGTTCACTGCCACCCATTCAAACTAGTAAAGATGTGCGACCACAGCAACCATTATAGCTTTGGGGTCTCTACTGTCCACTCAAAAGAACTGGACCTGATTTATAAGGCTGGGTGATAGGTAGGGATCTTCACGATAAACGATAGTTGATCAGTCAACTTTGGTGTCTGAAGTTGGCTTCTGCATTGAAACTGTGAGGTTAAAGTGGCCAGCAAGTAATGGTAAAAAAAAAAAAAAAATCAAGCACAGTTATTTTAGCCTCATAGTTCCAGAACAAAACTAAAGATCCCAAAAACGTATTGAATGATGAACTAATTAGCTAAGTTTCTTTTTGCTGAAATATCACTTGAAGTCAGTCTGTATACTGTGCGGTGACCCTGACACTAGTGTACTCTGCAGCAGGGCCACTTCTCTGCACTGGCTCAGTGCTCTCAAGGGAGTGGAGCAGGGAGAAGCCCATCTCTCCACCCAGTCTCAGAGGAGCAGGGGCCTGGGCGGGGGAGTCCGGGATAAAGAGCTACAGTTTCTCTAGCACTGTCCTTCCCCCTTCTCCCTCCACTACAGGACCCATGGGGTTTCAGTAGGACTGTGTGTCCATTCGGAGAAAGAGAGAGGGAAGGCGGTGGGGGGGTGTTGGGGGGGGTCTGGGGGAGTACCGTGCAAAAGGAGCTGGGTCAGTGTGTACCCTGTACAACTTACAGCTTGACTACAGAATGTGTAAATGTGTGGGGCAAAGGGAGGGCAGAGGGACACAGAGAGGGTGGGAGAGAGTGAGCGAGAGAGAGAGACAGAAAGAGAGAAGGAGAGACAAAGAGAGAAAGAGAGAGAGAGAGAGAGAGAGAGAGAGAGAGAGAGAGAGAGAGAGAGAGAGAGAGAGAGAGAGAG
>JBBJLS010000018.1:15156038-15179496 GCA_037577275.1 Bryconaethiops microstoma
CACACACACACACACACACACACACACACACACACACACACACACACACACACACACACACACACACACAGCCAACAAGCTAACGCATTTACTACGTATCAGCCCCGCATTTACTACTGATAACCTCTCTGTCTCAGTGTATCCACTGCACCTCTCTCCGTCACACATTATGACCGGACCTGTGTGAACGTTGTGACCGTTGCAAATACAGATTTTAATGTATTAAAATATTATGACAACTAGTATCAGCAACTTTATTTTGTTTTTCTTCAATAGATACTTTGTATATGCACACTTGTCCTAAACCTAATATTCAAATAAATGTATTAAACACAACTGAATGTTAAGATCTGTAATAATTTATGTTAAATGAATTTTGTTAGATTTAACCTCAAACCTAAACCTAACCTTAATCCAAAACTCATGTGTAATCCTAATCCTAAACCTAAAGCTAAGGTAGTTTCACCAGATTTGTTACTGATTAAAGTGTGTGATTGGCAGCTAGTTAATGATTAAAGTATTATATAATATTATATTTGTTCAATTTTATGTGCTTTAAAAATCTAATGGACTGTCATTTTGTTTATTTAATAATTGCTTTACTGACTGCTATAAATATCAATTCACAGCTATGTTTGATAAATGAGTGTCTGGAGTGATGTACTGAAATGGGAATTGTGGGTAACTGTCAATATAATAAAAAAAATTGGTACTACACCTACCTGAATTATCATTATGGAGAATTGTTATTATTTCTCCAGGTGTAAAATGTTTAAAACCCCCACGGCAGCTATAATTTTCCATTTGTTTTCAGTTTGAAATATCAGCCAAATCTGTGTTAACTCTGTCATACTTAAACACTTAACTCCATCATAAAATATTACTCGTCACTTTTATAGTTTTTCTTTTGTGATCTTTGTTTGAACTGCTGTGCAGTGCATCAACCTATGATTTTGGACATGACTGAGCAATGGCCCATTTAAAGTCTTTTCAGCAAGAATAGCACAAATAAACCATATTCTCACACAGGCACGTACACACACATCTACACAAAATCACTTTCCATTTCTAATAATTCTAATATTTATAATATATTATATCTTTACGCCAACATTATGTCTGACTGTTTACAATAGCATTATTTTTTAAATTGTTTTACAACAGTTAAAGAGACATCCTTTTTTTGGTTTGGTTCATAAATCTGTGCAAGCTTAATATCAGCTGATTTTATCATCTAAACGAAAGATCAGCGTCTTGCATCTCTCCTCTTTTTTCTTCCAAACTCAGTGTTTGATTAGCGGAGTGTCACCTCACACACACCCTGCCAAATTCACGCACGCACGCACGCACACACGCACGCACACAAATAACATGGCATCACATGGGCGGAAGTTCTCTCTTCCAGCTGCAACAGATGCTGCTGTCACTCGAGAAAATAAATTCCGAATACTTAACGAATTAAGCGAGGAGCTAATTGCGGCTGGCCTGCGTTCATTATGCGCACAAAGGCGGGGAGGCTTGTTTGTCTTTTTAACAATTAGCTCATGGAGCTCGGCGGGGTGGGGAGAGGGTATGGGGGGCTCCTTTAATCGTCCCACCTTCCCCTGCACAGCAGCTGCCTCAGACACACCTGGAAGGGCCCGGGATAGGGGAAAGAGAGGGGCAGCTGCAACCCTTACAGAGGTATCTGAGTTTCACATGCACACATACACATACACCACACCCTACTACCAGTAAATCAGCCCACTAAGGCCCCAACTACCCAGAAAAAATGACCCGTATCAAAACAAATGCTACGGATCGGGAATGACACACTAGTACAAAAAATTAATGTGCACACTCAAGCAAATACGGTTTCATCTTGTAGGCCTTTATCTTTCACACACACACACACACACACACACGCACGCATGCACACACACCTGCACACCCTCCCGCTCTGTCTCTGCGGCGCTGGCCGCTAGTGTGACTGATTTTCCATTCTGTTCCCACACCTTTTGGAGGAGGCTCCCCCTGAGCAGTTCTCTTATAGATCTCCAAACAGCTTGTAATTACCTTTAATAAACAGCATAAGAAGCAAATCAAGCGCAAACGTAGCAAAATGAGTTCTCGGGGGGATCAGACGCCACTCAGCCTTGCAAACAAACATTTCGACAAAAAACATAGCTGCCTCTTTCTCACACGCACTCTCATTCTCTCTCTCTCTCTCTCCCTTTTCAACATGACATTCTCTGCGGGGGCTTCTCAGAGATGGGAGGGAGAAGAAAGGAGAGAGAAGAAAAAGAAGAGAGAGAACAGAGAAAAGGACTGAAGGGAGGAGATGTGCAAGGCATTTGTACTGACTTCATTGGTTGTAGTTCACAGTAAAGAAAACCAGAGGTGATGTTACAGAATGTACCAATACATTCATGATATGATTCCCAACACTGGGTTCACAATTTCAGGGAAATGTTTGTAAAGTCACTTCTAGCACACAGTTCACTATAGGTATATAACAGTCAGGCACGGTGATTCCATTCCTAACTTTTTGATTTGAGGCAACAGGTATGTAACTCTACATACGTTTCCTACTGCGGCGGATTGCTAATGCTCTCTGTTGTATTTGATTTCTAGGAAATGAGGGCATGTGTGCTGTCTAGCTAGTTGTCCAGAGCATCAGAAATAGGATTCAGACTGTTCTTAAAGCCAGCAGTTCAAAAAAGGTCTTTTCATTTTCTCGGAGAATAGTTGAAAAGATGCTGCTTCTTCATCTCTCCTGCATCTCTCATCACTGACACATTCGAGCAGCCCCAGATGTGGTATTCTAACAATAATTTTAACAAAACTTGAATACAAATGACTGCAATCATGTTGTTGCAGAACTTACTGATAGCACCAGAGCTAGAAGGCAGTAGGAGTGTGTCAAATGACAGGCTGGAGAAAGTGGCTGATGTTGCTGGTTGTTTGCAGTTGCAGATGAAAAAAATGAATGAATGTCCATCATCCATTTTTACATCTCTGTGTGCATACTGTTACAGTTTCACATTGTAATATGTCACGACGCAATTACACCCTCAATTGCTACAAATTATAATCACAATACAAACACTGCATTATTATAAAAAATGAAACAATAAATAGGACGGGTTAAAGTGTCCAGCTGATTTGCTCTAGACCCTAAACTCCTTTTTCCTCCTCATCCCTCTCTCTCCTTCCCTTACTCCAGCCACTCTGGCAGCACGCCCCCTCCATGATAGCCCCCAATGCAACTGCGTCGGCCTCCTGGATGTTCCGCCTGGCTAGTTCCAGGTGGTGTGGGATGTGCATGAGGGGCTTCTCATCTGTTCCCATGTTCACACACGCTGTCTACAGTGGAGACCACCATGCCACCAACAAGCCATTAAACCCCCCTGCCCAAAAGCTCAGGGACGCCATGTCGCTGAGGAACGGATCCTTTTCATATTCATAAACAAAGCACCTGTGTTCATCCAACCTCAACTCACTCCAACAAATAACACATTACTTAGTACCTTCTGAGCTTAGAGCTTTACTACAGATTACATTATACATGTGGAACAGGTAAACTCTGGTGTGGAACATTAGATCTGGCACTAGTAGAAACAAACAAAAACCAGTTCAACACTGATCGGAGACCTGTCACAATCATTCTACATGATCATTAAAACTGTAGACTTACTATTCAGGTATGCAGTAACTAGGGGGAGGGAGGGTGATGTGGAATACGGTGGGAATATTACAGAATATTATATTCCACAATATTTACAATACATGTAACAAACAAAATTCATGGCTGTAAACATCTAAAAAAGATGAAGAAAACAACAAAAGTCCCTGTTTTTTAATAAAAAAATAGATTGGTGATTTAAGATTATTTTATAATATGAATTCATTATGTATTTCACACCTTTCTAATAACTCAAAAAAATGAACAGTGAAATTGCAGGTCAACATATAGACCTTTTATGTTCAAGAAGGTAATGAATCCAATTGTAAATCACAGCAGTTGTGGAGTTGAGATATTTTTGTAGAGTAGAGGAATTAGGCATTTCTGCAAATAAGAACACTAACAAGAACTTAAAGAGGCATTTGAATGTAATTAACAGTGAATGAAAGCTAGTGGTGCCACACAGACTGAGAGCTTTCACTGAGATCAATCCTTTAACTAGCTTTTACTGTTGACTTTCATTCACTATTAGCCATGTTGGTTTTCCTGGTCTTTTCCTTTAAGTGCAGCTTCATGGAGATTTGAATTTCAATAGATGCCAATTGGGCATGTGAAAAGAGTTCAAAGCCATTTAAACCTCTTCAGTTATCGTCACCTCACCCCACACAACAGAGACATCAATGGCTTCAATAAATGACACTTGGATGAATGTTCAGTGCTCAATAAAGGCATGTGTGTGGAGTGGAGTGGGCTGGTGTTGTCTACAGCGATGCACACATGGCCCTAGGCTAGATGCAGACACACACACACACACACGTGCGCGTGCGCGCGCACAGGCACTCAGTGGAGTGAACCGTCATCCACATTATCCACATCCATTGACTTCTAAAGCTTCTTGTGTGCTGCCTCATTAAATCTTCACTGACACAGAGAGACCACACCAGGTCCCCTTCACCAGCCTCTGAGTGCATGTGCATGCATGTCTCTTTCTACGTCGCCTCTAACTGCACAGATACAGACATATGTGACAGAGCTTACAAAGTAGAGGAATTATCATTATGATATCAATTCAAGAATACTGCCACGTTGTATTGGCTGGCAGAAATAACTGAGGTATGCCATGTGTCCTAAAGTATCCAGACACCACTTCTAATAAGTGATTTCAATAACATTAAAGGAACATTTCAGGGAAAATAAAAAAAATCACACAATTTTTTCACTCACCTTAAGTGTTATCACCAAGGATACATCTGGTGTCCAAATGTTGCTTCTTTAGTTTAGATCTGTGGCTGTGAGGCTTATGTGACTAACAAACACTAGAACTAGAATAGTCACCTAAATTGTTTCTGCAAAACACTTCCGCAAAACTTCTCTCAACATGCTCAACTCACATTTAGACCTTCGTTAAGGTGGTTTGTTGACGTGGACTTTCTGTGAACTATAAAAATGAACAAGCTGCCACCACTACAGGCAGCCATTCCAGACATCAGGACTGGCATTCATGGAGCCCTGAACCCACCGTCAGCAAGTCTGCACAACCTTAATGAAGATCTAGATGGGGTTTGAGTGGGATAAGAGAAGGTTTGGTGATGTATTTTGACTTAAATGATTTATGCTACTTGGGTGACTACTGACTTCTAGTGTTTGTTAGCAACATTAGCCTCATAGCTGGGGCACTAAAGAAACAAAATTGCATTGGCTCATCAACTAAATCTATATCAAGAGTAAATTTGTGTAAATTTGATTTTTTCACCAAGTTGTTCCTTTAAGATTGCTGGCACACACTTTTGACAATATGGTGAATAAATACCAGAAATAAATACCGGATACAACAATGTTCTGACTGGCACAAATCACTAAGATGCACCCAACACTGACTCAAGTGCTTTGTGACATCACTGTGGGGTCAAATGACAATCTTCTGCGTGGTGTTGCCATGGCGACGTATACAGTTCATGCTTCAGGCATCAGGCTCATTGGGATGAATAAGTAAGAGTCAGGAGTGAGACGCGTCATTAGCTGCTCTCTCCAGAGGTTTCTGTTCAGGTGTGTGTGTGTCTGTGTGTGTGTGTGTATATACGCTCATGCCCCTAGTCCATGCAAAAACAACCACTTAGGGGGTGGATGAGTGTGTGTTTAATGTGTATTCCTTTGCAGTGGTGAATGGGTTTGAAGTGAAATGAAATGCTAGTGAACGTTTCTGCCATTCTCTTAAACTGAGCACTATGTCCCAGCCTACAAGTGATCTAGCCATGCACTGCTCTACAACATTGCACCATATTTTCGTCTCCTTACTCTGCACTCCACAAGCAGTGTGTGTGTGTATGTGTGTGTTCGAGGGGGGTTATGGAGAGAGATGGGGGACAAACCTGGCGGAAGCTGGGCAGGCTCTCTCTCTACGGGCCGTCCGACAGGCAGGGAGGGGTTGAAAGAGAAGGCAGGGTGACAGTTAGTCAGCAGCTCCATGTTCACATGGGAGGGTTAGAGGGGGGGAACATGGGACAGACAAAGGGGATTATGGGTAATGGGTGGTGGGGAGCATTCACTGTGAAAGTGATGATGGATTGTGACGCATCTCATATTTACTCCTTTATCGACCTGTTCATGCTCTGCCCACGAAAACCATTTTAGCCTGGGAAAATAATTTTTTCAGGAAAAAAAACTTCGGCAAAAATAGTGAACCTAATGAAAAATCGCAGTGCTATGTCAAAATACTTACAATTGGAGTGTGGTTCTAATTTCGGATTTATTCTGCAGGTGTGTGAAAAATTACACCTATCCTAGGATAGGTGTAATTTTGTGAAGATTTTTAGGAATACACAAGACAAAAACAGACCCATACGCTACAATTTCTCATTATGTTGAATAGGAACATGATTGTGAGTGCAGCGTGGATAGGTTAATTCCACTTTTTTCCTCAGCGTGCATGCATAATACTGTTATATAAGTGTGAACACCCTTGCTCATATTACATTCTGCAATCATCAAATTTAAAAGGCATTACTTTCTTAATGAATATATTTGGAAATGACACATTTTTGTTATTTTTTTTCCCCCAATATTCTAAATTCAGCAAATAAACAGTCACTGTGTATTAAAATGTGCAGATGTGTGTTCTCTGTAGAGGATGTACTTAGTTTTAATCTATTCACAACCTTATGTGAATCTACTGCTGAGGTCTGATTTATCAGACTAAATAAAAGCACCAAATGTATAAAGCCCACTTTCTCACAATTCTACCACTTTCTCATATGGTTGTTGATATAACTTCGTAGCGTCCTCAGTCAATCAAAATCTTGTTTAATCAGTTAATTATCTATCAATGCATCAATCCTTTATTTTATAGATAAATGTCTTTATTATTAGAGGTCTTATAAAATCGGTCTGTGCAGGGAATGCTTAAGATGAGCCTGCTTGTGAAATTGGCAGTCTCTTCTCTTCCTGGGTGATTTCTAGCACCTGCACCCCAAGGATATGAGGACCCTTACTTTCAGTAAGTGTAGTCTTAGCACACATGCTATTCATGGGATGGCCAGTTAATTTTGTTCCAGGTCGTTTCTCTATCTCAGGTTTTCCGATACATGAACGCTTGATACTAGTTTACACAGCTACATAATAGGAAATGTTGTGCTGTGGATGTTGAGGTCAGCTTTTTGTTTACAAGTGTCACGTGAAAAATGGTGGTCGCATTGGACAATTGTTATTTGCATTTGGAGCTTGCAACAATCCCAACGACACACTTTACAAGCCCTTTTTCTGATTATATCCCTAACAGCTTTCTCTATTACAGAAAGAGAGAGAGAGAAAAACAGAGAGAAAGAGAGAGAGAAACGAAAAGAGAGAGAGAGCAAGAGAGAGAGATGGACAGAGGGGGGTGAAGAGGCTGACTACAGCTCAATCCACTAATAAAGGCAGATGAAAGTGAGGTTAAACACAATATGCTAATTGAAATGTGTTGGCTGATTAAGGGCGATTGAGAGGAGAGTGGGCGTGCTGTGAGTTCTGGGCGCTGGTGATTAGTGCAGCATTAGTGTCTGCATGCTTTTCCTCATGATGTGCTGAACAGAGGCATGGAGGGAGGGAGAGAGAAAGACAGAGGGGGAGAGAATGAGAGAGAGAGACAGAGAGAGAGACACAGAGAACGAGGGTGGA
Organism: Bryconaethiops microstoma; assembly: GCA_037577275.1. Classification (NCBI taxonomy): domain Eukaryota; kingdom Metazoa; phylum Chordata; class Actinopteri; order Characiformes; family Alestidae; genus Bryconaethiops; species Bryconaethiops microstoma. The sequence continues at coordinate 15,163,855 of JBBJLS010000018.1, forward strand.
AAGTGAAATGAGTAAGCCCCCTTCCGCTCTTTTCCCTCTCCTCATGTCCGACCTCGCGCGCGCACACACACACACACACACAGACACACACACACACACACACAACCACGCACGGACACACACACGCACTTCATGATTCTGCCCACACACTCAAAGAATGAGAAAACTAGAGAAAAACAGCCGAGCCCTGAGGAGCCACACTCAGACAAACATACCAAAGAGCAGAGCGAGCAAGCCTGCGCTGCCTAGCAAAACGGAAACGCTCCAGAACATCCCACCTTATCACAAGGAACGTCAAGAGCATGTCAAAATCAGCACAGGAAGCAACCTAGGCCTGGATCCTCAATGAATTGTTTTCAGTGTTACATATTGGTTGTTGCTTTTGTTTGTTGCTTGAGTCAGAGTCTCTTTCTCTCTCTCTTTCTCTTACTCTCAGTCTCTCTCTGCCTTTGTGTGTGGGGGTCTCTCAGGAACGCACCGGCTCCTTTTTCTGCGGGCTTTATTGTTTTCCGCTGTGCAGCTGCAGACCCACGGGGTGCCCCCTGCAGGTGTGAGAGAGAGAGAGAGAGAGTGTGCGCGCGCGCGCGTGTGTGTATACGCTTCCCTCCCCACCAGCAGGGTGCGCCGCAGCACTCGGGTAGGCATCATGGGGGGTGGGTGGGGGGGGGATGTGGGAGGACAGCGCTAAACAAAGACTAAAATTAAAACCCAGGCACCGCCATGAAAGTGGTTGCACTCATACACACACACACACACACTCGCAAACACATACATACACCTCTTGGGGGTAGTCCAGCAGAGAACCTGGAGGTCTTTCTCAGTGGGGCTCTGCTATATTAAAATTAAGGTAAACCCACTGAGCTTACTCACCGAAGCACACACTAGAACCAAGCTGCACATCGCATTCTCATAATCATCCTTATTTAAAAAACAGTAAAATCAAAGAAACAGTAGCTCCACTTCATGTGTACACTGCTCATCAAAAATTTGGGGCATACTTAATTTTTCAAGATGTTTTAAATACATACAGGCGTAATTTTACATAATTTTTAGAACATAACGCCTTAACTCCAATATGGACACACATGCAGAGAAAGTGAAACAATGTTAATGTACGTTAATGTACGCTAAACTTTGTACTGTCCAATTTCTGTCGTAGCAATGCAAATTTCCCACTTGTGGGACTAATAAAGGGTTATCTATTCTTATCTTATTTTAATGCAACAGAATTTTACCCAAAGTATTTATATTGATCTGTTTGTCATTTAATTTTGACAAAGTGTAAATGGCAACTGGTAACAAAAAAACAAAACAAAAACGATGTAAAAGTGATATTAAAGAGTAACCAAAACTGTTAGGACCAAAACAATATCATGTGTAAATATGAAGCAGAATCTCCCCAAATAGCTTTTTTGTGGTAATAAAAAAACCAAACAAACTAATAAATAGCAGGGATTTTTCTTACTTCATTAAAAATAACAGTCAAATCATTTCCAAATAAGCTAGCATGTCCCAAAAAATTGGATGGACAGTGTGCATTTAAAACAGCTCTCTTTAAATGCATCCCATTCTTCTACATTTCTGTTCAAACACACAGTAGAAATTCACTCCACTATCACTCTTTTTTAAATGCCTTTCCCTCTGCTTCTCCTCCCTCTCACTCACACTGTCCTGCCCTGTTGTTTGGAGGTGTGTGGTAAGAGCAGGTATGATAATCCAGCACAGTGCCTGGCTGTTACTTACTGGGGAAATGAAGGGGTCTGAACGGACCCTTCAGTAATTTAGTCCTTGGCTGTGGACAGCGCGGAATATTATCAGCATTATTACTGTGATTATGTCCATGTGTCACCAGACAGGCATCATAAACAGAGCAACCCTGGCTGTGGGTTTCTGGGGAGCTGAAGGGGACTAATCCATTTGTGGTAGTGGATTGCTGAGTGTGTGTGTGTGCACATGAATGCATGAGTATCCATGTTTTTACCTCTTAGTGGGGACCAAATATGATGAACATCATGGGAAACATGAAAATGTCTGTCCATGATGGTCACATTTGTCTAGTCATCTTGAGAAAAAACCTTAAACAAACAGGTCATCTTCCCGAGAAGATGACCTTCACCTAATGCACGAACTGCACCTTCACCATAAAGGAACCTTACACTGGGCTCAGTTTAGTACAAGCCTGAAAGAATGATACAATTTACTAACTAGAATAATTAACAAGCCAATGAGATCAAAACCTAGGTCTGATGCCGCTTAATAGATTGGTTCTTTGAAGATATATATATGGAAGTTTCACATAATGTAAAGACTCTATAGGAACTCAAAGTCTTTTCAAGCTGAGTATCTATGCTGTCATGAGGTCACAGTTAGGGGTGCGTAGCCAATAATGCTGTGCAGCCCCACATGTGTGTATGTGAGCGCATGGTTAGGTTGATCATGCATGGGAATCTGAGGTGCATTAATGAAATTTGCTCTCCATAATCACACACTGCCGCGTCGGAGTGCGGTGCTGCGTTTTTACGCAGTCTATCCACACAGCCGCGCGCGTCTACATTAAATAATCAGATGGGTTCAATCAACAGGCAGAGGGAAAAATAAACCCACATTCCTCCAGGCCCACCGCCTCCTGGAGAACGGCGCTCTGATCGTGCCTGCCTGCCGCACCAGTTGGATTAATTAAAACACCAGGCAGTTTTTTTCACCCTTCCTCCTCCCCGCCACTGAGTAATCAAGCTCTTTTCCAGCAGACCGTGGTAGCCCGAGCCCTGCGTCGAATCCCTCCGCTCAACTCACCTTCACTTACACTGAGCGACGTGCAGCTGACAGCCAAGAGACTTTAAACTAACATGAATGTGGTTTGTCATAGACATCTATGTCTGGTCTTTCAATGGCACACGACACTGGAAATCTTTGTGCGTCTCAGGAAGCCCCTGTGACTGAAAGGCATGTGGGGGTGTTTGCTTTTTGTTTCTTTTTTTGGGGTGCATTTGTTTCCCTTGCTCCCCAGGGGCCTGCCAGCGGAGCGGAGTGACGCCAAAGGAAACGACACATGCAGTGCAGTGGTGGGGAGATCACAGGAGGAGGAGGAGAGGAGAAGAGAGGAGAGGAGAGGAGGAGCAGATGTTGCGGGTTTGACTGGTTAAACTGATTGAGATGAGGTGTCACCTCAGCGGTAATGATCACTTGGAGACGGGAGGAAAGCGGGGGGGAGGGCGAGAGAGAGAGAGAGAGAGAGAGAGAGAGAGAGAGAGAGAGAGAGAGAGACGGGCTTTTGGTGAGGTATGATCACACCTCCGCAAACATCAGCGCTGAGGCAGAGTGATACAAGAAGGTGTGTCAGCAAACATGCAGAGAATGAAAGGTAAAAAAGGTTGTGAGTGTGTGTATGTAGAGGGGGGGTGTTACTGCGATCATGTGAGATGTCAATCATATATTAGGAGTGCGTAGGGGTGAAAATGGGCAAGGTCTGAATGGTAAAGACAAAGAACAGCATGGAGGACAGAACTCACACATGATTACAGATTAACAGGCAAATCTGCAAGATTACAGCCAAAACATGAAAAAGTAATAAAAAGGCATATTATTTGGAAATTACATCTCAGTTTAAGGATGTTTACTATTATTTAACTAAATTTCTAGAAAATTCACAAGGGATGCACTGATTTTAAGGGTATTTCTGGGAAAAACACCTTGTTGTCGATACCCAAATCAATTACTGGAGAAAAGGAAAGGATTGAGTTTGGGGAAATGGGAAACATGCAAGCCCCTCCATCTTCCAACCTTCCAAATTGACCTTTTCTTTCCCGTGACAAAGTTCTCCAAGTCGAAGCTGCCCAGAATTATTACAACCCTGTGTTGACATGGTTCTAACATGGAAACTACCAATTTCATTTTTTGCACATTTTAAATAAAATAGATTAAAATTCAGACAAGGCCCTTATATTGGTTATTAGTAAATTCCCAAAATGTAATAATATGTCATAATCGGTTTTCAAGACAAAAAAACTCTCAACAAGAAATAAACATACACCTAGATAATTCTAACTTGAACTGCACTCACAATTCTCAAAAGTAAATTTGCAACAGATATTTTCTCACCACTGTATCCTTAACCACAATCCAAAATGCAATCCTAATCCTAATGCTATGGAGATTAATCAGATGGTTTGTTAATAATTTGAACATTTGTAGGTAATCTATGATGGATTAAATAGATAAAGTACAACTGAAGATTGCAGAGTTGCCTTTGGCATGACAACTTAGTTGCATACTGAATCTTAGATAAGTAATATGCTCCTTCTGCACTGACAAGTCATGTGACCTCTACACTGGATTCTCAGTGAAGTGAGCTGATTTCACTGGCGCATTGCAAAACTGATGAGCAAACGACAGAATATCACAGCAAACTACAGACCCCATTTTGTTAAAAAGCTCTGCACATCCTTGTGGATTTCGATGAGAAATAGAGGGGCTGGAATATCAAAGCCTTATAATATCCTCGCTAGTCATATATCAAAGCTGACAGATAGTGTAGCTTTTTAATGATTGTTTCGTAATCTCCAGCAGAAAGGAGAGGAGTGGAGCGAGAGTGCGCCGCAGTTAGAGCTCCTCTGTGATCTCGCCGCAATTTTCTGCCAGCTAACACGGCGTCTGATAAAGGTTAATACACTGCTCTCTCTTTTTTTTTTCATTATGCCAAGACGTCATCAATCTTTGAAGAGGGGTGGAAAAAATAATAAAATAATAACAGCACTTAAAATAATCTGCCTCAATTCCATAATTAATCTCCTCCAGCTTTTCTGACAATTACGATGTTAATTAACCCAAAATTCCCTCCATGGCGGCAGGGAAAGGCAGGCGATCCGCCTTCCCCTCTCACTCACGGGCCCCTATCTCTAGCATCAGCAGTTCTGCAAGGGAGGAGGAAAAAAGAAAGAAGGCGGGTGTTTGGGGGGGTGGGGAGGTGGGCTTACGGCACAGTCCAGATTGGACTGAATGAGCGGTGCTGGGTTTTAGGGAATGCGCGGATGTTGATTCAGGTGTGCGTGGAGAGAGTTGAACAAAGAGAGGGTAAAGGAAATCCACCCTCTTGGCTGGTAAAGGATAGGGACCTTATCAGGGGAATAACTGGGTGCCATTCACTATCTCGGAAATTTTAATGAAAGGGGAATATTAAAATAGAATTCAGGGCATGTTCAATTAAAGGCAGAAACACCCCCTCCTTCCTCCATCAGAATGAAGAAACACTAGCTGCAGGCAGTATAAATACAATTGTAGTCAATATGGCTAGCAGTGTTTTCTTGTAGCAGAAGAAGTAAGATATATCATGTTCTTGCATTCTGGTATGGGCTGTCATACTTCTTCTGTCTGAAGAAGTCGCTGAGACTCAGGGTGTTGCACCGTTTGTTCTGTGAAATTACCCACAGGCCCTGCTCGTTAATCTACACTACAGTCTGCTGCTGCAGCAATTATTACTTAAAGAATAACAGCACAGAGAGAGGAAGCACATAAAACAACTGCAGGGGAAAAGCATACCACAACTCCACCACAGCCTGGGCCAGGGGATGGGAAATGCCGTCTGCTTGGTGGAAATCACGACAGTCAGACTCTGACTCAGCGATTTAACCCGTGCTAACATCTGGTTAATACTGTCAGAAGTTATGTCTCATGTAATTACAATGGGCAGAGATAGCACTAATGCTGCTCGTGTTAATTTGTTGTATAACCCTACCTAACCCTTGTCCTTGGTCAGTGTTTCATCTCTAAATAGACGCAGACATGCATGCGTAGATACAAAATCATAACTAAAGTGCAAGACTCACACTGCTTCAATACAGCAAACAAACTAAACTACAGACGATACGATGTGAACAAGTGTATGAGTACTCTTTTTTCAAAGTGGGGGAAAGACACAACTGAACACAACACGGGTAATTGCACAAGATGAGCACCGGGAATGAAGTGAAGGGGAAAAAAACACAGAGAACCTAATTGTTTGTTGGCCTTTGCAGAAGGAGCGAGACCTGCAGTCCCAGCCTCGGCTGCATGGTGAAGAGTTAACAGAGCAATCAGACCCGCAGCCGTGGCCTCAGCTGCGCAGTCAAGTGTTAAACAATGGAACAGCTGTCGAGAGCAACGTCTGCGCTTCCAGAAATAGAGCTGTTCATTTCACCTGTCTGTCTCACACCTGTGTGCAGGGAGAGAGAGAGGGCTGGGCAGGGCCAGGGCAGCGAGCATGAGAGGAGAGCAGGAGGAGCGGCTGGCAAACAGCCACACAGACACACAGACACACACACACACACACACATCAGAGATGTTCCACTCACCTATCATGTGATTGGCAACGTGGATCTGGATCTCGCGTTCTGTCTCAAAGGTCATTTGGCATTTAATGCACTGATACGTCTTCTTCTGCAAGACAAGACATGGCATATTGTAAATAAAAACAGGTTATTTTATTCACAACACACACGCACACTCACACATACACTCTCCAGGCTTCTTGTTTTCAAGATTTTCCTATCTGTTACACGGAGCTGAGACAAAAGCAACGGTAAAGAGCGACCTTGGAAGTTTGCTGTCAATATCTAACAGAGCGAACAGGCTGTACAATGGCCCAGCAGGATGAGACAGCAGAACCCTCTGGGGCCCATGGTAATGCAGTCATGAATTCACACATCTCTGTACAAGCCAGTACACACTGGGAAGTCAGACCAAAAAAAAAACTGTTGGTAATGTCTTTTATTTTCAAAAGACATACCATAAAATACCTCATGCATCTGACAAAAAATTTGAGATAATGACAAAAAGGTATAAAAACAGAAGAAAAAGGCAATGAAAATAGACAAAATAAGTTGTAGAAAAATCTCAAATGACCTAAAATGTACCCTCGGTTTGAAACCACTAAGCAAAAGAAAGGTCTCAATTACAAGACTTTCTGTTCATGATAGGAAATTGAAACTATGATTTTATTTACTAAATTTTCTAATTTCTATTTACATGGTACGTTAGCAATAAAATAAATCTTAAAACTTACTTTTGGGACAGGTGAGGCCTCCGTCACTTTCTTAGCTGCACTGGTCTCTGGGCTCATCTCAGGATGATCCATCTGTACATGGCTTTCCAAATCTTCCAAGGTCTCAAATTTCACAGCACACTCGGGGCATCGTAGCCCAGAGGTGCCCTTCTCCCCTGGTTCCTGAGGGGTTACAACCCCGCTGGATGACTGACCGTTAGTGCCTCGGCTCATGCAGCCAGCACACAGCCCAAAAGGCAGGCCATTGACATCCAGTTTGACAAGTTCCTGCTTGTTCTTAAACTCTTTGAGGCAGAGAGCACACTTATAGAACTTGTGGGCTTGCAACTGGCCGTTGGGAGATGACGAAGCTGACCCTCCTCCTCCGCCACTACCCCCTGATGAGGAGAGCTTCTGCATATGGAAGGTGCCATGAATCTTCAGCTCCAGGGTGGAGGTGACTGTCTGCATGCACACCACACAGCGGAAGCCTGTCAACGAGTTCCTCAGGTCTGGGTGCATCTGGCAGTGCTCAATGAACTCTTCCTCACTTTGCAGAGGCATCTTGCAGATACGGCAGGTGCCTGTGTCCAGGCTCTTGCTGTGAGTGACCTTGTGCTCCGTGAGAGTGAGTAGAGAGGGGAAGCGCTCTCCGCAGATGGGGCACATGTAGTGTTTGGCTGGACCACGGTGGGTTTGGGCATGTTCCCTCAGGCCGTTTTCTGAGAAGAAGGTTCTTGAGCAGACATTGCACTTGTGATTGCCCTTGATGAAATCAGCCTTCTTTTTACGGGACCCTGCATCATCCTCACCTGGTCTTATATTGTGATCACGCAACCGGTGATTTTGGAGCAGAGACTCCATGGTATATGCAGCACCACAGATATCACAAGCATACATCGGTTCTGAGGCATCCATCTCCTCTTCTCCTCCACTGGCTTCATGGCTGTTCGTCGTTTCCTGGGTCCCTCCCTTCAAGAGCATGTTTTGCAGGTCAGCCTGCTCAGCAGCTACAGTTGAACCTCCTCCTCCACGCTTAGAGTTTTGAGTTATCCCATTGGGAGTTCCGTTCTGGCTTCCTCCATTTCCATTGCCATTTCCTCCATCGAACATGCAGTGCTTCTCACGTAGATGTCTCTCCAGCAGGACAATGGCATGGAAGGCCTTGCCGCAGAAGCGGCAGTTGAATTTTTTACTGTGGGTGGTGATGTGACACTGGAGCTCTACTTCTGTGCCAAAACTCTCCCCACAGAATATGCATTTGCGAGCTTTGCCAGTAACCCCAGGCACAGTGGGTTGACTCAGGTGAGTGTGCTTCACATGTGTCTGCAGGTCACTCTCCTTGCGAAAGTCCCAGGCACATGCTGTGCAACGATACATTTTCTTTTCGTTGCTGTGTTTGACAGCCAGATGGACCTGAATTGAGACCTTGGAGTCAAATACCTCCTGACACAAAGTGCAGTGGTAGAGCACAAACGTGTGCATATCCAGCAAGTGCTTTTGCAGGTCATCCACAGACGAGAACTGTTTGTCACAGCTCTCACAAACATACTGGGTAGAGGTGGTGGTGTAGTGGATGGTCAAGTGCTGCAGCAGAGACTCTTGAGAGTCAAAGTCCTCTTTGTTGCACTGAGGACAGGACTGTCTCCGCAGTAGGAGTTCCAGGTGGGACTTAAGGTGGGCCTGGAAGCCCTCAAAGCTGGTGAAGCGAAGGTCACACTGGTTGCAAGGGTAGTCCCCATTAGCACCTGCCTGAGTGACATCACTTGCTACTCTGTGGCGTTTAGGGGAAGAAATCTCCACATCAGAGGAAGCGGGGCTCAGGTCTGCTACTTTGACTTTGCGCTTGTTGTTGGCTAGTGGGATGTTCTTGTGATTTTCCTTGATGTGTTTTGTGAGCTTGAGAAGTGAGCCAAAGATTGGAGAATTCGTGCAGTATGGACAGGAGTATACTTCCATGAAGGACTGAGAAGGCTGCAATACAGGAGACTCCATTTTGGTAACACCACCACCACTGCTGCAGTGGGTCTGCTGAATGTGTTCAGTGAGGGAGGATTCCGTCAGGAAACCCATTGAGCACTGATTGCAAAAAAAGGCATGGTTGCCCTCCAGAGTTGTGGAGCCGGCAACCACACCACCAGGCAAGCAGTGAGAGACACGAATGTGCTCTTGTAGACTGTTGATGTCTGCAAACATGTCTGGGCAGTAGTTGCAGTGAAAAGCTGACACATTGCTAAACTGAAGAATGGGAAAGTTGGATGAAGAGCCCCCGCTTGATCGATGTGCTTTGCGCACATGCTCGTTTAGATTGTACAGAGTAGGCAGGGTGTCCAGACACAGTTGACAGGTATGGCTCTGCTGAGGTTTGTCTGCATGGATGGTCTTCAGGTGAATCTCCAGAACAGCCAGGCTGTTGAAATCTCTCTTGGAGCAATAAGGACAACTATATGTCACCTTACCTGACCAGCTTCCATCATCTTGATCAGAGGACGGGGCTAGTTTGCGCCTGCCTTGTGTAGGTTTGAGGGTCGAGTCTGGGGTGGACCCTCTTTCTAGTGAGGCGCTGGAGTCGGGAGTGGCACTGCTCATTGATGCCACACTTCCCAGCACTGGATCAGGGCTGGCACTGTGGTTGCTAGAGTCAGGCTGGCGGTGGCTGTCCAGGTGACAGTAGACATCTTCTACTGATGAGAACTGCTCTGCACACATTGGGCACTTGTGTTTCTTGTTGGCGTGTGTTCGGTCGATATGGGTGAGCAGGGTTCCTTCATCACTGAAGATCTCTGGGCAGTGGATGCATTGTAGTTCTGCACGGTCTGAAAGCTGAGGGTGGCGTGTAAGCACATGCTTCTCTAATTCATCAGTCTGGCTGAAGGTTTCCTCGCAGTAATCGCACATGTAAAGGTCCTGGTCTTGGTCAGCAGCATCACCCGTGGAACCATCACGTTTGCCCTGGTCTTTTTTTGCCATATGCTCCTTGTTCTTCCTATGGGCTTGCATGTGGCTCTGCAACGATGAAGTGGAGGAAAAGCCACGCTTGCAAACACTGCACTTAAAGGGCTTACTGGAACTGTGTGTCTTCAGATGGATCTTGAGGTGGTCACTACGTGAAAAAGCAGCCTCACACTCCTGGCAGCTATACTTCTTGTCACCGGTGTGGAGCTTGACATGGCGATCACGGCTGCGCTTGTGCTTGAATAGTCGACTGCAGAAGGTGCACTTGAAGGGCAGTTTGTCACTGTGGATCTGCTCATGGCGCTTCAGGTAGCTGAGGCGGCTGAAGGACTTGTCGCAGAACTGGCAGGGATAGGGCAGGCCAGAGCCTCCTTCCTCCTCCCCCGTGCCCATGCCCAGATCGCAGCAGCCATCCCCCAGCATCTGCGATGGCGATGCCACGTCTTTGCTGGAGGGAGAGGACGCCACCCAGGAGAGCCCCGGGTCATCGTCGCCATCTGCAATGCAAAACACAGACAGAATTAAAATGTTAAAGAGGGAGGAAAATGATCTAAACTAAAAAACTAGACTAAAGACATCCAATCCCACAGGAGCAGAGAAATAAGGACAGAAATATTTTTTATCCTTCTATGCTCTCTCTTCAGACAAGCTCACCCTGTCTACAAATTTGGATTTATCATATTTTTCATTATGGCCACCAGATTGAAAACCTTATCCAAAGCGATTACAGCAAACAAAAACAGTCACGTCCTCTTACAGGACAATGAGTGCAAAATCAAAACACTGGATTATTTACATTTTTTTGCTGTTTGTGCAACACATCGCTAGTCTTTTTTACAACACACATATATTATACAAATATATACCAAGCAGAATGTGCTTAATTCTGCCCTGTTTTGTGCAATCTGATGGGGCCTGACACAGTCCAAACGTCATCTATTTAGCATCTTGACTAGCAGCCTCCAAAGGAAAGCAAGGGAGAGAGCTCATGACTTATTGAGCAGGGCTGCTGCGTGTGCACAGTCCCACTGTGGCTCAGACAAACATAGAATTTTCTATCACTGCCTGTTTGTTTGCTTTATTTCACAGAGTTTTTATGTTCACTGTTAATGCGCTGCAAAAAAGCCTCTGGTATTTCGCATTCCAAAAACCCAAATGTTTACAGAGAGTAAATCCACTTCCACTCTTCAGCCCCCAAAAACTCCATCGATGAGCTAATGTAACGGTAAACTTGCATGTTCTAAACACAGTTCAGCAATACCTCAAAGAATGCTGAAACAATGTTGCAAGCTTTGCTCTAGCTTTGAAATAAAAATAAGCAAGAAAAGTACAAAGAAAAGTGCTTCACATCAGCTTGTATTGTACGAACTACTAATAACTGTAACTCCATATGGCAATAGTAGGATTTCACTTCCACCCACTCCCCCCATGCGCACAAAGGTGAGCACAGCAGAATTTGTGGAAAATAAATTCATGTGATGAATCGATCCACTTTAAAATGTAGGTGCTGTGCAGAACAAATAAATCTCCATGGGGGTTTGTGAGCAGAAATTTGTAAAACCATGAATTATGAATTTAGCTCCAAGCAATAAATGAATTCAGGGACTGCAGAAGTAAAAAAAAAATCGCCTTAAAAATAGAGATATCAGTATCAGAGCTGATACTGAAAGAAGTATCACATTTATCATTATGAAAATGCTTACGCAGTTAGTAAAACAAAAAGGAGAGCATGAGGTGAATAAAATAAATACAGACATTGATCAAGCAACTTGGAGAAATGGCAGCAACGTGCAAACGTTTACTAAAAAAGAAATCTGACAGTATGGATATTTGTGTCTGTGCCATTCCCCTCTTTCTCTCAGTCTCTGTCACTTTCTCAGATTACAGTAAGACTCCCCCTGTGCCTCCTGCTCCAGTTACTATAGTCGCCCCCCCAACCCACAAGCTTTTGTGTCCATGTCAGGATAAGAGCCATCCCAAAACAACCTAAACCCTGGCGACACAGGAGAGAGAGTGCCTCGGCGCCCCAATGAAAGAGCCCCGAATAAAAGCCCATAAGGGACTTAACTGTGGTGAATTCTTTGGCTACACAATAAGACGGTGGCCCCTGACAGACCAGCCTCTGATCTGGACACCGTGGAGGTGAGAGGAGGGGAAAGTAGGGTAGAAGAGGGGAGGAGACAGGAGGGGGTTTTATGCTGACTGACAGGTAAGCCTGCCTGCTGTAGTACAGCCGTGCGTGGTACCACAGGGCAAGAGATACAAAGAAACACTTGCTCAAGCATGGAGCCAGAGAAAAGGAGGCAAAAAAGAGAAAAGAACTAAGAGGGAGGGAAGAAGAATGGATACAGAAAAGGAAGGGGGGGCGAGAAAAAAAACTCCTGGCACATGTGGTCATTCTGGCGAATTATAAATCTATTAATGCTAATGCAATCCCTCTGACTGCGACAGAATGTGAGAAATCACTTTTGAGAAAGAGGGAGATTATAGTCATTAAATAGCCTTAATCCTCAGAAGTGTGGCTGTTCGGAAAATGGAAGATCACATGGTTTTTAGAGGGCTTTTGTCATCCGTCCGCCGGGGGACTTGGCAAGAGCGCTAAACAGGGTAAGAAATTTCAATGAAAAGTTAAATTAGAAAAGAAACAGAAAGAAAGAGAAGGGGAAAAGCGAAAGGGAGGGGAAGTGGGGGCAGCCGAAAGACAGGAACTCATAAGTCTCCACTGCTCCTTATTTTGTGCTACATTTGCTTCTTGCAGCCCTGACAGCTGTCCTTTGTCAGCCTGTTTCTTTCTCTTTCTCTCCCTCTCTGTCACCCCCTTTTTCACTATTCCATTACTTTCTGTCTCCAAACTGTCTTTCATGTTGTGACCCATTACTGCATTAACAGGCTGTCTTGGTGGTTGTTCCAGTGATGCTGGCCTTCACTTGCCGACCCGTCCCAGGTGGAGGGGTGGAGTGCGGGATGGAAAGATGGAGAGAAGGAGGTTGGAGGGAACAGAAGCAGCAGACGCGCACACTCTGATGTCCAGGGACAGACTAGCCACCCTGCTTTGAGCTGGGGCCCGATAATTGGGGGATGCAATAATGGAAACACGTGGTGACAGAAGAAGCCACCAGCAGCACCTGATCAGTGGTCGTTTCTCCTTCAAGAGCAACCCCCTCTCCCCACAAACACCACCATGCCGCCATCAACCCAGGCCAGAGTGGACCACGCTGGCCTGGCTAATGGGCTGGCCAATGCGCCGGCATGCTGGGCCAGAAACATGGTGGATGAGCTGTAATGAAGACTTGCCCAGTCTGACGTCTGTCCTCGTCCTGCTTAGACACAAGGACAAGCGGGAGTGAATGAGAGATTGAGAGAGAAAGAGAAAAGCATGGAGGGATCCCCTCCATCTCGCAGAACCATCCCAGGGCTAAGGCTTTTGTGAATGGTCTTACTAAAGGGAACCAGCCTGGCTGGCCTGTTCATTAAGGCTAGGAAACATTCAGGGGAGGCTCACACACAGCAGCACCAAGCAGCACCAAGCCATCCCGAGCCTTCTCACACATGAGCAATTACAAAAGCTCCAAAATAGTTAACACAAGCCAAGACACATTTTACAGAGCAGACAATAATAAGTATTAATCTTTAATATGGCTGCACCTAATGCTAAACCTGCTCCATATTAATTCCAGCATAATCCAACTAAGTCCCTCTGGCTAAAGTGAAGGCAAACATCCTGATTACATCAATTGTATTATAAATCTAGATTAGAAGAGGTCCTGTTCTTACATAAGTCTCAAAACTGTGAGTTTGTAAAGTGCCACCCAGAATTAAAAAAATGCCATGCTGCCCTGATAGTCAAAGTGAAATCATGGCTAGCTACATCAGTTAGTACCTAACTGCTATTTAAAGTAGATCCATCCTTCAGAAAAAGAAAAAAACCCTTGTCAACTTCTGCCATTAAAACCACAATAGTACTTTGGCCTATTTTTATTTTATTCAATTCTATTGTTTTCTCAATTCTGCTGCTCTGAACTTTGTACTGTCCACTTTCTGCCGTTACTAATCGAATTTCCCACTTGTGGGACTAATAAAGGTTTATCTTATCTTATCTATTGTTGATCACATTCGTGGTTGCAGACACAATCACATTAATACTATTAACACGGGCCTTGCTAATACTAATCAGAGCAAGCCTTTACCTGTGGTGGCCTAGTGGGTAGGATACATCCCTCTAGACCAACAGGTCATGCGTTCGAATCCTTTAACATACCTGAGCAAGACCCTTGACCCCAAGTTGCTCCAGGGAGACTGTCCCCAGTAGTTAGGGAATGGAAGTCGCTTTGGATAAAAATGTCTGCTAAATGTAAACCTGTAGCAAACAGTCACTGTTGAAAAAAGACAGTTGAAGATGCAGGCCTAATTCTCTGTTTTACAGAAGAAGGCTCAGGATTTGTATCTCTTTGCCTTCACCTAGTCACATTCCACAACCTCCCCCACCCTCACTGCCTCTACCTTTGAGCCTGGCCCCCTGCCCAGGCCTCCACCTTTCCCAGCAGCCCCCCTGCCCAGCTTCCAGCCCCTTCCCCCTGGCCCTCTGCCCACTGCCCCGGGCTGGAGAGCCGCACCGTAGGGGGCAGAAAAACAACTTCCACCCAGAGCTCCCACAGGGCAGACCAGCACGCCATTCAGACAAGCCTGGAGCAACAGCCAGGGGAAAGCAAACTTGCAAGAGGTTCTTTCTTCCTCTTTCTCTGTATCTCTCACTGTCTATCTCTCTCTCACCCCTATAAGTACTTTATTTGTCTTAACCTTTGCAACCCCATTCTTTTGTTTGTTACCACACCTACACATTTCTCTCTCTCTCTCTTTCTCTCTCTCTCACACACACACACATACACTAAGGGCAGGCCTCTTCTCTGTCTTCCTTCCTTCCTTTTTCTCCTAGGCAATGGAACAGCCATAAACAAACATGACAGCAGACAAAGTAGGGCTGAGACAAACAGAAAAACAGAGAATAAGAGTGAGAGAGATAGCTGGACAGAGTGAGAGAGAGAGAGAGAGCGACAGAGAGAGAGAGAGAGAGAGAGAGAGAGAGAGGGGAGAAAAAGAGAGGGGGGCAATACACAGGAGTTGACCACATGGTCAGCAGTCCTTTGAGAGCAGTCTATGAGACCAAACACCTGTTTTGGGATACTGAAATACACACACAATCATAAGTACAAACACACAAACACACACACACAAACAAATGCGCAAAATCCAGTCATACAACTCCATACTGTTCGTTTGTCCCCATGGGCAACCATGCTGACACACACCCAGCCTGCTCTGTGCCCCTTTGCTGCTCAAGGGAGACAGTCTGTCAGGGGCCTGCTCCTACTGGACAAACACACACACACACACACACACACACACACACACACACACACATACACACACATCCACTAACAGTGCTTGCTTGATGAAGCTGACACTCCAGTCTGTACATGCCAGAACCCTGGCAAAACTCTCACTGCCTTACAGGGAGCCCTGGGGATCCAGTCTGTTAGGGTCCATTTCCTACAGGACATACATTTATTTTTATACTATGTCAGGACATGGGATAATACATATGCCCCATATGTGCCACACATTATATATATATCCTTACATACAGTGTGTGTGTGTGTGTGTGTGTGTGTATA
>JBBJLS010000018.1:15235573-15250005 GCA_037577275.1 Bryconaethiops microstoma
GAGAGAGAGAAAGAGAGAGAGAGAGAGAGAGAGAGAGAGAGAGTAGGAGTGAGGAGGAGGTAGGGGGTTACACTAGACAAATGCCCTGCATCACTCTCACATACACACACACACACAAATACACGCACTCGTGGCTCTGTTCACCTGCAGGCTACAGTACAACAGCACCACACACAGTTGAGCCCAGCTCCCTGACTAAAAACAATGCAGCCGGCGGCACTAGCAGACCCAGACCTCCTACACACTACTAACACTGGACTTCGAGCCAAACAAGACATGCACCAGCACACACACACACACACACACACACACACACACAAATAAATTTGAGCAGCGCTTGAAATTTGCTGTCACGTTTATAAACAGACAAGATATTTTTGCCAGTATTTATTCAAAGCATGTTAATATACTGTATTATATTGGACTAGATTTACCCAGAAATATCTGGCATTTCTAAATAAATCTATGTATGCTATAGTTACCACAAGTGAGGAACTATCTCAAACCATAATAACAACAAAGGCCACAGTGTTTTGGTTAGTAATAATCAGGCAATACAGACAACACACACACACAGGGAGAGGAGGGACTATAGGGATGGGCTGTCCAGATGTGAAGTGCTGCACTATAGATCTCCCAAAGTGGAAGATCTCTCCCTCCTTCTCTCTCTCCATTTCTCTCTCTCTCTCTCTCGCTCTCTCTTGCTCTCCTTCCCTCTACTCTTCTAGAAAAAAAATGAATAAAAAGACTCTGTAGAGGATATCAAGACCTCACACTATGATCTCCAGCAAGCAACTCAAAACTCCTGCTCAGAGAGAGAAATGAAGAGAAAAAAACATCATTAGAAAGAGATTTAAAAAAACGCTATTCTAATAAGAGCGTTTTCCTGATTTTCCTGTGGGGAATCGCTCTCCTTCATTAGCGCGGGGGATATATTTATATATTTCTCATATTTATTCCTCACAATGTCCCTTGTGTACATAGCGCTGCTAATGTGAACTCTGATGCCAGCATGCTGAAGGTGGGGAGGGGGCGTGGGCTTGTGCTCGAACCAGAGGGAGTGTGTGAGGGAAGGAGAGAGGGGGAGAGAAGCAGTAAAAGAATGTGTGTGTATATCAGAGGTGGAGCCACAGGTTAGGGTGGACAAGCCAAGGCCAGAATCGGTCAACAGGGAGCACAATTTTTTTATGCAAAACAATGTTAAAGAAAAGATGGCTAATTCTGTTAACAATATATTTAATATATTTAAATAAGTCTGCAAATAGAAAACAGACATTTTTACTAAAACTGGAATTTTGTCAATCTGACCTCTCATTACACGCATTTGCTATTGTTTAATGTAAAATGAAGTTACTGTATATTGTCACTGTAAACCTGCAAATTCTTTTAATAAACATGTTTATTTATTAACACTATTTGATACCACCCTCTGCTCATATCCTTACAATGTGTGAACATGAACATTAAAATACATTAAAGGCTACATTAAAGACTATTTTTCATAAGTTACGAGTATATAGGATGTAACCTATGAAGGGGTCGGAGTACTGTGATGTTTGTCAGTGCAACTTTCAGTCACCGATATCAGTTCTGTTGGCATGAAATGGGTGTAAACACTCAGCCAGTCGGAGACAGGTGGCCTGTCAGGTGATCAGGTGTATCGTTTAAAGAGTGTGCGTATACATTAATCATCCGTTCCACTTTTCTCCAGTAAGTAATGATGCTGTAAGTCATGTACGGTGGAGTTAAATTCCTCATAAGTGCCATGAATGGTGGTGGTGAAAGTTCCATGCTACCCCAGCTTCCTTTCTACATCAGCACCAGCTTGTAAATACTTAATACAGTGGGGTGCATGGTCTAATGATTACAGCATGTTTTAAAACATTACCTTGGATACCCTCGCTTTCCTTAATGTATTCTGCAGCTGGTGCCAAATGCACAAGTGCCCGGAAGGCGGCTGAGAAACTGACACTCAGCTTCCATTTCAAGATCCAAAATGGCCTCCTCTGACCTGTGCTAAGCAGCACTGATACATATTGACTCTGCAACAGATGACCATCATCAAAGACCACACACAGTCTCTTCCTATCACCCTCAATTAGTAATACTAATAAACAAGCAATTATTTTGATGATGAATTGAGTAACTGATGAACTGGTTAAAAACACAAAAATAACCTAGGCCTCAACATGCTTCAGAAAATGCATCAAAATGTGTCAAATGTTTATATCAGACTGTTTATTGCCATCAGTGGACTAATAGAAGAACACAACATGTACATTATCATCAAACAAGTTGTCAGGTGATCACTGACCTATTATATAATAGAAATGCATGCCTTGAATAACATTTGTAACCAATGTAATTATATCTGCATCTGTAATTAGATAGAGCAGCCTAAATAACTCACAGAAAAAGGCCTGGTATTTAATAGTACTGCAGGTGTGGACGGGACTCTCTCTCTTTAAACTATTATTTAAGACAAAAACATTCTCTTTCTCAAGGGCTTCATACATTCTCTCTCTCTCTCTCTCTCTCTCTCTCTCTCTCTCTCTCTCTCTCTCTCTCTCTCAAACACACAGACACACACAATTTATTTCTATATTATTGAAATTCCTCTTCAGTTAATTACTGTGGGGTTGGAACGAGCATGGAGTGTTATTTGCATTTCTGTTAAGAAGTGTTAAACACTAACATTGCCATACACAGCAACTCATGCACACACACACACACACACACACAAGCTAATATGTGGCAGCTCAAGCTGATGGCAATGCGGAAATCAGTGCTGTGACGAGGAAACTGGTGGGAGAGCATGGATCGCACAAACATGCCAAAAACTACAAGACTAACACGGTCCTCGAATTTAGCCGCCAAAAGCAGCGAACAGTCAGCGGCAGAATGACACTCTTTAACTGCTTTAAAAACCTTCTCTTAACCACAGTTAATGCTTATCTAGCTAAGTAACGAGGGTGCAGGGGCCAACATAAACCCCTGACACATAATACAACACACACATACAACATATGTTCAAATGTTTGGGATCACTTATTATATTGTTATGTAATACTGTATATAGTACAGACTGTAACATTATAAATTAGACATGTATACAACTGAGAGGTGAACAGCTTCGTTTATCTTGATACAATGGCACCTGTCAAGAGGTGGGATCTACTAGGCAGCAAGAGAAGAGTCCGTTCTTGAGGGTGACCAAATTTACCCTTTCATGACAACAGTACTCTCTAAGGCTAGTGGCCTCTTTAAGCAGGACAATGTGTCCTGCCACACTGCAAAAACTGTTTAGGAATGGTGTGAGGAACATGATCAAAAGTCCAAGGTGTTTACTTTGCCTTCAAACCCCCCAGATCTTAACCCAGTTGAGGCTACCTGGGATATGCTAAACAAAGTGGTCTGATCCAGGGAAGCTACACCTTGCAATTTACAGGACACCTTCAGAGGTCTTGTGGAGTCCATGCCTCAATGGGTCAGAAGCTTTTTTGGTGGCACAAAGGGCCCTACACAATTTTAATGTTATGGCTGATCTGTGTATTAAATGTTTTCCTGTGTCATTATGTTATATTTTTTATTGTGTAGCCCAACTTACAAATATATGTCATATATGTATACTTCCATACTGAACTGCACTATGAGCAAGACATAAACTGAAAACTGATAGAAAATTATTTTCTAGGCAGAAGAAAAAAAGAACAAAAAAAAAACATTATAATGCACAACATTATATAGTGCACACATTATAGTGCACAACACTATAATGGCCCAGAATGAGCATGCATAAACTCATACACACACACACTCTGGCTCCCTGCCTGTCACAGTGAGACCCCACACACTCATTCTCTGCAGGTAAGCCTTCAAAGGCGGGCCTTCCCAGCTTCTCCACCACAGTGGAAGAGGAAAAAGAAGGGAGATGGGGGGTTTAGTGATTGTTATTTAAACAGTCGTGTCAACGCAACATCGCTAAATATAAATCTGAATCAGAGACAAAAGGCCTAATGTATGGGGGTGAGAGAGCATTATGCAGACACAATTCCAATGACATTACGATGAGGCTTGCTGTGGACCGGTGTGTAAGTATGACTGTTTGACAGATGGAAGAAGGAGAGGGAGAGGGGTGAGCAAGTGAGCCAGCATGAGAGAGAGAGAGAGAGAAAGAGAGAAGGGGAAGAAGAGGAGTAAGAAGAGAGTAATAAAGAGAGAGGGTTGATAAAGATGGAGGCAAACAAAAAGAGATACAGCAAGAAGAAAAGAGAAAGAGAGAAACTGATAGAGAAAGACAAACAGCAAGAGACAGAGACAGAGACAGAGAGAGAGAGAGAGAGAGCAGGAAAACCGAGAATCAGTGAGAGACAGACAAAGAGAGGTAGAAAAAAAGAGTATGGGGAGAAAGAGAGAGAGAGTGAGAAGAAGGAGTGATGGAATAAAAAAGTGGGGAATAGAGAGAGAGACATAGGTAGGGAGGCAGAGGGAAAGAGGAATAGAGGGATACGATGGGGGATAGGAGGAGAGAGAGAGAGAGAGCGAGAGAGAGAGAGAAAGCGCTGTGGGGTAGTCTCACCTGGGCCCGACTCCACTGCAGGCCGTCTGCAGTTGAGGCAGTTTCAGAATACCTAATGTGTGTGTGTGTGTGTGTCTGTTGGTGTAAGTTTGTCTGTGTGTGTCTGTTGGTGCAAGTTTGTGTGTGTGTGTGTGTGTGTGTGTGTGAAGGGGCGTTGCTACACAGCCCTGCTACTGGCCCCAGGCCATTCTGTCTGATTAAGTCTTCTACACTTAAGGGATAAAACCCTGCTCTCCCTCTCTCCCACTGGAAGCCATTAGCAGCCCCCCATTTGCAGCTCTGCGTGTGTGTATATGTGTGTGCCCTGTGCATGTTTGAGCCCATGCATTTGAATAGGTTCATACCCTTGTGTCTAGGTGTTCATGCCAGTTTAAATGTGCGTGTGTTTTGTCAGTACAAAATCACACTGTGCTTTTTGGGACAGGTGTCCAGCACGGGGCTCCGCCCTCTCATTAGGATTCCATCAGGAAGGACCAATAGTTGCTTTCCGCACCAAAACGCATCACAATCAGCAATTGGTCTACTTCCCTAACACTCCGGGCTCTGGTATATCTGTGAGCTGAGGTCTGAGCTGGTGGCCACACAAACAGACACACACACACACACACACACACACACACAGACAAGATTAATCATGCCTAAAGTCAAAACCTCAGTAGGGGGTTTGATTTGCTCCTGTCAAACAGGTAGAGGAAAAATAATTTTGAAGACTACACACATAGACACACACAGACACAGCTTTTGGAGCTTGGTTTTCACTATTTCATCTTTCTAAAAAAACACACATAAAAGAACATAACATCATTAGCAAGCTTGTAGCTTGTTATGTCTCTGCCTGAATAGCCTGTGTTTCCGTGCAGGAGTATGAACTGAAACCAGGGTCTAAGCTGCTAGCACAAGTCTATGGGCCTCTGCTTCTGTTGAACCCAATGGCAAAAATACTAAGTTGGGCAATTAGCATTTAACCACAGCAATCAAAAGCAAACTGCAGCTCGCACAGAAGCACTGGGCTAATGAGTGGGACATGCAGTTTCAGAATGGAGGAGAAGGATAAAGTAATACAGCACACTGTCCATCACTGCCATCTTTCTGGGTTAATGATGCTTTAATGGTCATTCTACACTTAGGCCTGGTCTCACCAAGGAGAGAGTGGGGAAGAGCAAGAGAAAGAGAGGGAGAGAGAGAGGCAGAGAGAGAGAGGGAGCAAGAGAGAGTGTCTTTCGTTTCCAGGTAATTAATAAAAGATAAAAGTCTGACTTGTTCTGCATGGCTTAATGGCTTTTAATAGCAGGCAGAGTGAGGGGAACACGCACAGCTCGGTCTCCAGACGCTCAAGCCCACAGGTCTCCAGAGACACCGCCATCTTACTGCAGAGCAGAGAGGTCCTGCTTACCTGAGCGCGCACACTCTCTCACCAACACACACACACACACACACACACACACAAACAAAATGATTGTGTAGTCAAACTGCTCCTCATTTCTGTTCCACCAGTACAAGCCCCTTTCGGTGAGCACATCATGAGCACAACTCAATACTGAACACTTCTCAAATGCCTTTATTAATTATTTCATTCATTTCTTTACTTTACTTTTGACAAGACAGACACACACAGGCAATGTTACATGATAATGCAATAAACTGGAGCAACATGAGCAGAGTGTAAGGCTTGTATGACCCAAACCCATACACACTCTTGATGCACACACAGTTTGTCCAGAGCAGTGGCTATAAGGGCTCCGGCCAAAGCGCATTGCTGCAGTAGCACTAAACTGACCACAACTAGGCATTATTTAAAAAAAATCTTGGTCATGGTCATGCAGGATCTATGCATGGTTTTGTCCCCATACACTATAATGGAGCAAAAAGAGGGAGATATAGAGCACCAACTTTGCACTATGTCTCCCTCTTTTTGTTCCATATTAGTGATGAACTGATCAAATATACTTTAGTAATGACACTGATTCTGACGGACTGAGTATCAACCAAACATGAAGCCACATTTGAAGCTGTGTGTAAGTCGCTTAAATTCACTTAAATTACAGCCCCATATTACTTCAGAAAACTGGTATTTGATCAGTACACAGTATAGGCTGATCCCCTGACTTCAGGTATTAGAATCAGTATCTGGAGAGAGAAACTGAGATAGATTTGCATGTCATCTTGTCTTGTTTGTCTAAACTGTGTATGCTTCACCTCCATTTACTGCAACAGCCACACACACACACACACACACACAGCTGTAGTGGGATGGCGGAGGGCAGTGGTTGGGGTATATGTGGACGCCTGGGCAGCTATAAAGCTCCTTATCACTGAACTGGGTCACGGTGCCCAATCAGGCTTTGGAGGCTGGTCCAGGAGGGTGTCACTGGCATTTCCTGCTGGATGGAATGCAGCTGTCAGGCTCCACCCCTGGCTCCACCCCCACTGAGCCTGGGGTCACATCTATTGGCTGTTCACCATGACTCTTCTCTCTGTCATGAGCCCAGTTTGGTCAAACATGATGCCAATCTTTCAGTCCAAGTCTGCTCCCCTGCTGTTAGAAGCTGGGGGGGAGGGGGTTTGGGGGGCATCAACGTCAATGGCCTGTCCTCCAAGCCTGGTGAAAGGGGACGGAGAGGGAAGCTGATTAACCAAATACTTTTATCAGCACTGAAACCGCTCTGCCGTACAAAACAGCCTTAAAAAAGAC
Organism: Bryconaethiops microstoma; assembly: GCA_037577275.1. Taxonomy (NCBI): domain Eukaryota; kingdom Metazoa; phylum Chordata; class Actinopteri; order Characiformes; family Alestidae; genus Bryconaethiops; species Bryconaethiops microstoma. The sequence continues at coordinate 15,242,845 of JBBJLS010000018.1, forward strand.
AAACCAGAGCTGCTGGCCAGAAACAGTAGTGAGCCGAGGAGGGGCAGCTCAAGGCTTATACGGTGAAGGGAAACAATAAAGAGCGACAGGGTCCAGCGTGCAGACGCTCCAGTCCAGCTTTCAGAGGACAACACTGCTCCAAAAAGCCTGCAGAGTCGTCCAGCTGCTGCCACTAAACACACAGCAACACAAACACTCACACACACACACACACACACACATGCACACACACACACACACATGCACACACATGCACCGCAGCCTGAGCCAGTGAGTCTGAGAGATGGACATGGCTCAAGAATGAAGGACAAGAAGGGGAGGGGTGGTGGAGGAGAGAGAGAGAGAGAGAGGATGGTTAGAGCAGTGATGTGTTGTCCTCAGGCAGCCTAGCCTCATGCTCTTGGGAGAACCTGGATGACCAGAGCCAAGAATGGAGCTTACTGCATCTCTCGCTTTATTCCTCCCGCCCTCTCTCTCTCCCCCTCTCATTTGTTCTATCTGCTTATTTTATTTCCTTTCTTGCTGCTGGCACCCAGCTACCAAACTGCAAAACAACACACAATATGGAGTTACCATTTAACAGTTATTGACGCTCACTCGCTCCCTTTTTCTCTGGTAAGTTCTAAAAATGGATAAAGCTGTAAAGCTGAATAATCTGTGACAGCATTAAAAGGTAGGCAGTACATCTGTACATTAGGGCTAAACAAAATATAATTATTAATCTTTAGCATGATACTGACCTTTGAAATGCTGCTGTCATCAATCAGGTTTCAAAAGGCAAAAAAACCTTTTACCAATCAGTAAAAAGTCTTTTTACCATATGTTGTGAGCTTGTTGAGCAGTGACGGATCCAGATGAATGTTTCTGTGAGGATTGTGATTTATTAAGGTACTGATGTAATTTGACAAAAATGAAGTCGAAATGATGCGGCCAATTTTTAGTCATGTCACTTACATGATTTTAAGATATTCACACTGAAATTACAATATGTAGCAACATGACCGTAGTAATATTAATAACACTGCGCAGCCCCACATTACAGCAGGGTAAAAAAGAATACAACCGTACTGTATAAAGTATTGTGAATAGAGAATGCAGAACACCGCCCACACAGTCTTCCACATCTGAAAAAATGATAAAGCTTTTGAACTCACAGTCAGCACATGCTGGTTAAAAGTAAACACTAGGATAAAAAAATAAACATTACATTCTGATTATATGTAAGTCAGTGCTGCATCTCATTGAAAATGCCCAGCACTTACCTGTTACCATTTAATATGTAGCTTGCTAATTAAAGAAAATTAGGTACTGGTGAGGAAAACCAGCAAATTCATGCAAAGGCTAAGAAGTCATGAAACAAACTTTAAACTGTACTCTCCTAACCAAGACATTAATATCTTTAATAAATAAAGAAAGAAATGAACGAACGAATGACTGAATACGCTTTAGATACACTTCATTACAAGATTTCATTTGAATTTATTCCAATTTTATGTAGGGTTTAAACTGGCAAACCCCCACTTACAGGAAAGACTATTTTCAAATCACTTCAGCATTTGTACATAAATAAGGTAATAAATAAGATTAAATAAAACAACACTAAAACAACATTATCCATGTTTTAGTTGTGAAATCTTATTGCCAGCCTTTTCTCAATGCACGGACATGTGTGAGGACAATGCACACACACAAACACACGTACACACATTCTCCATCTCTCACACTTCCTTCCCATGGTGCACACATGGCACATTCCTGGTGGTGTGGAGTGAGGCAGTACTGGCTCCTACCTCCAGCAGGCCTTTCCTGAGGAAAGCCCTGGCTATAGAGTCCCCCTCTCCCTCTTCCTCTGCAGCTTTCTCTCTTTCTCACACACACACATACACACACACACACACACACACACGCACGCACACACACACATACACACACACACACACTCAAAAACAAACATATACCCATTTTCTCAGAACTTAGAGGCTTAACAGGCCAACACAAGTTCACATTCAGGGTGTCATCAGGGTGTCATCACTTTTGTTAGGTTCTACACTTAATTTAATAAATGACTATAGTAAATGACTATATGGCAAAGATTAAGTTCAAGCTGTCACATAACTTTTTTAGGCCTCTGGTGTAAGCCTGTGTGCAGTTACCTAGTTCGAACTTTGTAAAATTTACCCCTTTCAATTGAAGCCACAATCAATATAATCAAGCCTGTTTTAATGCACACATATGTTGCAGGGACAGAATCATCATATTGCTGTTACTGTACGCATCAAAGGGTTAAAAGAAGCATTTATAAAGTGCTTTAGAGGAGGTTTCAAAGTACTGGGATATATATTTGTATTTTTGTAGCCTAAATATATCACAATATTATTTATAAGCCAAATCCTCCTGTGAGGAGGGAGTACAGTCGTTAAGGATGCAGACTGAATACAGTATGTAACTGTGGGATATGTGTGATAGCTGACTGCGACCAGGACAAATGCAGTAAGAAACACGTCACTGTTCTCAAGATAAATCGGCATCAGTACTTCACTGAACAAGTGTACGCATAAAAAGACCGCATATAGAGCCTGTACACGACAACAGTCAGAGTAAAGTAACTACATAAACTATACAGAAACAAAAAGGTGAAAGAACATCACCCCATTATTTTATCTGATTAATTTATTTTTACCACTTGTTTGAATTTTCCTACTGTTTCTTCTTAGAAAATCACAACGTTACATGTTTGTCCATTTAACCTATGCATAAATGTGGATATAATCCAAGCTTGGCACTAATGTATTTACACAGATTAATAAGTGGTAAAACAATGGGAGCGTGTGAAAATCCCACCTTTCGAAGTTTCCTTTTCAGTGGAATATATGTACATCAACACTACCGCTCACACATACAGAGCCTGCGAGCAAGCAAACAAACACAATAACACACACGCAGAGCAGACAACAGTCAGTCTGTCGTGTTCAAAGGGAGACAATACAGTCAAGGCACCCTTAGATGTGAAATTTGTTTTTCGCCCTCCTCACTTGTCAAAGACGAGAGGAAAAATGTTTCCAATATACCTGCAGCTTGTACATAAAACACACTAGAGAGAGTCAGAGAGCGGGAGAGAGGACGAGAAGAGAGAGAGGGAGAGAGAGGCAGAAAAACAAAGCAAGGGAAAGGGGGAGGCGGTGAGGCAGGGGTGATATAAAGTGAGAAAGAGAAGAGGTGCTAGTGGCGTGATTAAATCACGTCTGCTGTGTGTGGCTGTCATTGAGTGTGACACAGGTTGAGCGTTCTGCTCGCTGGGGACCGTCCCGTAATCGCCTTCTCTCCGCTATGATGCCATCAAACAGGGATGGGACGGGGTGGGAGGGGGCAACACCCCCTTCCCCAACCCCATTTACACCCCCTCGCAGGCTAAGAGCGGTGAGTCTAGTTGAATAGCTCTGACCTAGGAGGAGGACGGCCTCGCAGGAGCGCCGCATCTTTAGGGAGCGTCCAGAAATAGATGTGCTCTGAGCACCACCAACAATACCACCATCAACGGAGGAAAAGGAGAGAGCAGCTCTCACACTCTCACACTCATATTCACACCCACACACACACCCACACACGTGCGCGCACACACACACACACACACACACGCACACACATGTAAATCCATGGGGTGTAAATCCATACAGTAGTAAATGATTCAATACACTGATTCAGTAGGTGGTTTGATTTGATTCTTTTGGTAAAATTCAGCATTACTTTTAAATAGACGCTAATGTCTGTCAGACTGACCTGTGCCAAGGTGACAGAATTCCAAACCTGTCCTACAATGTTTGCATCTGTATGTTAAAATGACACTTATTTACAGTAAAAAAAAAAAAAAATGCATATCCAAGTTCACAAAGTAGACTGGCGGTACAGTGATGTGGTCTGTGTAGCTCTTAGCCGTCACTGAGCCACTGTCATGAGAAGGTTTCCTGAGGTATTTCCAGGCACTGAGTTTTCACCTCTTTCTGTCAGCACCACCAATAGCTGGGCTAAAACACAGACAGTTCTTCTAAAATTTAAATGTTGCAGAGTACACGATGATAACAATATTGATCGATCATTCTTGTTAAAATGTGATGCTTTTTTGCATTTTTACATTTCTAACTTACATGCATAAAGACATGGCAGCATGTCTTGGTCAGTGAACAAAAAGGAGAGTGAACAAAAAGGAGAGAAAGAGAGCGAGTCTTAATTGCTTTATCCTGTAGTACAGGCTGGGGAGTGCTTTTTGACTTGGGCTTCCAATTTCACGCTACGGCATTATTTAGTTTGATACAGACTTGATTAGGCATTACAGCGCGGGGCCTTTCTGCGGGGGCTTTGTGGCTGGCCCATATCACTGGAGGACAGATTAACTCGGCAATCACGCTCCTTCAGAGACTTCTTCACTGTTCGCGGCCCCCCTCGCCCTGAGACCACGGCAGCCTTTCTTTGTTTGTGCAAAGGGATTTTGCACAGGGAGGGGCTTTGGGGGGGGGTTCTTGTTTAATAAACTTATCCCACAACAAATGCCACCCCTGTCATAGGCCACCACGGCATATGTTTGTGTATTTATGTGTGCGTCACCTTGTACCTAACCTCCTTCCTCGCAGCCCCTGGGGTCCTTCCTGATAAGTGCATATGAACTTCAAAAGAATAGCCCAAATTTAACTCTTCCCACAACACCTATAAATACCCACACAAACAACAAAGGCAGCACCCATAAAACTACACCTTTCCCTAAGCCTACAAAACACAGCCTGGTGTTTACTGAGCACAGCCGGCATTCTGCAGTGTCATGGAGGGCAAGGATAAACAAGTTTATGTTTCGCATTATGTAGGAGGGTCTCCAGTGTTTTTGAGTAGGCCCGATGCCATCTCTCAAAACTTGCTCCGGAGTGTGTCTCTGGTGTGTTCTGCAGACTGTGTGCTCATTCATGTCAAGGTTAGACTGGTATGCAGTGCAGCAGCATTGTGACTGTATGTCTGTGTGTGTGTCTCGTAAAGAGGGTAATGATTGCGCTCTCCCTTCTCCTTCACCCAAAGATAACATTTTGGACAACCTAATTCCTCAGCTAACCATCAAAACTTTACATTTTTTACGATTTTTCTACCCATCCGTCCATGCATCAGAAACCGAGGCCTACAGTACACAAGCCCCCATGCCCTGCTATCTCCTATTCTCTTTCTGCGCTGCTCTCACAATCTCCCTCTCTCTGCCTCTCCTGGAGCAAGCCGGGCCCTGTTTGATGGCGACATGAAGCATTTATTAGGAGAGCGAACAAGTTCAGGAAAGAGAGAATAAAGGCGAGTCGAGAGGTGGGAGAGTGAGGGAGGGCGCCTTTAATAATTCTGCGCTCCTCTCTTGGCCCTCGTTTGTTTTGCAGGAGCTCCCAGAGAGAAAGACGCTCTTCTCATCTCCAGGCAGGCAGTGCCAACGCAAGTCCAGCAAGCACTCCAGCTATCAGAACCAGCCCAGTGCACACACACACACACACCCTACACTCCTGAAGTCCACCAGACAAATGAATACATACTGATGTGACCTTAAGGGAGAGTATCTGTGATTGCAAAAGCTTCTTGGTTTCAAGAGATGGTGAATTTTATGAGGGACACCAGAGGCTGTAAATACTGCAGAGTCAGTACTGACTACTCATGACCACATTACTCTATCTCTGTCCTCATTCCATCACACACTCACCACCCATCCTGTAACATTTACTGCTACGGCATACACACTTTTCACTGCTCTCCCAATAAATATCCATTCACAAACAAATGCACAACCCGCAAGCAGACCACATGCAAAAGAAAACATAAAAGAACTAGAAGAAAGCAATTTAAATTTCATGGAAAGCATTTTGGATGTTTGTAGAGAGAACTGAAAGAGAACTGAAAGAGGTCTACAAAATGGGTTAAGGAAAATGAAGCCGAGGTAGGGGTCTCCATAGGCTTGACTCGCTTTAGGGAACTGTTTAAATACGGCCCTGGAACACAGCAAGTATGCTAACTACCAATCTCACCACACAATCACTGACATTTTACAAAAAAAATAAACAAGCAGTCAGTGTAGTTATTCCCAATCCTATGTGTGTTTGCTTGTGTGTGCTCTGACTTTAATTGTTGCTTCACCATCGCCCGCTGTTTGCATGGGTTATTATCCTCAGCTCAGCAGGAGGGCACTCACTTTTTGACGGCAAATTGAGAGGAGAAAAATAAGGCCAATGAGCCCGCTTCGGCATCAAGGGCCCGCTTTTCTCTGAAACTAGCAATGGGGCTAGCATAAAGGAGCTCCCCTTCACAATAAAGAGCTAATTCTGTCTAGGCTAAGAAGCCTCCCATTGCCAGGTTCCAGGCTAGCGTCTAGGCCCGGAATAAAGGCTGAAACGCTTCACGCCTCAAAATCAATTTGGGGGATGACATGGCAAGCCGTATCCAGGCATTCGCCCCTACAGCATGGGGAAAGGCTGGTCGTGAGTGCACACACAAATCTCTCAGTGGTAAAAAAGTGCAAGCCTGAAATCGGCACACGAGAGCCGGAGAGTGAAAAGGCTCCAAAGCAGCTCAGGCTTCACTCTCATCTGTCATGTCAGCGCTTTTAAAAGCCTGCGTTCAAAAAAGCCAATGGCAAGAGCATGTCACGCTCCGCGAGTCCCAGACTGGCCTAGACAAGAACTGTTTACATTCATTGACAAATGATTGGACACCCTTTATCTTCACCGCTTTCTTCATCCTCGCTATTATGACAAAGTCGGCTCAAAATAATATAAATAATACAATCACAGAAAAGCAAAGCCATGCACCTAAACAGCTGAACTCTGCAAATGGCTCAAAGGTCTAGTTAGTGGAGTCAAACGCTATGTGTTTGTGAGAGGCCAAGGGTAGTGAATTCAATAAATTCCTCCTCGTTTTAACTCTTTTGTTCTGTCTTGTGGAAAACTTTCCAGGCATAGTGAAATCAATAGGTTGAGCACCAGCGTTGTGGGAGCCACAAGCGCCAAGGCGATTTTTATGTGCGTGGGCATACACGCTATTTTACACACACACACACACACACACACACACACACACACACACACACACACACACACACACAAAAAAATCTCAAACTTGGGGGGCTTTAAGCAAAACCTTCCCCCACCAGCTCTG
>JBBJLS010000018.1:15255328-15257828 GCA_037577275.1 Bryconaethiops microstoma
ACACACACACACACACACACTCACTCACACACACACACACACACACACACACACACACACACACACACACACACACAAGCTCCATACTTACAAAACACACAGATACACGTCTAACATTATACTGCTGTTGATAGTTTTCCCTTTGATACACACCCTGCGCAAACCACAGAAGCAGTCAAATGGTTCTAGAAACACAGTCTTTTAACTAAGAGAACAGAGGATGTCACTCTACAAGTGCTCTGCTACACTGACAGTTTTATTGAATGCATACACACCAGTCTCACTGTCACACAGTTTTCACAAATATGCAACCAACTTTGACTTTGAACACATTTTTTGTCTCATAAATTCAAAAAGGTCATTCTGCCTAAAGCTACAACATGTCTGCTGGAGGCTTGAAACAAATATTATAATAGTATATAATCCTGATTTTCATCATGAAATCTAAAATGGTGATTTCATAGAAGACTGAAAATCACTGTATGTTAATCGAGATTTTATTCTAAGTCGTTTTGGTCCTATTCTATTCATCCGTCTTTCATGAAATGTTCACACAAGGAAGTCACAGGGTTCAACATTATACAAGGGTGTGCTGACGGGTTATTCTAAAATGAAGTTGCAACATTTAAAAAATGCTTTTATGTTCTCAGTGGCAGTCACTCAGCTGAAAGCAACCTGTCCATATGTCCCCAAAGAAGAATCTAGTAGATTAGATTAACCAGCAGCAGAATGTAGTCCATGTCTCCGCTACACTCCAGACTGTTAGCGTGTTTGGGTTTAGGGATGGTGAGGTGAAGTGGAAATGATACCACAGCTTTTCGTCTTCTATCTGCGAGCCCCTCGCTCCACTGTTTCCCTCTCTTACAGGGTTAAAGGTCTGATTTGATTTGATTGAGTGTAAACAATGCTGCGGAATGGAGAGGAGTGCGCCACATGTCTCTGAGCCTAGTCATGTGCACTCATCCTCCCTTAATGTCCTGCAAATGAAGAGGATTTATTAATGTGTAATTAAGTAATAATCATTGCTACATAATGCATGAAACACTCGTGGGAGCTGTGCAGATATGAAACAGCAATGCCCCGGCCAAGCGCTGCACGCATACACACATTAAAAAGGGATTAATTGGGAGAAATATTTTGATAAGCACCACTCCCTCACTCCCTTTCACTACTGCTCTCTCTCTCTCTCTCTCTCTCCCCCCTTCTCTCTCTCACAGTCTCCCTATTTCTCTCACCCCAGCAGCAATATCTCTCTCCCTTTCTCCAGTCATTAACACTGCTAATCATAGCTTTTAATGCTATTTGAATTGAGAGCATGACTTCCCTTAAAGGAAATAATCCCTTTTCTAATGGACATGATGAACAGCTTCCTTCAGGCTGTTCAAGTCTGTATGAATTCTAGCCCAAAAATCAGTACCTTTGTACCCTGCCATTCATACCAAGCCTTCCAAAACCGAAAATGTTAAGACAAGCCATTTCTGTGTAGCATAGTGGTACAAAACCACTGTCTTTTGTGTCACTACACACAGTCTTAGGCCACTGTTGGTGCTCCTAGAGCTTCTCTAATCTGTGACACTGCCAATCAATAGGAAAGGTGTTCAGAGGAGATAGTGGCCCAGCATGCCTTGGTTACATATTTAATTTGCCTATGACTGACGTGGATCACTGAGTCGACACAAGCACTGTTTTTCTGAATGTGCTCGCTGTGGCAGGTGAATACGTTTATCATGCCAAAAGCTTCTTGGTCCAGTGAACTTTGTGGGTTTCGACGGTGTAAGTGTGTCGTTTACAACGTACCTGGCACTCTTTACATACAATGAACAACTGCTGTAACAAAAAAAAACCCTGAAATTCAGTTTTAGGAATTCATAGGGTTTTTTTTATGAGAATCACCTATGCAAAGACACAATTAAATAAATGGAAGCGTACTTTCTTGCCATCATTCACTCTTATAGAGCTGTGGCGAGACACCGAGTTAAAGAACTCTCTCTCGTTTGACATTTTTATCAGTTATCCAGACTAGCATTAAGCTGGACATTTTTGATGGAGTATCTCCATTCGGAGATGGCTGTTTAGGCTTAATCACTGTCCAAGAGTCTGACTTCATGTCAAGTCTGCTGAGTTATTGGTAATCCTAAATTCCACCTGAATATCTGCTCCTGGAAATAAGGGCCATTTGTTTACCAACAAGCGACACTCAGCAAACCACTGCAGCTTGTGTCCGTTAATTAGAACAAAAACGAGTTATTAATTGGGGGAGGGGGGTCTAGTACTAGGCCACATGGCCATCCCAGTGCCCATCTGGTTTCCATAGGGGCGCCTTCACCCGTCAAACAAATGTTTGTAATCAGCCACGGCACCAGTGACACAACTGCCAAGGTACTTTACGGTCACATAGTCACCAAAGTTCACCCACTTCTGTTAGAGGGACATGGAAGTTGAAGCCTCTTTGTGTGACAGTGGTCTACCTCCATTCAAAACCTACAGCAGCAGACAGGCA
>JBBJLS010000018.1:15262828-15270076 GCA_037577275.1 Bryconaethiops microstoma
GGCTTACCCGTGCCTTGTGCCAAAACCTCAATACCAATCCCCCTTCCCTCCCCTTTTCAACCCCCCATTCCCTGGCTCTTGCCCCAGTCTTACACAAAGAAACACAAGCTTTATGGACTTAGGGCATTAAACCATAAAGAACAACAGAGAGAGGACAGGTTCTGAACACGCGCTACAATGCTCCTGCCTAAGATCTCCTCATCAGGACACATTGTTGTAAAAGGGTTTGTGAGTATTGTTTTTTANNNNGAGCATTGTTATTTTTATATAAAAGGTAAGGTAAAGGGGGAGAGTAAGAGAGGGAGGCGAGGAGAACGGCGCTCCAGCGAAAATGCTTTCCTGATGAGCTGCAACAATGCACTCACTCCCACGACATCAGCTCTCTGTAGGGAGTCTCCTCCTAATTTCCTCCATCCATAATAAAAAGAGCTACATTAAACAGTGCCATTAGTGCCAGCAATTTGCTTTATTCTCCACAGAAAGAGAAATGTTATCTGTGGCGGACAAACTTAACCCAATTAAAGCTCATTGTGCACGGGGGCCTTGCTGGATCTTCAGCTGATGCCATGGAACGAGGGCAGAGGCAGCCAACTTTGGGGAAGAAAAGGGGAGGGGAGGAGGGGGAGAGAAGGGAAAGAGGGAGCCTGTCTGGAGAATTGGTGAAAGTAGGAGAGAGATAAATGTGTTTTGAGGAAAATACCAGAAGCGACGCAATGTTTTCCTGCCCCCCCACCTTCCCCCTTGCTTGTTTTTCTTCTATTCATGTTTAAAGAATCATGAAGGTTTAAAGGTTTACAGGTACTCCAATCCATCCCTGTGGTCATCAGATAAAAAGTGGTGGGGTGGGGGCTGGGGGAGGCGGGTTATTTTGTGTAAGTAGGAAAAACGGAAATTTACAAAGCCACACGTTCTGAGGCGCTCTCTCATCCCCTCACATTTTTGGTGTTAATTGTTGTGATAACACCTCTCGATTACAGGGGTTTAATTATCAACATGTTTGGCTGTTAGAGTGGGTACCTGGCACGGATCCTTGGAATTGGGGGGGTGGTAGGGAGAGGGGGGTTTGCTGAAGGTTTCTAATGAAGATTTCACTCACAGCAGCATGCTGAAGCTCAGTGTGGCGCTCCGTTAACAAAGCATCACATCGCATTTAGAGTCGACCTGGGTGTCTGTGAATTCTAACACAACAGCGCCAAGAATATTCATAGTGATACATTTTGATTGATATCCAGTAGTGCTGGGATGGCAACTGTATAGCTCTATAGAGGGAAGGGGCCTCAGAAAAATGGCTCATTCAGATGCCATGTTATCGCGGTCACTAAACTATAACAGAAGAAAGGGATGATGTGTTTCTGTTTTGTACTCAAATTGAGCACTGTGGAAGCGGGTTATCTGTCTCTATGTGTCTGTCTGGTAATCTCTCTATCTCCAAAGGCATTCATCAGTTGTAGCAGAGTTGTTTTTCTCTTTCTTCTCCCTCCACGCCCCCCCCCCCCCCAAAAAAAAGCCCCAATCAACACCTCCCAGCTGGTGAAATGGAGCAGAACCAGGCCTCCATTACTTTGAGACTTGATGGATTCTTCACAGCTGCGGTCGAGTGTCTGTGAGCAGAGGCTGGAGAGACAAACAGCTGTAAAACATGCTCTGCTGAAGACATTTCACCCACACGCTGACACTGTGTGCCATCAGCACACACATACATACACACACACACACAGAGTTGTACAGATTCATTATGATCTCCTGTTACCCACTCACAGCCATCCTAACTACAATGCACTCTTCATATTATATAAATGCTATTATCTACATTTTCTTTCTGACTAGTGACTAGTGTATTATGCTACAAATGATGTGCCTCACATTATTATTAGGAATGATTCATTTGTAAACTCAACAAATATCATTAAATAATAACCCATTTTTTTGTTGACAGTTCATAAAAATACTTTATAACTTTATACTACAACAGATGCTTTATAGCTTTATCTTGCTCTCTGTGGTTTCTTGTGGATGAGGCAATAAAACTGATTACTGAATAAAAGGACTAGTAATCAACACAAAGCTTTTTATAGGAAGAAAATAATTCATTCCTTTGAAAATGCCCTGTTTATTAGGAATCCCATGCAAGTGTAATAAATTTCAAACACACACTTAAAAGAATTTAATAGAATCATAATGGCCAGGGGAACTGTGTAATTTAGCAATTTAGAGTTGAAAAGGTAATTACATTTTATTCCAGCCAGCTTCTGCATGGTGTATTGTGAATGTAGACCACCATCTAGTGGTCAAACCTCTTCTGTGGCGATTAAGTTGCAAGGTTTGTTTCAGGTTCCACTGAGGTGGCCATTTTGGGAACAATGAGCAATTTCCATGGTGATGAAAGAGGCATTGTAATTTGTGGGGCTGAAACAAGTCCTAGAGATTTGCTCTCGTCAAGTCTAACAGTGCTTTTTTTTTGTAGCGGCGCAGGTATATATATTCATGAATCGTTATCTTAAAACGGAAGCGTTCTAGGCCAAATCTGGATCTTAACTCTGCAGTGTGAGCTTCCCTAATGTGAACAATTTATATAAATACTGATCTTAAGAAAGCAATGACAGCATGCACAATACTGTGAGAAAGTGTTAGCCTCCATGATGACCTCTATTTTTGTTACCTTAAAACATTTCAGATCTTCATACGGAATGCAATATAAGACACGGAAAACAAGAGAAAACATTAAAGAGTTTTCTAAATGATCATATAATTTACCCATACATTAAAAGATTTTGTAACCCGTACCACAATGTTGTACCAGCTTTAGCAGTTACAACTGCAACCAGTTGCTTTTTATAACTGGAGATTTGTTCTTCACATTGCTTTGGCAGTATTTTAGCCCACTTTAATTCAGCTGCATTAAAGGGCTTTTGAGAATGATTGCTCATTTAAGGTTCTGCTAATGCACTTCAATGGGTTTCAAAGTCAGTACTTTGACTAAACATCCACATCCAAATACTTAATTATGTTTATTTTGAGTCACTCAAATGTGAATGTGCTCATGTGCTTCAGCATTTATTGCATAACCCAGCATTTCAGCTTTAGAGTATGAACTGATGACCAGACACTCTCCTGTTAGATTTATTTGTAGGAGCAAAGCATCTCTACACCATCGCACTTTAAATTGTTTGACTGTTAGATATAACTGGACCCCCATCTTGAAAAAAATCCACCTTCAACTCATCAGTCTAAAGAACTTAATTCCAAAAGGCCTGGGCGTCATCCAGGTGTTTTTTGGCAAATGTGAGGCAAGACTTTATGTTGCTACTGGCAAGCAGTGGTTTTCATCCTCCCTCGGATAGCATTTTTGCCCAGTGTCTTGCTAATGGTGGAATCAAAAACACTGACCTTATATAAGGAATGCCAGATCTATAGTTCTTCAGACCTGAATTTTCAATAAGATAATTTGAATAGCTTTTTCCTACAATAAATGAACTTATCATGTACAAACTGTATTTTGTATTTATTTGGGTTGTCTTTTATCTTTGGAGATCTGAAACAATTAATTATGGATAATAGAGGAAAAATATAGAAGAAACAGGCAAATGTGTTTTTATGGCACAGCAATCGATTAAGCCCAAATACGTTTGTTTGATTGTTGCTCTTTCTTTCTTTCTTTCTTTCTTTCTTTCTTTCTCAAGTTGACTATAGATGTACAATAGAGTTCATTAATTATTTTCTAATTATTTTCTAGAGTTCTATTAATTATTTTTCTACTATGGCTCTTTTTGCTGCCAGCCTTCCCAAGACACACCATTCCACAACTCCAAAGTATACAGAAAAAAAGCATACAGCCCATGCCATCTTATGGCACAACCAATGTTCAACATGCTTAGCAAAGAACTAAGACTGTGTACAGACATTATATGTAATAACTGACCTGTCAGTTAACTTTAATTGATGCAATTAAAGTCTTTCATAAAACCACATGATTTAAGTTCTATGAGAATTAGTGAAAGTGCAAATATTTTGAATATTTACAGATATTTTGGATACAGGCCAACAGAGCATTCACAGTTTCATCTGTTTATATAGTCCAAACAAGAAAAAATAATGACACACAGAAGCATTAATTGGCGTTTATTAATTATCATTTATGTTTGTTCTAACTCAAAATCCACAAATGCATTAGCCTTTTAATCAGAAAATGTTTCAGCTGTTTCAGTCAGTTAAGCTCCCAGCCAGAGGGATTTACCTACAGGTAGTGGACATACTATATGTAAATGTTAAAATGTTATATTGATTATTAAAATGTAGGCTCTTATGAATATTTTGACACCAAAATCACAGTGAGACAAAAAACTGTTTTCGTGTGGATGAGGCAGGTTAATTTAATAACAATTGGCCAATTGTAAGTTGTCAGCTGAAAGCTGATTGCCTGATGGTTGCCATTTTTTATGCTTATAAAGTTTTAAGCTCATTTCTATTTATAGATTAGGTCAAAGAAGCTACATTTAAAATTTCAGCTCAATTGGATACTGAGAAACAGATTCTTTCTTAGATAATCGGAAAAGATAAATTAGCACAAAGTAGCCATATTGTTTATTGCTTTCAATATTCATTTGTTTTCTGTAACCACTTAATCCTTACCAGGGTCGTGGGTACCCACAGCCTATCCAGGGGCCAACAGGCACAAAGCAGGGACCCTGGGCAGGGCACCAGCCCACCTCTTTTGCTTTCAATATGTTCCTATTCAGTCTCTAGTGAATATTTGACACCAAAACCTTGATCAGGTAAAACACAAGGCCTGGTTGGCAAAAGCAGGTTTTGCATAATACGCATAACTGAGACAGGTTTTGTGGGTGTAACTTAAATGCCTAAAATGCAGTTTGGTTGAACAAAATGAAAAAAAGAGTGAAGTCTTTAAGCCACCCAGTCAAGGAGTTATAGACACCGATCCAAACAGCTTCACTGTAGCACCTCCAACAAACCTACGTGGTTCTCTTTATGTGTTTGAGTAATGCTGTATGCTCTTTGCCATCCATAGTGCAGAGAACAAGAAAAAGAAGAAGAAGAAGAAGAAGAAGAAGAAGAAGAAGAAGAAGAAGAAGAAGAAAGAATAAACAACAACAATAATAAACATAAGAAGAAAAGTACCCTTGGTACTCGGACTTTCAGTAAATACAACATCCTGCACGTCACTCTCCTCCAGGCCTAAAGATGGCAGCATTGCTCCCTCCCTAAGTTTCCTCCTCCACCCACAGTGCTGCTGACTAGGGTGCTGGGTGTGTGAGTGGGTTGTTGTTTGCTGAGTGTCTTGGCAGTGAGGCCAGTGATGCTAGTGATGGTGCTGACAGGGCTGAATGCAGATTCTCTGCTGTTCTGTGTTTGTGCTCTCCCTGTGTTGTAGCTGCCTGTCACTCACCTGTTCAAGCACAGCACAGCATACCAATCTGTGTGTGCATGTGTATGTGTGTATTCAGCTGGGAAGGTGAAAAGACTGCGAGCCTAAGAGTATTTACCCTTTGGTCTTTGCAATTGCAACTTCTTTGCCACATCATCAGATCTGTGATTACACATACACTGATGTGTGTGCTGCCAGTGTGTGTCCCTGATTAAGCCTGCAGTGTCCCTGCAGTACCTGAATGCTTGCTCTGATTGCCACTCTAATCAGAGTGTGATTAAGTCTCCTGTTCAAAGCTGCAGGTCAGTCTGAGTCATCCAGCCCCAGCACCCCTTTCCCATGCCCAGCCCTCAAGCTTCTGTGGGCCACTCTGATTGAGTTTTAATTTGCTGTTCATGCCCAGTCTGCGTTTGGGTTAGCTCAGTGCAGGTAACTTACATACAGCACTCTCTGTGCTATTGATCTGTGATCTGCACAATAAGGTCAGCGTGCGCGGCCAGGCTGGACAGGGCATTGATTGGTCAGCAATATTGCAGAGCCAGCACTACAGGAGCTGCCCACTGACAATGAAAATATCCATCAAAACACGCTTTAATTGCCCTCTTGTCACTAATACATTAGAGAGTTGTTTGAGTTAGATGTTGCGGTGCACAATGATATCGGAATCATGTCAGCAAATATTTTAAGAAACAAAACAAATATCAGACAGATTTCCATTTGACTTTTATTTCAAACTGCTATCTGTTGATGTAGTTATTGTACCTCAGGAGAGCAAACAAATTAGGTGACTTTAATAGTAACATTTCTCTTTAAAGCTAATCCTGGTGAATGTAGTCCCAGTTTCTACATTTTATAAATGTGTATAAATATGCATTTGCAGAGAAATACACACAACTGAATTGAACCATGCAATAGGTATGATCTAAGGAGTATAAAATGTTTGATGTAGCATATAAGCACTGGAAAACACTTTAGGATGTGCTGTTCATTCTCTGGTCCATATGGTCCATATATATAAATTCAGCAGCAAAAAATGGCAGTTCCTTTTAGTCTAGAATGCACAATATGGTTGCAGTCAATCAGACTATATATACCGCAGGTTTCATTTGTGAATGTGTCAGATACAAAATCAAGCAAACATTACAGACCTCAAGGGAAAAAAAGTAACATAAAGAAATACGTCAAATATGGGCCCTTTGAGACATATGAGAAACACTGTATGTTTGACCTCACATCTTGACATTGTGAAAATACAATCATGTGTATGTATTTGTAAAAATGGTCATGTCTTAGTATATAAAGCTAAGAGAGATTAGAGGAAAAAGTTGTAGCTCAGATCAGTTTTAGAGAATGAAGCTTCTTTGTAACAGTACAGTGTTTAATAATCTATTAGCTCCCGTTATTTACACGATAAGACCCCTTTGAACCTGATTAGATCAGACCATCTTGTGCTTCAATAATGAACAATTAGAGAATGGGTCCTCAATAATGCTGACAAGCACATACTCTTTTGGCTGTCATTGATGGAAGAGATAAGAATATTTAAACCCATAACAAGGATTTTTTGGAAAACAGATTTCTTGAGTTGTTCAGTTTGCCGTAGGCATGACACTTTTCTCATAACAGAACGGCTGAATAAATAATGAACATTCTGGGGGTGTCACCCTGTGTTTGATTTCTTCTTTATGTTCAGATTTCAGCATGATCATTGTTCATTCAGAAGATGATTTTGATCCCTAGTGTCCTTAGAGTAGATGCTGTTCAGACCCATTTGTAAACTGAGAAGACTGCACCATCGAGAGTATTCTGTCTGGCTGTATCACCACCTGGTATGGCAGCTGTAACGCTCTGGACCGCAAAGCTCT
>JBBJLS010000018.1:15275268-15286120 GCA_037577275.1 Bryconaethiops microstoma
TGTCTTTCTCTCTGCTTACCTACCATGAGTTTTGTGCATTCTGTTTTAATCTTTGCTCTTTATATGCAGAGGCATAGACACTGAGAAAGAGAAAGAGAGAGAGAGAGAGAGAGAGATGATTTCAGTCCAGCTAGGAAATATTTGTCTGTTTTTCTATCTGTCTGTCCATCTGTCAATCTGTCTGACACCTGTTTGAATTTTTTAGTTTTTCTGCATACTGTTGTGTTCTATGACAAGTGGTGTAAATGTGAATGTGCAGAGAAACAGAGCGAGAGAGAGACCAGTTGGAAAGAGAGACAGTGAGTGAGAGAAAGTTACAGAGAGAGAAAGAGCGAGAGATAGAAAAGTAAGAGAGAGAAATGAGAGAGACAAAGAGAGGAAGAGGAAGTACAAAAGAGAGACAGATAAGAGAGAGGAAGAGAAGTAAGAGAAAGAGAGGGAGAAAGGGAAGGAAGTAAAAGAGAAGGAGAGAGAGATAGAAGGGAAGAGAAATAAGAGAGAGAGAGAGAGAGAGAGAGAGAGAGAGAGAGAGAGAGCTACTGACAGCTCATCTGAAGGCCTGTCATCAGTGACCTTTCTCCAGCTGCACTGAGATGCTTCTCTGTCTGCCTGCAGGAGGCCATTCTCCTCCTTCACCAAACACACATCGAGAGAGAGAGAGAGAGAGAGAGAGAGAGAGAGAGAGAGAGAGAGAGAGAGAGACAGAGAGAAAAATGGTGAAAAAGGTTTGGTGAAGTAGAGAAAAACACAGATGAACGAGAGTGTTTGCACTATAGTGAGCGCCAGTGAAGGTGAAATGAGAGTCCTGCAATACAGAGATGGAAAAAAGAAAGGAAAGGATTCAGGACATGGCCACGAGAGTTAAAGCAGTGCGAAAATCGCATTTCAGAGCCTGCACTCTCCATGGTCCTGAACAAATTCTCTCAGCAGGAAGTTCTTTCAGCACATTGAAGCTACTGGTCACAGTGGCGTTTTTGTATTTATTTCTGTATGTGAGTTTTACACAGTCATGCTTAATGGAGGTTTACATGCCACAGCATTAAGACCACAGACAGATGAAGTGAATAAGACTGACAGCTGGGTCACAGCTTCTCTAAAATAACAGGTCTTATGGGGTGTTGCTGGCATGCAGTTTTTAGTAGCTACCAAAAGTGGTCCAAGGAAGGATAACCGGTGAACCAGCGTCAGGGTTGTAGGCACCAGAGGTAGGAAGGGAAGGCTACCCGTTTAGTCTGATCTAATAGAAGGGCTGGCTATGATGAGAAAGGTGTCAGGACACACATTGTATTGCAGCTTGCTGTGAATAAGGCTGTGTAGTTAAAGCACCCATGCTGACCGTCTGTAAAACAAAAAATATGTGTACAATGGGCACAGGAACATCAGAGCCGGACTGTGCAAGTGTGGAAGATGGTGGTCTGGAGCAAATGAAGCATGTTTTCTTTTACATTATGTGGACGAATGGCTGCGTATGCCACTTATCTGGGCAGCTGGATGGCCAAGTGGTCAGGGTGTTGGCCCTGCGAGAAGGTTGTGGGTTTGAATCCCAACTGCTAGGTCACCACTGAGGTACCCCTGAGCAAGGTACCGTCCCCACACATTTAATGGGTTAAATGCAGAGAAAGAATTTCACATTGTTCACACTGTGTGCTGTGGTGTGTTCATGCATGACTACAAGGGTTAATAAATTAAAAGATGGCAAGCTGGCAGAGGCAGACACCTAAAGGATCTGCTGCTAATGTCATAGTTTCAGATGCTAGCACACCAGATACCTTTTGTGGAGTTCAACAGACACAAGTGTGACTTACACAATATTAGGCAGGTGTTTTTATTATTATGGCTGATCAGTGTATTAAAGAGGAAAATGAAAGAGTTTGTGTCGTTTTTGCCTTTGTGAGGAGAGTTTGACATACTGTAAACAAATAGCACACACACTGGTAGAGACTGTCAGCAGATAAATACAGAGGGCTCAACCTTAAACTGATGTCAACACAGTGTTTAACCCTTAGACATCTCTAATGTGGTTGTTTGCGTAATTGCATAATTACATAAATAACCACATAAACACAAAAATGTGATTGCCAGTAATAGTAAAATGTGATGTCAATTTATTATTAGTCACTTACCGAAACAAGCAAAGCAGTATACACTTTTAATTGACATCACAGTTACTTATGTGAACAAGAGGTAAATTGAGTAGAAATGTAATTATTATATAACTCACTGTGTAATTATGTAATATGTAATTATAGAATTGCATTTGAATAATAAACAATTAATTTAAAACAATGTTACTTGAATTGCATAGCCACATGTCATTATTTTCTAAGGACCAGCCTGAACAAATGTTAAGACCATGAGATGGGGCAGTGTGGACCTCAGAGGGAAGGTCATACCACAACTTGTCTAGATTGGGAGAAGATACAAAGAACTGCTGTACTGATCATAATTCCATGAACAACAATGCTGCTTGATACTGTAAAGTCAATCTGTTGAGTCTTTTTGGAGTTCCAGGCCTTTAGGGGCTTTGGGACGGCTGGTGGCCTGCTGTTTAGGGAGATTCCCCTGTGATTAGAGCGTTGCCAGTTTGAATCGCAGGACAGCAAGTGGCACCACTGAGGTGCCCTTGAGCAAGGTACTGTCCCCACACACTGCTCCCCGGGTGCACCCTGTTGGTGGCAGCCGACCACTCAGTTGGTGAATGGATTAAATGCAGAGAAAGAATGCTGTGCTGTGGTGCAACTATAAGGGTTCGCATTGTTTAATATTTTGAATGATAGTGTCTTTGTGAAACTAAATTAAATAATATGAGTGTATTTGTAGACTGATATATATATATATATATATATATATATATATATCCAACAGCAGATGCTCGCAAATCTAACATTTCCTCTGAGATCAAGGACACTAATCAGGAGTTTGTCCACCCTTTGCCTCCACTTTCCGGGTAGATTTCCACCAACTGTTAGAACATTGCTGTGTGGATTTGACTGCATTCACCCACAGGATTGGTGAGTTAGTTACTGATGATTCCCCATCTTTTTGTCTTTTTCTCTGTCTACAATCTTGTTTTCCTTCCTAGCCATGTGTCTTTGCCATGTGCCTTTTTTCTTTTGCTTCCTAGCTTTGTGCTGTTGGCATGCTCCTCACCTCAATTTGTTACTCCTCCTCATAGTAATCTTTCCCAGCTGTTTCCTTGAATCTGTTTTTTTACCTCCCATCTGTTTTTTTTATTTTGTTTGTTTGCTTAGCTTCCTTAGTTACTTAGATTCCTAGTTTCCTAGTTTTTTTATTTTTGTTCAGTTTCTTGTTCTCTTGTTTGATCCTTTCTTCCAGTGGATTTCTCCAGTGGACCTTGCTTGTCGCCTCCTTCATCCTCATTCTGAGTCTAAAGATATTTGATGGAGCTGCATCACTCCAGAGAATGCTGTTCTCCTGCTCAATAGTCCAATGCTTGGGGGTCTTTATATTGTCTGATGCTTGGCATTGGGCGTGTTGACATGAGGCTCATGTGGTGCTGCTACAGAGCTTTTCTGTAGAGATGATATCAAGGTTCAAGGTTACTTTATTGTCATCAGAAGCTGTAAATAGTGTAATGAGATATGTGTCAATGGACCACGGTGCAACATATAGTAACATTCAACAGTGTGCAAGTTACAATACAACAGTGCAGTGTGGATGCTATGTAAAACTTCCAGAGTGACTAGTTTTGCACCATTAGTATGATCGTTGCACAGGAGGCAGTTAGCAGCACTGAACAAAGTGCAAGGGGTAACAGAAACAATACAATAAATATACAATATAGCAGCATAACGTGTGAATGGGATGTAAATCCGAGACAATATGATAAATAGATGATACAGCAACGCAACAGCATAAGCAGTGTGTGTGTGTGTGTGTGTGTGTGTGTGTGTGTGTGTGTAACATGCTTTGTCAGCTGTTTTAGAAGGCCTGTGGCTGCTGAATTAAAGTAGAAGAATTCACTAAGCAGAAGCCATGTCTGGATATTTTTGCACATTTTGCACATCATGCTTTGTGTCTTGATATTATCCTGATATTTACCTCTTTTCACTGTCTCTCTTCCACTATTTTCCTCTTCTCTTCATTTCTCTTCTCTCCATTTGTCTCTCTCTTGCTGGCCACTCATCAGCTGAGTGCTGACCTGCTGCAGAGTGGAAGCTGAAGTGTGCGTCTGTCTCAATAGCTTTCTCACTCTCTCTTGCTCTCCCTCTCTTTCCCTCCATCTCTCTCTCTCGGCGAATGTTAATAAAGTGAGCACTTTAAGGGACCCTCTCTGCGATGTAGAGTTAACGTGGTCAGGCCTGCTCTTATCTCTGCATACATTTAAATTAATTGGGATGTGTGAGCCAGACGCAGCTTTTCATCTTCAAAATCTAATTAGGTACATTTTGCACACTCTCAGGATGCTAATTGCTACCTTAGTCACTTTTTGACTTTTAACTTTTTTTGGTGCGTACAAGGCGCTTTTCAGCAAGACAAGGCTTATTTTCTTTCCCACCCTGGCCTAAAACACAACGGGTTGTAACATTTCCATAAATAAAGTGAGCAACAAACTGCATGGCTGTGACAAGGCTGTGCTGTGCCTTCTACTGGAACATGTAGTTTGTGCTCCGCATAACTTGAGTCAAAGGCAGTAAAGCAGATACTTGTTCTTTTATGGTTTGGGGAGGTGTTGTTCTTGTTTCGGTACTGTTAATGGCTCTTGCTTATTCTGTGTGTACCACTGGCCAGTCTATTTCTGTGAAAAACAGGGGAACATTAGCATCCGTTATCTGCTGTTTTAAATTTACTTGGGGTCATATGCATCTACTAGAAACGATTCTTGTTGTGTAAGACTAAACCATGCAACGCATATAGAGAAAGTTGAAATATAAAGGATATCCTAATAATATTACTAAACAGACCACAACTTTGTTTATTTTTTGTAGACAAAATCTAAATTTTAATTACATTAATTTACTGTTGCTACTAGGGCTGGGCAGTTAACTGAAAATCAAAAGAGTATCAAAAGTGGCTTTTAGAGCCTCTTAAATCTCTCAGTCTTGCACACTGTCCCCTTAAAAATGTTATGTTGAGCCGAAGGGTTGGCCTGCATTAACTCAAGGTGAAGAATGTGGCATGGATGACATGAATGCAAACACCAATTCAACAAATTGGCCTCTAACTGAGCAGCTTATACCTAAAAGGAATGTAGCGTCAGTCGTTTGGACATATTTTAGACTCAGTCAAAGATGACACCATCAAATGTAAACAATGCAGAAAAAAAAATTGCAGCCACCAAAGGTAACATGACTAATTTATTTAATAATTCAGAACACCATCATATTTCTAAATATGAAAAGTGCAAGCTGCAATAAAATACTGACAACACCAAAGTGCGTCCAAAAAGTAGTTTTCACTACCACAAACATTTACAAATGCCACCTTAAATGCAAGATGATGTAAAGAAATAACATGGCATATTACATTGGTGCCATGGCATATTACATTGCAAAGGTGGTGGTGTTGGTTTAGTGGGTAGGATACTTGCCTCTGGACCAAGAAGTTACGGGTTCAAGTTCTACCTTCAGCATACCACCCTGAACAGTGGTGGTATGCTGTCCCCTGTAGTTAGGGAATGGAAGTTGCTTTGGATAAAAGCGTCTGCTAAATGCTGTAAATGTAGCTTTCATAGCTACTGTGGAACACATGCCAGCAAAAGATATCCTGTGCCATTGTGAAAATATTTTCCCTGAGTGCCCAACATGTTCAAAGCATGTCATGAGAAGGTAGCTGCTGAACTAAAATCTGACGTTATCATTATTTAAAATAATGATTCTTGTTTGCAAGAGATAAAAGATGTTATGTACATTTTAGGGAACTTAATTCTTACTTTAAAACTAAAACCTGTTTCACAAGACATTTTATTTCAGGTGTTCTTTGATTTCAAGTTTTTGATATTCAGTAAGTACCCATAAATGGTTCATCGTTGTGTTTCCTTACACTATTTTAATATAACAAAAAGATGATACGCATTAGAAAAAAAAAATCCAACAAATTAAAGTACAGACCTTGTCAGAGAACTGTGAGGGCAGTGTGAAAAAGCTAAAAAAAAGTTTATTAATCATAATTAACGTAACTCAGCCCTACTGTTACTACTAATAAAAATATTAATAATGTTAAGAATGGTGTTCTCTGAGGTTAAGTCACTGCACACCCCACAGTGGAGCACCTGGTGAGAAGGGAGACGTTCAGTATGTTAATGTAGATTAATGTAAAAATCTTACTAAATTGATTTTGATTTCTATGCTTTTGAAAGACACATAGAAAGTCAGTTATGTCTGATTATAGTGCTCAAGAACGAGACATCTGTCTTTGTTGTCAGCAGTCATCTGTCTTTGGTGTCAAGAAGTTGCCCTCAAACACAGGAAATAGCAAGTTGAAGAAATTGCAAACAAGTAAATGAGATCTAAATCAAATCTGTTAGTCGCACGGCGCAGTGTGAAAGGAAGTCACTGAATGTTTTTGGCTGTTTAATGCTAGTGACAACCTAAAAATACAAGTGCATGAGATATAAATCACAACTCCGGGGAAGCAAGCCGTCTGGTTGGCAGAATGTAGAGTTTAAATTTCAGGTAATTAAAACAGAAGACATTGGTTTGCTGTGCTGTCAGTGCTTTGTGGCTCTGAAGCTAATTTTGGTGGGGACTGAGAAGGTAACTGGCTCAGAATCTCAATGTTGATCACCCTTATTCCTTAGTTTGAGGCGAAGATGCAGTACTGGTTCACCATTGTATCTGTTGTAGTATATACACCCAAGACGCTATATGTATTCAATGTATTCAAATGAGGAGGCCATGACGCTGGTTAGCATAGCTGCTGCAACAAATGTCACTTAGCCATGACAGATGCTTGAGTGATGCACTGTACTTTAATGATTATTCTGAATCTCTGAAAAGCCAGATGACATATCAGAGACTTGCAAGGAGGCAGTCTGTCACACCAGTAAAGTCCCACATGATTTCAGATTGTGTTACTGACACACCACACATAACACACAAACACACACACACGTGCACACAAACAGGCAGTGTGAATGGGCTTACACCATGGGTCTAGCAGACTGGCATGGACTCAGAGCAGTGGCACATCAGAGCAGACACAAGGCCAGCCATCAAACAGTCACAGTCCACAGCCCTACAAGGGATCTGGCAGAAGGAGAACATTGTAAATGTATGTGTATATGCTGCAATATATGTACTGAATATGTATTGCTTGTATGATAAAAGAAGGGATTAAGAAGGAAATAATGTTCTTAATTTTGATGTTGTTTAAAGGAATAATTTGGCAAAAAACATTTATACAATTTTCCTCTTACCTCATTATAGCTGATATGCCAAGACATGGTTGGTGTCCAAATTTTACTTTTTTACTACAGTTGTAAAGCCAGTGATGCTAAAAACACAATTCAGTAGCCAATAGTCACACAAAAAGCCAAGATTATTTCCACAAAACAAAAAGCTTATCTCAGCATGCTCGTACTGTAACCAGTTATTCATTAAGTTGGAGCAGATTTATCGATATGGTTTAGAACTCAGTCTTCTTATTTACTGTCTTATTAATTGTGGGTTTTTTTCATTTTCATAGCTTACAGTAAGTCATACTGTGTCCTAAACCACATCAACAAGTCTACACCACTTAAATGAAGAATGAGCTGCGAGAAATTTTCCCAAAAAGTGTACATCTATGCTCTTCCATGTGTTGATGCATCATGTCGTACTTAAATATAATGTCAAGCTATTCCTATGTGTAGACAGCAGTTCAGTGTGTGATACGGTTTGTGTATGTACAATAAATATGCACAGTATAAGAGAAGAGCAGTTGACAGACCCTGCTCAGACTGAGTGACAGGAAGTGTGTGTGTGAGTATGTGTGTGTGTGTGAGTTTGTGTGTGTGTGTGTGATAGTGGCTGTGCTATTACAGAAGGATCAGAAGAGAAGATCAGCCTGTTTCCCCATCAGCCGCAGCTCTGAGTATCGATCCATTCTGTCAACACTGCACTCCTCTGCTGTGTTTACCCAGGACACACACACTCCCCACGCGGCCACTCTCACAGACGATACGTGCTACGGGAGACTATTGGTGGCCCTTTAACCTGCTGGAGTTACAGAAGCATACAAGCAACATGTGATCTTCAGTGATACACTGTAAAAAATGCTTCCTCCTAACTTAAAGGGAGGGCTGACCCCTATGTAAAACACTGTGGCTGAGACTGATATCTATTTTAAGGTGATACAAATTCAGATAAAACAATTGTATACCTAAAAATTATTATTGTTTTATGTTATGTTATTAGTTCTGTTTATTACAAAAGGCAGTGTGTGTTGTGTCATTTTCGTGCTAAAGGGTACATTTGGACACATCGTACATTTTTGTTATATGATGGTGTTTTGTGTTTTAGATTTTTAGTTTTGTTGTGTAATCTTTTTTACACAACAACCCACATATGGCCAATCAGTAAAAACATTTTTAATGTCAAAATGTTGCTTCTGTAGTTTAAAACTACTTGTTAAACATTAGAAATCCTTAGAAATCATTAGAAATCATCAAACATAGCATAAATTGCTTGCAAAAGAATACATCACCTACATGCTCACATCTTGTACATGTGTATTAGGACACAGCATGACTTTATTAATGTCCAGTCATTGCCCACCCCCCACTTGGTACCTGTGCCTAGAAACACAC
Source organism: Bryconaethiops microstoma (assembly GCA_037577275.1). NCBI lineage: Eukaryota > Metazoa > Chordata > Actinopteri > Characiformes > Alestidae > Bryconaethiops > Bryconaethiops microstoma. The sequence continues at coordinate 15,284,018 of JBBJLS010000018.1, forward strand.
CTTTTGTTTCTCAAGCAATATATTTTCATTTCACAAAATAAAAAGGCAATTTGGCTCCCAATGATACATCCTGTAAAAAAAAAACAGGAAGAAAATATGAAGCCTTTTAAAGTAAACTCAACTTTGAACACAGCACTTCATAAGCATAACTTCATAAATTCACTGAAATTTTAAATTAAATTAAACTTCTGTTAAATTAATGCAGTTTAGTTCAGTAAATGATCTGTTTGCAGTTTGTTGCCTAAGCATTGTAAGTTCAAGTAAGTACAAAGTTTCAGATTGTTGAGTAAATTATTACTGCCAGTTAGAATGAATATCACCTTTTTTTTACAGATAAAGCACCATACCACAAGTATAAATGTATGTCGTACAAGCGTGAACCGCCTCCCCCACACTAACACATACATTTTTTTTACACACATATTTGACTTACTTCTCTCTCAACCAGTTTAGGAGTGTTCTCACACACATACTCTCACATATACAAGCAGGATATTAGATGCAAACAAGTCTGTTAATTATCCCCAGATGCTGCAGTCATGTTTGCCCTCTCAGACTGGCTCGTTGACAGTGTTTGGGTTGTTAATAATTAAAATCTACTGTAACTTCAAAGCAAAGCCTGCGGTCTACAGCCTCCTGTCTGAACTGCAACATACACCAATCAACCATAACATTAAAACCACTGAGAGGTCAAGTCAATAGAATTGATTGTGTCATTAATTTACCTATCAAGGGGTGGGATATATAAGGCCTTAGGTGAACAGTCAGTCCTTGAAGCTGGTGTGTTGGAAGCAGGGAAAATGGGCAAACATAAGGATCTGAGTGACTTTGTCAAGGGACTAATTTTGATGTCAGAGCATCTAGAAAAATTGCAGATCTTGTAGGGTGTTCCTGGTATGCTGTGTTAAGTGCTTCAAAAAGTGGTCCAAGAAACTTTAAAAAAAAATTAACATCAGGGTCCTGGGCACCCATTTTTGTAATCAAATTGAATCAAATTTTTTTGGTCAAATACACCAGAACACAATACAATCTACAGTAAAATGATTTTTCCAACTGTTCAGTAACGGTATTTGAAATTTACATACCATAAATATATGTATTAGGGCTGGGTACGTTAACGTGTTACTTAACGGTGACAATTATTTTATTGCACGTTAACGCAGATTTAAAAAAAAAAACTATTTTGAAAGTTTATTGCTTTTTGTGCTCGTTAGTGTGTGCAGCACGCAGCGCTATACGTCTCTGCCGATTTTCGCGGGTGTCAGACGTCCGACTACTTTTGTAATGGGACGCCTGACCATTACACCAACAGGGACCTTAATGACACTGCATTCAGATACATAGACTTTTATATTGAGTTGGTCCTCCTTTGTAGCTGTGACAATGGTCCACCCCCCATGCCCTGGACTCAATTCAATTCAATTCAATTTTGTTGAACTTCAATTCAATTCAATTCAATTTTATTTATATAGTGCTTTTTACAACCAAGTTGTCAAAAAACAGCTTTACAGAGTCCAGGTCCGAGCCCCTAATGAGTAAGCCAAAGGCAACAGTGGCAAGGAAAAACTCCCTCAGCTGAAGGAAGGTGTTCCCCTTTTGAGGAACCAAGACTCAAAAGGGGAACCCATCCTCCTCAGGCCAGCCCGGAGAGAAAGGAACGAGAATCTTTATGGGGTAGAATAACAAGAGGAGGCCTTCATGAACAAGATTATTGACAGATAATGGAAACACTAAATGTCCATAGAGGTAAATTTGTTGGAAGAGAGTGGTCCATAAAACAACAGGATCAGGAGCAACAATTCTGCTGGAGCTTTAAGCAGCAGTTGCCCCTGATTGGTAGAGCAACTTGTGTTTCTATAACAAACTAGATAAAACGTGAATGCCCTGGCAGGGGCAAAAAGCTTTGGTTTTATATATGATTTAATTACATTAATGTTTAAGTTGAGATTTACCAGAAACATTTTAGCTGCAACTGTATAACTGTGTTAAAGGGAATACCACTGTTAAAAAGCAGCTTATTTGTTTAAAGTGTTTGCAAACCAAATGTTATTGCACAAATGTTATTGTTCTTTTGAATTAATTATTTAATTTTGCGCATAACAA
>JBBJLS010000018.1:15305764-15318959 GCA_037577275.1 Bryconaethiops microstoma
TATAGGAGCAGTAGAGACCCAAATGGAAATACAAAAGGATGCAAAAAGTGAGTTTTGCATAATATGTCCCCTTTAAGTTTAGTGGAGGATCTTTGAAATTTTGTGACTCTGAGAACTTTATTAAGATATTTGGCATCATGGACTTCATAAAGAGGTTTTAAATGAAACTTTTTCTGCCAAAAAGCTAAAACTGGGTCATGGTTGGTTCTTCCAGCAGGACAATGATCCAGACTTAAATCCAAAGCTGAGGAAGAGAGTCCAAAAGAGATGCCCTAGGTCACTGGATAATTTTCCAGCTTCATCAAGAATTGAAAGGGGAGACTCACTGCTGTTAGCAAACAGTGGATGCATAAAGTACTAAATGCAGGCGTGCCGTTAATTGTGACCATCTAATTTTCCTAGTTTTAGTGTTGGACAATATTTACCTAAATTAAATGCTGGATTTCTCTGATATTTTCAGTGTAAGCAAATTAACCACAAAGACATTTTTTCCCCATCATCTTCACCAAGGATACCAATAATTAAATGTATAAATTTATATAATTACATGGAAGACCTGACAGGTTTGTGAATGTTAGGGGGTTAATAACCTATGTATGTTTGTGTTGCAGGTGAGCCTCATGCATAATGGGTGGCCAGTGATTTCAGCCTTTGCCGGGGATCAGGACGTGACACGTGAGGCTGCCAGTAACGGTGTGTTGATCCAAATGGAGAAAGGCGACCGTGCCTACCTCAAGCTGGAGCGAGGCAACCTGATGGGTGGCTGGAAATACTCCACCTTCTCTGGCTTCCTCGTCTTCCCCCTGTAGAGGACAGACTTGCCACGGAAGGACTACTGCTCCACAGTTCGCTAGCCTGGGGGACTGTGGAGATGGAGTGAGAGAGAGAGAGAGAGAGTGTGAGAGAGTGGATGAGAAAGAGAGTGTATGTGAGAGATAGAAGCGATTAAAAAAGAGGGAATTAGCGTGGCAGGCTCTCCAACTCACTCACTCATCTGCTGCTTGACTACAGCTCTGGACAGCCAAAACTTTTTTTATTACCCTTATGATTACGCTAATTAACGATTAATGAACAAACTACAACAGCTATCGCTCTGCCCCCATGCGCATATCATCCACATCTTCATCTGCTTTAAGGAATGTCCATCATCAAATACAATCTTAACCGCAACTTCCATCGGTCCCCAGACCACCCACCTCCATTAACTCACACCACCAGTTTCTCCAAGTAAGTCTTACTCTGTATGCATTATCTCCACACACCTCACCAAACTCAACAGTTCACACATACTTCCCTTCGGTCCTGATGGGTAATTTCACTCACTCTGTTGCGTCTCTGGCGCTCTCCGGCCCGTACACTCCTCTCACCAGGAGAGGGGACACCCTTCACTCTTTCATGACTGGAAAATCTCCAGCTCTCCTCAAAGAGACTCTTGCTGTATACTGGATATATATAAATATATAAAAAACTTCAAATTTCTATATGATATACTCTATGACTAAATCTGGTTGACTATCTGTATTTCCGTATTTCAGTGTTAATACTTAGTGATTGTGTGTGTGGATCATGAGGCTGCTACCCAGCTACCGATGCTTCTTGTTTTTGTTTTGGTCGAAAAAATGTGGCTACACTGAACCTATATCAAAATTACTATAAATGAATTTTATTATCATTGACTGTAAGATATATGTGAATATAAAGCAGGCAAACTCCTCCCTTTTATTCATAAATCAGTTGATTTAATGATTGATTTTTTTATTATTTGCTTTGATCCAATAAAACTTAAATGGTCATTTTTATTTTTCTTAATCTGATTCTCAGTCTTGAACTGTGATTCACCTGTACTGAAGGCTTTAAGAACTAATTACTCACAAAAATCATATCCTTTGGAGGGAGCATGATTGTGTATGTGTATGAGTATTGGGGGTTTTATATTTAGGTATCAGCAGTCTCTTCACAATGTATATGTGTGATGGTGACACTGACTCGTTCCCTGTCAATGGCGGATCCCTATTCCCAGTGACACAAAATTTTCCGGCTGCTCTCTCTCTCTCTCTCTCTCTCTCTCTCTCTCTCTCTCTCTCTCTCTCTCTCTCTCTTGCTCTCTCTGTCTCTCTTACTCTCAAGCAGGTGATAGGGGGCTTTTCTCCTCTCTCTATGCTGCACTCAAGACTTTAATGAGCTCCTAGGGGGGAAATAGTGCTTGCATAATAAGCAAACTCCAGTGTTTATGCAAAAAAAAACAAAAAAAAACTTGTGTTCATCTTTTCTTCTTTCTTCTCTTCTGTCTTCACCCTGTTACCCATCTTTCCCCATGTCACTCTCAGTGTTTCATGCCTTGAGGCAATAATTTGCACTCTGTGATTCTTTTGTCATAACCTCTTCTTTAATAATGCTCTTCTTTGTGCCATATTTACGGATCACATTTCAAATTAATCTGACATTTCAAATTAATCTTACAAAAATAGATCTCATACAGTTGGCAAACATTCAAAACAGTGCATCCTGCATTGCTATAGCAATGTCAAGGTGTACGTCATGCGGATCAAAATGTATAATTAGGAGAGAAAATGGCGTCGCATCCTGCCTTTTGTGGAACAACAAACAAAGAGATGGAGACGTCTCTGTACCCCAGCTGCCACAGTCCATTGACACCGTGCTGACCCCTGAGCATCTACTGAGGTGCTCACCCATTTCCTGCTGGCTTTCATGATTCATTTGGATGACCATGACCTCTGTGCCTCACTACTCAGCGATCCATTATGTGTTGGGACAACGGCCTGACTCGTGATGGCTGCCATGAAGAACACTGGCAGCAACTTTAATCAGAAGCGTAATATGGAGTGGGCGAACATGGAAAAAAGAGAGAGACTGAGAAACTTCAGTGAAGCAGAAGTGCCTCAACGTCTTATCAGTACGTTCCTATCCTTCTTAATAGGACACATGAGGCTCATCGTGATATGGTTCTGCTCTGCTGAACTTGTCCATTGTAGTGTTTAAGAACTCTCAGAAGATCACTTTTCCACCTGGACACAGCTTGGCATGGAACATTTAAAAACCCAGCATGATTTCCTCAGCATTATTACCTGAAAGCAGCAGAACCATTCAAGTGAAATGGTCTAATGACATAGGTGTTTAATGATTGGCTTCACGCTTATGTCAGTTTTGGGTCTCTATCAATGACAAAATCATGCAATTTAAAGTTCTCCATATTGTCAGTCAGCAGAATGGGGAGCGACAACTTCAGTACTCACACATACACACAAACACAAAATGCCCTCACTGACCCACTGTCTTCTCAGTAGCATCTTGGGAACTCCTTAGTTCTGATTTAGAAACACAAAAGATGGAAAAAGTGCCTGTGTGAAACAGCTCAATGTGGCTGTGGTAACCATTTGGCCGTACAGGTGTTGAGGCACTGAGGATAGTGTGCTACAGTGGGAGGAGGTTGGTGTCTGTACTGGCCTTTGTTTGTCTGCATGCTCCTGCTGAGGAGTGCTCATTAAGACCCAGCGGCCCAGCCATCCATCTGAAGAGCAGACTGGAACAAGAGCCGACAGGCCGGCCAGGCGTGAAAAGAGAGAGGGAAAGAAAAAGAGGGAGGGAGAGGTGAACATGTCTTTCTGTTCTCTGGGTGGACTGGATATGGTGGAAGAGACAGAGCAACTGATGGAGCACTGGGGCAGATGATGTCCGTATGTGGGTGAGGAACACTTGTCTATTGCTCTACTGCCTCTTTTTAATCTCTTAATACTTTTACATGGTCACTGCATGGAGGAAAAGAAAAAACGCACGTGTTAAAGGCCTCAAATCATTGTGCTTTGAATTTATACGATTCCAATGTGTTTGTCAGTCCCACCTGATTAAAAACTAGTTTCACATTCATTCCAAAAAAGGTAAACTGAAAGGCAGCAACTTTGTTGATGTAAAATATTTTATTCAGATATGACCCATTCAGATTTTTTGAACCATATAAATTCAAAGTACCGTGTTTGTCTGTGCAGGGTAGTAATTTTTCCTCAGGTCCTGACACTGACCATCTGGCAAACCACAATTAGACGTGTGTTATTACGATTCTGCTATCTGAAAATCACTTTAATGCGATGGATCATTCACACCTGAACGTATTGTGTGAGCACGAATTCACAAATCGAATGACCTTAAGGTCACAAGAGATACACGACAAGTAATGTGCATTATGTCGTGCACCAGGTGCGTCTTTGGGTAGACGCCCAGTTAACTGACAGGAGGCCGACTTGCAATCCATCTCTTCCGCTCGGGCTACACCACCAGAGCCCTCTTGGCCTTCTTACACAGGAGCGGTGGGCAAGTGGCCCCTAAAGGAATGGTGTAAAAACAGCCATATGGTATCACTCCTGGAGGTGGGATGGTGAGATTTAAGATTGATAGAGTGGTGAAATAGAGAGAGAGAGAGAGAGAGAGAGAGAGAGAGAGAGAGACAGGGAGAGAGACATAGAGAGAGAGTTTACTTTGTCCTTCATCTAAAACTGCTTCAAGGAATGTTAGACCCAATGTGGTAAGGCATGATCCATTATTTAATCACATTTGAAGGTTAAAAGGAAAGTGGTCAGTTGTGAAAGCTCAGTTCACCTTTATTTTCAGTAGCAGCACACTTGTCAGATTAAAATGCAAGGCTTAGTTGTACAGTGAATTTATGTTTTTAAATGTAAATCTAACTGAGGTCATGTCCTTCCATTATAAAGTCATATGCAAAAGTTTAGGCATTATTTAATTTTGTTGATTTTATGTGTACCTATATTATATGAAAATAAGTACACATCCACTACAGAACACAGTGTTGTATATTTGTATATACAACTACTGTTTATTTTCTTAATTTAACATTCTGGGGGAAAAAGTAAAACATAAAATGTGGTCTTTGCAACAGCAGTGACATATTTCAAATTGTATGGGTTTTTTTCCAATGTGTTAAACACAGCTAACAAATAGAAATTTAAAAATTTGTAAATAATTTCCTAAATGTATTTTCATTCATATATTTCTTGTTAAATTGCTTTTATTTGATAAAGAGAATCAACAAAACATGTTGCTGGGAGTGATCAAACTTTTGTATATGACCGTATCAATGTGCTGTCGTGAAACGTCTCCTTTCCTTTCTAGGCCTCTAAAAAAATACAGTGATGTCACACTGGTTCATTTCACACAACAGTTTTTATATTCAGTACTGTTCCAGTTTCAGGACAGCACACCCTTCCACTCCAAAACAGCACTTTACACTCTAGGCCTCAAAATCGTGCCTCTGCAATGTATGTGAGCTGTTTTTGTCTTCACCATTGAAACACTATTTGAGATGTTGGAGATATTTTGCTGTACCTGCAATTGGGTGAAATTGGGGTAATTATAGCAAAAATACAATGAGCCACTCATTGGATATAACTTCAAGTAATTTGATTTAACATCACTTGTGTTATTCCAACAAACCTTGCCTTCCTGTTATAGCACTGGATGGAGAATACTAGCCAATCACAGGGCTACGGAAGATGGGACAACCAAAAAACAAACCAAAAGTGTGAAGAACACAGCAAATCCAAAAATGACGATTACTGAGGGTAAAAAGGTTTATTACTAAAATAGATTTTAGCTTTAAAAAACAGCTTTTAATACATAATAGCTATTAAAACCTGGATTGGATGTAGTGGCTTGCCATTTCTCTCTTTAAAATTCATAATACTATTGAGTATTATGAACACACATTCACAGTGAAACAATGAGAACACAGCTAACCATCCCTACAACCTATAACAGTGGTGGACATCCTTGGAATGCATTTTGCATTTCATTGTATCAGGCAAAACATGCATGTTTTTAATATATTTGATGAGTTAATGATGTAAGCAAGTATACATACATCAGCAAAAACATATGTTCCACCATTAGAAATTTTCATTATTTCATTATATCGACATTTTTGGCAGAGAACAATTGAGTTTTGAGTTTTACTCAGTGTAGTTTGGTAATAAACATTTGTTGATTGGTTATTTTAACATTAGTTATAGCCAACTGGTTAAAATGGAAGTATGTAAGTCTATATGCATTTACATAAATGTTTAGTTGCTGTATGGTTCTATACTAATGTGTGAAGTAGACAGATAAGACAAAAAAAACACTCCACCTACATACACGACAGTGTGAATTCTCAGACCCAGTAAACACTGAAGCACCCATTCATTGTTCTCCGTTACACCAGTTTGGCAGGTTTTTTGAGTATTATTCATCAAAGTCAATTCAGCTGTCATGCTAGAGTGTTAATTCTAACTGGCTCACAAAACGCATCTTTATTATTGCTTTGTAGTGAGTCTCTCTGCAGGAATCTTATTATTCCTGAGGGAAATAAAACAGCGAGCTGCAGGGATTAACACGATTTGCCAAATGTCCAAGCTCGACACTATAAGCCAGTTAAAATCAAAGCAGTCGATGGTGCAGCATATTCAGCTTCAACATGATGAAGTCATAGGCCATTTGCAGGCCACTGGGTTAAAATGTCTCTTTGCTGTCTGTAGCCTGTATTTGCCATGAGCCCATAACAAGGAGCTTCAGGTATGTTTTAAAAAGGTACTCAATGCTTTCCCATGATAACCCAAATTTACTTTTACTACCTTGATTAAAAAAAACATTTATGCTGCATCCTTATGTGATCCCTCAAACATTCCAGAGAATTGTACTTTGTAAAAGAACTGTACTTTGTCAGGAGACTTGCAAAACAGGACTTTAAATGTAATACCTATACAGCTATTACTTGTAATTTTCACTGACAGAAATGTAATTTAAGAGCAAATTTCCAAAACTCACTCACTATTATTTGTGATTTTTTAGGTAACACTACTATTGGCATATCTTTATGTGCAATAGTATAATAGACCAAAACTCACTCAGTCCTTGCATAATACACAGTACAAGATTAGGTGAATTTCCAAAACTCACTCGCACAGTCGCGAGTGGTACTTACTTACCGGTAGACAGAAGTATGTTTACAATTTTTATGCGGTTAGTTGTCATTGACTCTATGCTGTGTCATGTAGTAGGATATAAATATTAAACTTGTACATAATTTTGTGACATTGAATATCGATTTACTTAAAAATTGTTTTCATTATATTTTTTAAACAAATTTGACCATACTAAAATGTGCAGGAGTTGCACTTAAGGCAACAGACATCGAAAAATGTCAAGTAACTGTAAAATTTCAATAAAAAAATTATTGTAAGAATTGCTTTCCAATAGGTAAAACAAGTAAAACTGAAAAGAACTGTGTGAGTTTTGGAAATTTGCTCTTCAATTAAGTGCTGGAGGTTAAGCAGAACTGTTGAAGTGAAGACAAGATCTGGAAGACCAAAAAACATCATTTGTGGCCAGACTGACAAGGTATGCAATGCAATGCAATGCAAATTCCCTTATCACTGCCAAGGGCCCACAGGAAGATTTGGCATAAGAATAGTGAGGCACTGACACGCAGTGTTGTTTAACAAAACTCACAAGGAGGGGTCATTGGAAAGTAACATTAACTGAACACTTGGCAGAAAAAATCTAACTCTTTGGTTACAATTCACCAAAGGTATGTGTGGAGACAGATATGTACTGTTTTGCATGGAGCTATATAAGTGGTAGTAGTAATTATTTTCATTATTATTCTTAATAATAGTATTTTTGTTGTCATATAGCTCGCTCAAATCATATCACCTGAGAAGTGTAATTTTAATAATCTTATATTAATATATTAGATGGAGAGCCACCGAAAGGTAGTATCTTATATTTCTTCATTCGACTCTCTCATTCTGCTGTTTAATCTGTTCAACATAAGCAAGCCACAACAGAGAGAAAGTGCTGCTTTCATCCTGCTGGTAATGAATTTATGCGTACTTCATTTAGCAACAGCATGTCTGAGTTCTACAGCAGTTACTTTAGCTGGTTAATGTAGTTTGGATTGTAAAAACACAAACATGTAGTTATTCTCATGAGCTTACTAGACGCGTTTACAGTGCAAGTGTTGTCTGTAGCCCAAAACAGTGTGAATCGTATAATAGGCTCTTGGAACAAATTACTACTTTCAGGCTGTGTGAGTCCAGCTGGCCTAAAGTAAAGTTGTGATCTGTTGCTCAGGGCTCAGGGAAAGTGCACTGTCAGAAACACAGGCCTTTTTTATTTCAGCACAGACACCAGTTAGTTAGTGTGTTTGTGTGAGACATGCTGTATGTGTACTCCCACAAGCTGGAATCACCTTAGTGGCTTGGTAATTGGGAACAATTGCTCGGTTTTGACTGGAGCAAAAACACAGAGCATTAGAATATTACTTTTATTACCCAGCCATTCCTCCAAGAGCTCTTTAGCATCCATTAAACTGTCACCAGGCTCAAATTTGTCATTGCTATAAAGGGCTGCAATCCTATAAGTCATCAAATATGGATGGCGGTAAATAGAAGCAGCAGCATTTGGTGACGAAAGGAGAATAAATGAATGAGTTATGGCTGCATAAGTATTCCACATTACCCCTGATTGCACTGGAGATGCTGTGGTGTCGTTGTGAATGTGCTCAGTAAAGAGAGAGAGCAAGGCAGAAGTAACATGGGTGCATGTGTGGTGTTTAAAACTACACACATTTCCATGTTGCCTTCATAAATGGTAAAAATATCATTACTCTCCTATGTTAATGGATGTGTCTATTACAAAAGGCTAAAAATAATTAGCTAGTGATGGCTGGGTAATTCCTAGATGCTGTTCTTCTTTCTCCTACCAAGCACAGAACCCTGAAGATATTTGTTTCAGCTTTCTTCCAAGCGTTCTGATTAAATTACTCTGCAGATTAATTACACATGCAGAATGCACAGCATCAGATTCAATCTTGTCATTCCTAATCGCATAATACCATGACTGATCTCATATATTGTCAGACAACTGGACATCAAAGAACCATCTGTCTGGTCAGAGGATGTCCTATCACCCAGGATTTGCCCAGATGCTGTTAAACTCCAAAATAACCTTGAGGCTGTGCCTATAACAAAATCATGTGATAAATGCAAAAAATCAGACATTGGAAATAATTTGTTAAAAAAATACAATGAAAACAATTTTTAAGTAAATCAATATTTAATGTCACAAAATTATGTAAAGTTTAATACAAAGGTATTTATATCCTACTACTTGACACAGCATAGAGTCAATTACAGCTCACTGCATAAAAATTGTAAACATACTTCTTTCTACCAGTAATTAAGTACCACTTGTGACTGTGCGAGTGGACTGAGTGAGTTTTGGAAATTCATCTAATCTTGTTCCGTGTATTATGCAAGGACACAGTGAGTTTTGGTCTGTTGTACTATTGCACAAAAAGAGGTAATGTAAAAATTTGTCAATAGTAGTGTTACCTAGAAATAAAAAAAAATGGACTGAGTGAGTTTTGGAAATTTGTATATATGTACCACTCTCCTGTTTAGGTCTGGCTTCTTGCTGGCTCTGCCCTTGCTCACTCACACCTGCAGCTACGTAAACACACATACATAGGTACCATGCTAACCATTGTTTTCAGTAGTGCTGATTCAATTGTGCATCGGTCGTATAGGTACAGTCAAGATGCACTTGTAAACAAATAGCTGTGTGTTGAGATATAATGAGTTCTCATGATTTAATCAGTCGTAAATTGCCCATTACTTAATCAGTTCTCTCTAATTTTGTTTTGCTGTAATCGACTGACTTCTGCATGTTGCTGATTGTTTAAACTTCCAATTTACATGAAACTATATTTGTAAAAGGCCTTGATTACCTACTTGATTAAACTGTGAAAGCTGAAATATGCAACCTAGTAACAACCATAAGAGGTGACCCAGTACAGCAATGATTAGATTTACATTATATATTTTTACATAATGTAATTTTTACAGGTATTTTTTGGGGTTCTTGAGAAGAGAGAATATTTATGAAATTTTAACCTGTTTCTAAAGTAAGTTAACATGAATTTGCTATACAAAGTTATCATGTAACAAACAGATATCTTCATTTTGACAATTTGATTACATTCATGTATATGTGGAATGCAATAAACCAGTCTATCAATCAATCAATCAATCAAATTAGCCCTGATTCTTAATGGTGTTTCTTTGTTATATCTTTACCTAAACATCACACAAAAATAAATGTCAACTGTTATATTGTGCTCATTATATAATCATATCAGACCTCTTGAGTGCTATATGCTATAAGTAGTATGGGTTTGGGTCAGAACATTTCTTGGCATGTCTTGTTGAGTCAAATGCATCAGTGTGCATCAGTATATATAGAAACCTAAGTCTGGTCTTACTTTGAGCATTTCACCTATTTCGTATTTTCTGTGTTGTTGACATTTGCTCTGTTCCTGATTATAGATAATGGATTTGTCTATTTTTATTATAATACATGTTTAGGGACAACTTGTCAAATTTTTCATTCTGGATTGTGGCTGAATCCACCGGCCCTTCTAAAACAAATCCAATTCCCCCTAGTCTGACCCTGGTAGTGTCAGACCCCCTGCTGTTCACATTTTCTGGGGATTTCCATGCTCCCTACAAACCTGACCCAGCTAATCAACAAATTAAAGTGGATGTGTAAGTGCGGGGAAAATGAAAATGTAGTGGAGGGGACCAAGGCTTGGAATCACTGCTCTAGTCAATTCTCTTTTAACATACAGATTACAATGAATATCACAAGGAAAACAAGCAAGCTGATGAAATGCTATTGTCAGCTAACATTCATTCTTCATTGTTAATGCTTCAAGAAGCTGTTTGATGTAGTTTTATCAGAGGAGAACTTGATGCATAAACTCTATTCCATGAAATCACATCAAATGTTTTGACTGGTGGTAGTATCTGATTATGTATTGTCTGCTCTGACAACACTGCTTCTCCATACAAGAGGTATTGTTTATTCGACTGCATGTAATGTATTCTCCACACATTCACATGTTTAAATCTGGGGGCCTTTATCAGTCATAATAATTAACTTTACATCCGGTGACAGGGTTATTGTCAGTTAAACAATGTTAAGGGGTGCATGTTTGCCCCTTATACTGCCTTGACAATATGTTGGACTGGTTTGGAAATGTAAAACCTGGTTTGTTGGCACCCTAATTAGTTTATACTGCCACTAGCATTAAAGCCAAAATTTCTCATGGTTATCCCCATATCCTCATCACAAGATCACATCTGAGCCTGTAGGCCTAGCCTGTGTACCGACCCCTGCCTGTGATGACTATAAGTGGAGTGTTGGATCACAGCAAATAATCTTGCACACACATCTTGCCTCAACACTGTATTCATTACAAGCCTCGCCAGCTGAAAAACCAAAGAATGTGAAAGATATTCTGCAGCTAATGAGTTCAAAACTTGCTGCAGGTGTGAGTGATTGTGAATGTGTGGAGGGGGCTGTAGCTGAAGTGAAACAGACAAAAAAAAGAGAGGAGACAACGTGGAACTTGACAATAGCTACAGTCACTATAAAATACCAAAAAACCCACTGAGGAAGATGATCATGGCAGGTGTGGGTGCAGAAGTAGTGACAAATCTTAGATAAAATAAAACATGTTTAATATATTAATTTTTATGAATTTGGTGGGAGGTAAAGGTTGATGGTGTATAATGGTGTATAATTCTTTCCATTCAGTCATGTTTACACACTTGTGCTCAGATGCAGGAAAATAAAAGATAATCACATTGACAACATGTGTGCTAGATAACCCTATTATTGGTCTAAAATCATGGCTTTTTTATTGGAATTCTTGAAATGTAATCAGCTTTACTATATCGTTGTATTAGATAGTATAATATGCCATTTACATGACAACTTGCATAATCTGGTCACTGCAGAAATGGATAATAAGAGTATTATTTTTGCGCATATAAACGTATAATCTTCATCCTGTGACTCACTGATACTCACAGTGCTGGCCCTCAGCCTGCAGTTAGTCTGTGTCGTCGTGTCCCCCCCCACCCCCCACATAGACACATTCACTCACCTACCTTGCTCCTTCACCCCCACAAACCCCTCACACACGTACCGCAGCCGGCAGAGCCATTGAAGATGATGAAGACTCTCCTTCTGACATTTAGTAACCTTTTCTACAGAGGGGATGGAGAAATGGAGATGTAAAAGGAGGATGGAGGGATGGAAAAGGGAGGGGATGGGGGTCTACATGTGGCATTCTGCTTTGTCACCACGTCTTCTTCTTCTTTCCTCCAGTGCACCCTGGCCTTGGCTTGCAGAAGTCTTTTTACTCCAGGTTCATTGTGTGGATGCGTCATTCAAGGAAAAAAAACTAAATTATTATTAGGGTCATTTAGGCCATGTGGATTTGTGTGTGTGTGTCATTCTTCACTGAAAGCAGCAGAGTTGTCACAGATGTCCTCTGGTCACACTTAAGCCAGGCCAACTTTCAAAAAACATTAACTACACTGCATGCGATAACTAGTACTATTATTTAACTATGTAATAAATATGTAATTATGCAATAATTACATATAAATAGCACAGCAAAATGAAAAATATTATGTTTAAACTACTATATACTTTGTCTTGCTAATAACATATTTTGTAACAATATATATCAATTATACTGGGTCACTACTACATTATTTGGTAAACACCACAAACTGTCATGAATAGAAAACATCCAATACCTTTTAAAATAGAAAGTATGATGATTTCCCTGCTCAAACAGCTGTTAATAGGTTTAGTCATTGCATTTCAGGAGAGGAATTACTAAACTGTTCCAAACACCAGCTTGTTCATTTCATGATAAGAATGGACCAATGATTATTAGGGTCATTTAGGCCATGTGCATTTGTGTGTGTGTGTGAGGAAAGTTGATGCGGATGCTCAGCCACCTGAATGAACCAGAATGAACCAGAATGAACGAGAATGAACCAGTAGACCTGAAAAGTTATTTTGGAGATACGATGCGTTTTGTTCTGACAGCGATGAAGTGCGTGTTTATGTATGTGTGTGTGTGTATGTATGTTTATGTATGTGGGTGGTGGGCGCCTAGTGGGTAGGATACTTGCCCCTGGACCAAGAGGTCGTGGGTTCGAATCCTACCTTCAGCACCACCACTGGGATCCTGAGCAAAACCCTTAACCCCAAGTTGCTCCAGGGAGACTGTCCCCTGTAGTTAGGGAATGGAAGTCGCTTTGGA
>JBBJLS010000018.1:15340004-15381174 GCA_037577275.1 Bryconaethiops microstoma
CACACACACACACACACACACACACACACACACACACACACACACACACACACACACAGGTGCAAAGGACATTCCTAGTGCACTAGAGCACCCCCCCACACATGAACATCTTTTCTTAGTATGTCTATTTCCCTGTTTCTTTCTTACAAGCACACATGACCCTTAGATACATTTTCATTTTCATACACCATCAATATATCCATTCTAACAGCCTCTTTTACACCACTTGAAAACACTACCCTCTCTTTACACTGTTTAAGAATTATATGACATATTAACTATTAAAAATTCAATCATGACCTGAAAACATACTAGTATGTATATAAATAATAAATTCAAGAATAAAACAATTAAATTGAAATAAAAGAACATTAAAAATGCGTCAAAGTAAAATATCCGGAGCAAGAAAGACACGCACACACACACACACACAGCTACATCGGCGCTGAAAAAACTCAAAAGATTTATTGCTTTGAAATCATTTCAGGTGATCTGAATTTTTGCATTTTTTTATTTTTGTGTACCTCAGACGTCTAGACATTTTGTATATTTCAAGAAATCTTACTCAGCAAACTTTGCTAGATTGTTTAACCATTTTCAATATTCTCTGTTTTTGTAAGTTGCTAAGATTTTGTTTATTTGTGATGAGGTTATGTAAACGTCCTTTAAAGTGATGATGAGGTTATGTAAACATCCTTTAGTGATATCTAAAGTTGCTGAAAAGTGGATATCCCATGCAATTTGGTTTTCGTAAGCATCATTCCACTGAAACAGCAAACTATTTTCTCTTAGAAAATATCATGGCTAAATTGGGGAGGTGTGGTGGGAGCTGTCTATCTTAATCTTAGAAAAGCCTTTGATACTGTTAATCATGATATATTAATTGCAAAATGATCTAAATTAAATTTTTCGTCCAGCACATTAAATTGGGTTAAATCATATCTTGCTGAGTGAAAACAATGTGGTGATAAAACTTCTCAAATAGTCAGTAATTCTGTTGGTGTTCCACAAGGCTCTATATTGGGCCCCTTATTGTTTAGTCTGTACATAAATGATCTTCCTGAGGTTTGCCCACCTTCAGTGATCTGTCAGATGTATGTAGATGACACAGTAATTTATGTACATTCTAACAATAAGAATAAGTTGTGAACAAAGTTAAATGTAATTTAGCTAATTTCGGATATATTAGGAACAATTTAACAACAGAAGCTTCAAAACTGTACCTTCATCCCATGATTCTCTCACACATAAATTACTGCCTAACTAGCTGGACACTGGCAGCAAAAACACCTTGCAATCAGGGGAAAGACTTTATAAGCAGGCTCTAAAATTCCTATACTTAATTAAAAAATCAAGTACTTATCATCACTGTAAAACTTTAACGTAATATGAACTTTTAAATTGGAATAACACGATTAAGTTTGCTAATATAATACTTGTTTGTAAGATTTTTCATGGCTTGGCCCCCCCTCCACTCAGTGAGATTATTATACAAAATAAAAATACATCTACAAGGGCCACTACTAGAGGGGATTGCAAAATACCACACAACAAAAAACATTTGCACAGTTAGCTTTTTCTTGCAGAGCAACACATACACGGAACGCCATACTTTCAGAACTCAGGGAGAATATCAACACTTTCACAAAATCTATAAAGCAATGGTTATTGGATAATCAAACATGTAATCATTTGTAATTTTACATCTGAATATGATGTCCTAATCGTTGCAGTATACTTGTTCTGTATAATGTAAGTAATGGGAACTAATTGTATAGTGTATGTTAATGTATGTTATGTGAATAGTTTGTTTTT
Organism: Bryconaethiops microstoma; assembly: GCA_037577275.1. Lineage (NCBI taxonomy): Eukaryota > Metazoa > Chordata > Actinopteri > Characiformes > Alestidae > Bryconaethiops > Bryconaethiops microstoma. The sequence continues at coordinate 15,341,820 of JBBJLS010000018.1, forward strand.
TCCTTTTTTAAAATAACATCAACCTGCCAGGGACTGCAGATGTAAATGAGCCTGATGGCTAATTCTGGTGCATTTCATGACTCATGAAGTGAGCATGTCAATTCATGTACACTGTCCCTTTTAAATAAATAAAGGGAAAAAAGCTGATTAAGACCTAACAATGCTGTGTTTTAGCACTCAGTTAAAAGTGTTTCCAGACTGATGGACCACTGCATGAAAAAGCTGTCTTACCAGATTCTGTGGATAAGATTGTGATATTCAGAACCAGCCAGTCATCACACCTGATTCATCGGTTCTGGCTGTGATGAGAGATGAAATGTAGGGTGGTAGGTGTTTGTGAGGTTTTATGAGGTTTGATGGGGTGGTGAGATATGAGATGTAGCAGTGTGCCTTTGAACTGAGCTATTTTTGCATTGTTTGCGCATTTATACACACAGTCTTACACTACAGGTACTCTTGAAGTTTCTAGCTCTTGCTCACACTCATGCCCACTGCCTCTGTGCACTGCAGCTGGGGGGCTCTTTCCCGTTCCTGCAGTGGTTAGATGGGAAGATGTGAGCGTGTGTGTGCGTGATTGGTTCGTGTGGCCGGGGTGAAGGCGCCCAGTTAGCGAGTGCTCCTCTGGCTCCCTGAGGTCTACCGCAAAGAGGCTCATCTCTCCAGAATGCATTACCATGCCATTTCTTTCTCTCTTTCTCACTCTCTCTCTCACACACACACACATACTCACACACACACACACACACACACACACACACACTCACAGCGTTAAGCACTTGAACTGGTGCACGGGTGCCTGAATTACTAATGCTGCAGATCATTTCCCTGATTCAGCCGCCACTGCCAATTTCCCCCGGCTCCTAGGTCCACGGATACAAATCTTTTTGTGTGTATGTATGTGTGTCTGAGTGCAAATGCTTGTACTGAACATCTTGCTGCATTTGTCAAATGATCTATTTCATCATATAGTTCCTGATATTGATAAGTCAGAATTTCAGCCGATGCTGGACGGCACTGGACATTCTAACAGTGGACGTCATAGAGGTGGTGAAACTCAGTTCAGAGGGCTTTATCAGAGACTTCACTTTGTCGGAAAGCTCTTCTCAGACTTTTGCAACTCTTTCAATCACAAACGCACAAACACGCACACACAGATGCGTAGTGCGATCTGTCATCCTCTTATTCTCTGTTTAATAGAATGTACTGCTGCAGTGCAGGAGAGCAGATACAACACAGTGCCAAGCCAATTAATTCCACCAAGGACAAGTTCTGTGAGCCCATGTTGCCACGCTGCTCACGTGACTCCAGCAGAAGCCTGTTGGATGAATGCCACCTCATTTTCAGCGGCCTCTCCTCTCTTCATTAAGTGCACATGAAAGAAAGCAGGGACGCAGTACATGCCTGAGCACTTTACACCGCACAGACAACACGTACTCATTTCTATTCCACTCTAAACAACCTCAAACTTATGCCTTTATATTCACACACACACACACACACACACACACACACACACACATGAGTTTGAGTTCATACCTTTGTACAACATTGCCTAGGATATCAAACTCTTAAAGATTCCATCATTCATGCCATATTTGGCCCCTGTAGGGGATTAAACACATGGAAACACAAACCACACACAAAAAATACACTCACAGACAGACAGACAGACACACACACACACAAATGCAGGCATGCACAGAGTTACTCATACCGTGCACTTTAAGCTTCGTCTGTGCCACTCTCACTCCCAATATCCCTTAATGAAAGACACATTATTTGTAATGCAATAAAGTGGTGGCAGGGCGGGTGTGATAGGCCCTAAGTAAATGAGTGCAGTAATTAAATGTGCATCGGTTACTGTATGCAGCTTTGTACCTGAACTAAACACATTGGGAGTGTGGATTACTCTATGGTGAAACAAATACGGCGTGGCATGAACCACAACCGCGACCTCTCCTCCATTTCTTTCTGCTGTCTCTCTCGCCGCAGATGACAGAGCTATAATAATTGCCAAGCAAACAATAATCTGTCTCTATTTCTCCCCCCACATCCAGTTGTAGCTAGGGGCTGATAATATACTGTACTGCTTTATTTATTTATTTACTTTTTTTTTCTTCCAGAAACCATTTGAATATTTCTTTGGCAGGAAATCGCATTACAGGGCTATTAAAAAGTAATTATTTGTACATAAATTCCCTGGGAGTCAGCGGTGGATGCTGGCAGTGTCGGTGTGAGCGGCTCAATACAAAGGCAGTTAGGAGACGCTCTTTTCGGGCGCGCGGCATGTTTATTAAAAAAGCACGCAGCTCCTTCATCATTCGCCGAGCGACTGTGTGTCAGCCAGCTCATATTTCTTAGCTCATGCTAATGTAATTACGGACAGCTTTAGCGCTGTCAGTGTAGAAGGGAAGCGCTCATTACTGCTCTTATAAATGTTCATTTCAGTGGGGGCCTTCAGCTCTGGAGGTCTCGTTTGGAGCTTGTCTCAAGGGTGACCTAAGCTTTGTGCTGTCACGTTGGCATCTTCATCTGGGGGCTGGTGAGTTTCTCGCATTGCAAAGGCAAGCCATTGTGTCCATATGCATCCAGTGGGGCCAACCAAGTCCTCGGATGCATTGCTTTATCTGCCACTGGAGATGCTTTTATTTCTGTTGAGTCTAAGAGAGGACCTGAATTCTGATGGTCCAAAAGTGCTCTGCAGCCTTTGTTTGGGAAAAGATGAACAAACCTCATTAGCGGCGAGCATCTTGGCCAGCTTGAGCGACTGTATTTGTGCTCCTTGTTGGGGCCTTTGCCTTGCAGCCCACCACTGATTCATAATGTACATGTCACTCAGGCATAGTTTATCATTAGCACTAATTGCTGTGTTTACCCACCAGAATAGGGCTAGAGATCCTAAGCACTTCAGTCACAACTTCACTATATGTAGCACAAGTCTAGTCATGGACCTTTTTGTCAATTGTTTTACAACAGAAAAATTGAGAAACAGACACATTTACTTTTTCAAATTTCCACCAAATGACCATTGATATACACATGTTGCTGGCTTATTAGGTGTACTAGTTGGTTCAGTTGAGTGTCAAAGTGAGCAACACAACTGATTTTGTAACTTTGAACATGGCACTATTGAGGGCGCAAGCAGGGCTGGACTGGGACAAAAAAAATCGGGCCGGGCATTTTGACCTGAGTTTGGGGGCCCTACGCGGTCCGGGGGTGGGTGTGGTATGTGATCCGGGTTGGGGCCCCTCACGCTGTCGTTCTGGGGTGGGTGGGGGGAGGTGCTGACGGGAGTCCGCAACGGGGCCCCTCTCTCTGTCGTTCCGGGGATGGGGGGTGCTGACGGGAGTCCGCACCGGGGCCCCTCTTGCTGTCGTTCCGGGGGGAACTGGCAGGCCCAAAATGGGCACTAGACATTTTGTGTGGGCTTTTCACACACACAATCATTTCAAGGGATTACCAAGAATGGTGTGAAAACGAGAAAAAAAAAACTACTGATATTCAGCCATCCAGTGGCCAAATCCAGGTCAAAGGAGAACAGTGAGAAAAGTGCAGACAGATGAGCTACAACCAGACTAACTGTGCAAAATGAATCATCATAGCATTGTACAAAGCTCATCTTACTACAACTTTCTTCAGTGGGCTTCAGCAGCAAAAGTTTAAAAATTATTAAAAAAGAGCATCTCCAGAGGCAAAAGAGAGTCAGTGGACCACTGAAAACTGGAAAAAAAGCTGTTTGGTTCAAGAATTCCAGGTTCTTTTGCATCATGCATTATGCATGAAAGAGTCAGAATCTGGTACAAACCTCATGAATCTATGGAGCCTTCCAGTTTAGTGTCAGCAGATCAAGCTGATAGTGGGGAATTTTCTGGCACACATATGGGCCCCTAATGCCCTGCATCGATGCTGACCAAGTTTGGCCCCTCATGGCTACAATGTATCCACACATGGAAGGAAACTTCTCACATGAAAATGCATCTTTTCACAAGGTTTAAGATGCTTCTTTTGCTGCTTTATTGTCTTCACTAATATGACCTCAACACAGCCATCCGATTTGCAACAATAATGCAATCTTTTCGTCATTGTACAACATTGCACTGATGACTTTATTTTGTCCTGAAGGTAGAGGTGCAACACACTACTGGATTAGTATTGTAGTTACATGTAGACAAGCAGATGGCTTAGAGTTGATGGATGAAGAAGACTACAGATGGTGAGATGTTAATCTCAAAAGTGAAATTAGATAACGTAACAACATAATATTAGTGACATCGTTGAATATGGATGCCAGGTACACATCAAGTCTACAGTCCCATAAAATGTCACCATTCATAGAGTGCTCAGAATGGCCAGTGTCTGGCTCTATAATTGCATACAGAACTTCTTAGTGGCGCAGTATTCAGTTGGACTGATCATTAAAGAGCAGTCAGACAATGCTCTGTACATATCAGGCAGCCAGGAGAGGGAGACGGTAATTATCGTGCTTTCCTGGAGGGGTTGCCATTGCACACGCATTGACAGGTGAGGAGAAAAAAAAAAAAAGAAAAAGAAGACAGGACTGCCTTGAAACTCTACTTTGGGTTTTACTTGCACATCTCCATATCCACAATGGAGGGAGGTTGTATTGGGAGATAATGATGAAAGGGCATTTACAGTTTAACAGAGGAAAAAAATGAGTGCCAGCTGTTCTCAGACTGTGACAGAACTGCAGGAGACGTAGCCCAGATCCTTGGCTAGCCTTTAGCTCAGCCTTCACCTCCCATCACTGAATTTTAGAGTGTGAACCATTGTTCTTGAGGAACTGTCCTCATAGCAATAGTGAAAAATCAAATATACACATTGTTCAGTTTTCCCCAGATGTAGTCAGTCAGCAAAGACATGTTTGGAATCTCTAAATCTTCGGTTTAGTGCTGGAGTCTAACGTGTTAATAAATGCTAGAAGTCAATAGTCACTCTTCAGTAAATGCATCCTCAACACATCTTTTCCTAACTCATTCAAACTGTACCCACCTCTATATTACGGTGTTGCAGACTCGTCAAAGTGGTTTTGGAAGCAGTATTAGACTCACTATGAGCAACAAAAGTGAGCAAAACCTCACCATAAAGCTCAACACTATATTTCTGCCTATAAAAAAGACTTTCTAAAATATGTTTATAAATTAAAACAACAGAAACCACCAATGTAATCGAACAAGTGTATCTAGATCTGTGCTGCGCTACCATAGTAACAATCATAGAGGACAAGAAACGTACCAGTCGGCAATGACAAACAAACAGTATTTTACTGTTTTAAGAGTGCAATGACTTGCTGTGTTTGATTATGATGTGGCAGGCAATGGGTTTGAGGCACACATGAGTCGGGGGGGGGGGGTGTTCTGTTACATGAGCAGCATGAGAATAATTAAATTATGTTGGAATGGTTTCAGGGGACAAACCATAAATACCTATTCTGAGATATGACTCATCATACAGTGAAAAACTCTTACACACATATGCACACACTCATGCACACACCCAGGATTCACATGGAGGGTCTGAAGCAAACCACATGGCCTTTAACTAAAACCAGGTCTGTCACAGTACAAGGTTAGGAGAAGGCAGAATTCAGAGATAAAAAGCAAAGAAAACTGGACCTGTGGCTCCAGAGTGAACAGCAGGTTGGTCAGGAAGGGGCCTTCTCTCCCACCTGCCGTAGCCCAGCAGGCCAGAGCCACACAGACTCGTGTTTCCATGAAGTAGAGCCTAAACATATTCAGCACTATCTGCAACTTAAATAAACACTCCTCTGCCAGCGCTTGCGTATGTATGGGAAACTGAGATGTAAAAGATGATTGACACTGCAGGGTACATCTCTAATCCAGTTATGCTAAAGTTGTTCTTCTGTATTTGCTGGTTTTCTGGACATTTATGCATTCCTTTTTTTGTTGCTATGGTGTGCGAGATCCCATTTCTCAACATGGCATAAGCTGTCCAGGCATAAGCTGTGATTTGATCACGACTCCAAGTGCTTCATCCACATATTCAATCCCGCACAAAAACATTCACACACAAGTGAAAAACCACTTAAACACTCAAAAGCATGATTGGTCATTTAGCGCTTGACCTAGCGCTGGTGTTGGCGGATGCTGCCGGGCTATTTATAAATGCTTCCTCTGGCCGCTGGCGGACTGACTTGGTGCACTGACCTTCTGAGAGAACAGAGGGGAAGGGTGAGCTGAGGCAGGGGGCACTGACCACCAGGGTCAGGCTGGTGGGCAAAGTGCGGGTGGAGCCTTTCCAAACAAACACTATGACCCGTCTGCCTCTCTCTCTCTGTCTCTCTCTTTCTCTCTCTCTCTCCCTTGCGTGCCCCACCCCTTCTGTTTCCCTCTCCCCACTCCTCACAGCTCTGAATTACTCAGCCTGTTTTGCCTTTCAAGGGCCGGTGAATCACACAGTGACTACGGGGAGCGCTGACATTTAAAGGGAGCAGATGAGAAGCAATTAGCATGCTTTGCAAAACAATTAGAACACGCAGGCTACACAGCTGATCAAACACTGGCCTCCCGGTGTGTTCCCAAACCGGCCTGCTCCAGCCAGGCTCCACCCGAGCTGCTGATTCCTCAGCAAAATTCTCCCTCCATGCCTTCTGGCTACCTCTGTTTGCTCTCTGTAGCCAACCAGAGAGCAGTGTGCACCATTAAAACACACCTAGAACCAGAAACATCACAGATAGCTTGTGTCCTGACAAAAAGAGCTTATAATGAATACCACAATTTTCCTTCATAGATACACACACACACACACACACACACACGCAAACATGCCTTTAAATTGGGTACGGTCACACAACAGATGTAAGGTGTGCTGCATAAGTTTTGTGAAAGCATGGCTGATGAGTAAAACAGATTTACTGCTCTCTCTGTGTGAGTCATCCACACATATGTATTTCTGGATTGCTAAACTGTTGTCTCTGGCAGCTTCAGCTATGCGACATCCTGTGTGAATACATCCTCGAAGAAAGCTAATTATCAGATTTAATGGTAAAGGTATAAGAGTTCATGACTCTAAGTGTGATCTGCATGTTCAAGACGTACTGAACCAAACAGGAACCAACGTATTCATTTCCTAGTGAGAGGTAGCAGTAAAAGCACCTAACTTGACTAACATGCTGTTTTTTTCACCATTTATCTGAGCTGAACACTAGATGCTAACATGAAATAATATAGGCTAGGCTGGGACATGGGATATTTAGAATAATGCAGTTTTTCCCATAAATGTTGGCAAATTGATATAAATAATTGTGTTGTTTTCAGATTTGTTTCCCACTTTCTTTTTCATTAGTTGTACTACCCTAAATGATGTGCTCAGACTGTGGGTGGTACTGAATTCTATGACAATTTTTCATTTTGCATATACAATATACAAAAACAGACAGAATTTGTCACAAGTGAGACATGAGCCAAGCCATCAAACTTTCACATGCAGAACTGAAAAACATGATGTAGTGTAACAACCAGATTGTCATTAGAGAGACAAAAGTTAACTTTTGCGTGCCTTCAATAAACACAGCAAATGAATGAGCACACAAAAATACATTTGTAAAGACATATTCGCTTTTCCATCCCACTCTGCAGATCATGCCACAAGGAGTGAAGATACTTTTGTGTACTGTCCGCTCGCTGTGTATGTGTGTGTATATGTATAATTAAATCTGGGTGAGAAACCATTTAGCTATTTAACTTCAAATTAAGTTAAAAACATTCTGATTGTAAGCGAAGTAATTAGTTTGATTACCAGAGGAATATAGCACAACCGAAAAATACATAAACTGCGGTGGTTGTTAATGAAATTAAAATGATGTTGTGTCCTCCTTACCTCACCTTAGCCACTTCTTTACCTAGAAATAACAACAGTTAATACATCAACATTCTGGTGCAATTAAGAATCTTTTTCCATTGCGCAACAGGACCTAATGGAACTCAAGGATATTTTCCTGTCTTTGGCAACTTTTGCAGCTGAAGTCAAGGTTAATAAAATGATTATTTACTCTTCCAGGTAATGATAAAGTCACTGAGTACTTTTATGCTACTGGGGCAGCTGGTGGCCTAGTGGTTAGAGAGTTGTTCTTGTGTTCAGAAGGCCTTGGGTTTGAATCCCAGGACTGGTAGTTTCACCACTGAGGTACCCTTGATCAAGATACTATCCCCACACACTGCCCCCCCGGCTCAAGAGAATGATATTATGTTATAGAAAGAAATTATAGCATATGTCAGTTTACCCAAAACAGAAACAAGTGCATCTTTTCTCCTCTTGTTCCTCAGCTCAATGTGATTCAAAATATACACAAAATATTTTACTGAATACATTTAATATGAATACATTTATTAAAATATAAAGCATTAAATTGTCCTTTTAGATGTGCTATCACCTTCTTTTAATCGACACTATTTTCACCAGCAAGCAAATTACCAAACATTCCTGATGCTCACTTTGCAGCAAGATTACAGCAGCAGGTTATTTTCTTTCATCCTAAATTTTTTAATCCAGCAATTGTACTTGGTTAACAGGATGATTACAGTCTGAAATGGCATGATTACCATTGGGTTTTATATCACAGCTTATATTTAAATCTGGTAAATGTCCCATCCCACTGACACAAAAGCATGGTACCCGCCCATGGCTCCGTGTCGTTCAGTGTTGACAGTCCTATGGCGAAGTTGGACTTCTACTCAGCCTTCAATCTGTGAAAGAGACGCTCCAGTTTTGTCTTTATTCTTCTTTCCTCCTCTCTATTTCCTTACACTCTTTCTCCACCCCTCTCTGTGCTTCTCCGTTTCTTAATTTTTTCTTTCCTCTACATAACCCAGTGGTAGACAGTTCCACAGCAGCATGCTGGCAATAGGGGAGTATACATCAAAGACCTGGCGGAGGGAAAAAAACAAGGGGAGCTCAGGGATAAGAGGCTGGATCAGTGGTGTCACACTAAAACAGGCAAAGAATAATAGAATCTGCATAATGCTCTTCTCCCCTTTCCCCAGTGCCCCTCCTCCCCGAGCCCCACAGGGCTTTGTGAGTAATATATGGAGGCTCTCAGGATGCACCAGGCTCCAGCGCTTGTTTATAGGAAAAATAAAGTGCAGAGTAAACTGCAAACAAAGCAGCCAGAGCGTTGCTTAATGGCCTATTCTTCTGCCTACTGTACTCTCCCTCTCTGTTTCTTCTCTAGCCCCTCTCCCTAAAGCCTGGAGCCTGACTGCTGAGATCATTTGCTGTTTTTCGTTCTTGTCCTGACAGCCTGACAGCAAATTAGAGTAGATGTTTTTTGTTCAGCTTTGAGTAAAATGTCTCTCATTGGTCATTTCATTAAAACTCTATGCATGGGGTACACAAAATCCTTGTCTATCCTTACTTGAGACATCACAGCTATTTCTTTATTTTTCACAAACCACCACCACCGCCATCATCATCATCATAATCATCATCATCATCATCATGACCATTGTCATCATCATCTTACTGCCAGAGCCACAGTTGTCTACATTCACTGACTAGAGGAGAGTTGGATGTTGACTGCTAGCAGAGTACTGGTCCAGCACTGGCTGCACACCCTACATTGACTGTGTGTGTGATGGGAACTGAGTGAGTGTGTAATGAGCGCATGGATCAGAGCAGGGCTCAGTGAGTGTATAGTCTCATAACGGGCCCCCAGCAGGATGAATATCCTCCTTTCTGAGGGAGTTTAGCCCTGATTATCTGGGTGCTTGGTGGAGAAGACAGGAGCTTACCTGTTCTCCAGGTGTAATATGAGGAGCAGGCCATGCAGCAAGATTCCACACAGCAAAGTCTAAATCCCTCATAATTGACTGCAAATCTGAGCACACTATTGTTGAGCCTAATCATGAAGTTTACTTCTCTTTTGCTTGTGTGCGTTTTGGTGGTGTGGTGTGTGTGTGTGGTGTGTGTGGGTGGGTGGGGGTCTGCTTATTCATATGAAGCAATAAATGAGGCAATATTTCCCATAAAGACTCATAAAGGCATGTTAAAAAGCTACTGAAAAAAATGTACTACTGATCAATAAATGACCTAAATTAAACTTCATATTTTATTTGCTAAAATATTTGTATCTACAAACGATCCAGGGTTAGCCCAAAAGGCTGAATTTCATCTGTGGTCCCAGGCCAGATGTTAAGAGGCATCCTAAAATAGCTTAAAAGAACAATTTAATCTTACCATAAAATATGTAAAATATAACCTGACACGCACAATAGTAAAAAATGCAGCAGAGAACACAGAAGTTACAATCAACGTTATGCACATTAAACACATTAAAGTGTGTGCAAGTGGTGAAACGTAGAGATCTTAACAACATTGAAGTCATTTACATTCGCAAACATATTCTGTCTAGTCTACATTTTATGTTTTTGCCTGATCTGTAAATCTGTGGGTGTCATTGGGTTTATAGATAGCTTGGCTGCATTTACCTCTGAATTTCTTATTGATCTTTAAGTTAGCTAAATGAAACTTAACCCACAATTTCTTCACACAGGGCTTAAAGCACAGATGTGTGGTCGTAGCCTAGTGGGTAAAACACCTGCCTCTGACCCCGATATCCGCAAAGTAACAGGTTTGAACCCCCATTTTCTACAATTGTGTCCTTGAGCAAGGCACTTAACCCTCAGTTGTCCCTGTAACTAACGATTGTAAGTGGCTTTGGATAAGGGCGTCTGCCAAATACCCCCCTTAACCTGAGATGTAGGTCAATTAGTATATCCAAGCATTTAAACTCTGGAAGAGCTTAAAGCAAGATACATGTCCCAACATATTTTTGTATACACCCACACGTAAACCTCTATTGCACTTCACTGATAAACGCAATATAATTATTAGTCGTCCTGTAGCAGGTAATGATCTCACCAGGCCTTTCCCGCTTCCTGAGTCACAAGAAGAATCAGATAAAGTGAGTTCTTTTCAGTATCAGTACAGAGATGATACACTTACAAAGGGACCTCATGGAATGAAAACTGCATTTTCATTCATTCATTTAGTCAGCGGATCTCTCCCCATCTCACTTCTCTGACACATTCCTTCCTCAGAATTTTTTTTTACTGTTTTGCAAATACAAATGAATTATTAATGTTCCACAACCCAATATCAAACTAGAGAATCTTTTTTTAATTCCTCTGTTTGTTTTCACTTAGCCAGTGCCCTTGGCTGCAGAACTGATGGAATTGCAGGCATTTTGTTTTCAACAGTTGCCTTGTTTGTGTGGAGGACACTAAATATACATGAGAGGAAGAGATTGGGAAACATAGAGAGACAGAGAGGGAGAGAGACAGAGAGAGCGAGAGAGAGGCTGTGTCCCTCATGAAGAGGCAGCTGCAGTAGAGCCATTAATGTGCAAAGTCACAGTCTTGTTATCTAATACCAACAGCATCAGTGTCTGCATGAACTGTCTTTTGACCTGTATTATTACACTGACCTTCTTTCTTATATTCTCATATAATGTAAAATTGTTTTAGCAAGTGAAATTGCCTAAAATCTTGTAAATATATTCAATAATTGGTCACAATTTATTTTTATAATAATATGAATTAAAAACAGTATCAACAGAATTAGGGGTTTGAGGTTGTAGGTTTTGAGTTAAAGTTAGGACTAGATTTAGGGGTAGATTAACATTCCACAAGTTCAGAAAACAGATATGCAGCTGAATTATGGTTAAAGACAAGATGATTACCTGGAATGTATATACAAGAAAACCTTGTAATATAATTTAATGTTACATTTACACGGGACTAGCACAGTATCAGATGTGAATGCACCCCACTGCCCACCAGCTGGCTGCATATGAGTTTTTTAGAAATAAATCCAATTAAAAGTAAGTCTTGTTGAGTCAGTAGTTATGTAATTAATGGTTTGATGTATTTGAACAATCAATATTGTCAAAGTAGTGTGTATTATCAAACTAATGTTTGTTGAAGCACAGAACCCTGTCTCAAATAATGTTCCAGAAGCGACTGACAAACTCCAAATTATTTTACTTGTGGCACAAAATAAAGGAAAGGCTTTTTTGCTTTGGAAAATCTTTTGATAACAATTTGTTGGTGTGAAGGTGACATATCGTGGTAGATCTGGAGACCTGGTGACCCCAAGATGCTACCAAGCTATGTCAATATGAAACTGTGGTCTTTGGAGGTATTCTTTTTTTCTCTGCACTGTGGCTATTAACAAAATAGCCTCACATCCTGTTCCAGGCTTGTTCCTGATAGTTTTGAATTTCTTCATGAGTACTCAAACTTTTGTCATGGGCATTTTAAGTCAAGCAGATTTTTCTGGTATCCATTCCCTGATTTTGCCTTATTGCAAATTTTGCCTTATTGCAATGGAATACTCTTGAATCTTTTCCATTGTGATGGATGACTAATGGGTTTGTGCCCTGTGTCACCTTATTTTTATACTCAAATCACTGAAGATTGTTGAAAAGTTCATAAACACTGAAACCTGAAAATGAGTTAAATATGAGTGGGATCGTACTTCATTTATGTTTCAAATTTCTTGGGGTGCCAATAATTGTGACATATGTGGTGTTGAGTTTTTTCACTAATGGTTGCTTTATTCTCAAACTAAACAAAATTTTTTTTTTTTTCTAATTTCAGTATATTATTACAACAACGGATAAAGTGCATTTTTAAATGCCTCTTCAATTCTTTTTAGCAAAGGTGTGAATAATTCTTTTAGGTACTGTACCTTTGACTCTGTAATAAAACTGGTAGCTCTGTCTTAAATCTTTTTCTGTTAGTGAATTAATGTGTCTATACCTGATGCACTTTTACCAGCATCCACTAGCAGGACACTGTGTTGTTAGTTTCACTGTTGTGCCTCGAACATTTACATTTACATTTATGAAATTTAGCAGACACTTTTATCCAAAGTGACTTCCATTCCCTAACTACAGTCTCCCTGGAGCAACTTGGGGGTTGGGGGTCTTGCTCAGGAACCCAGTGGTGGTGTGCTGAAGGTAAGATCTGAACCCACTAGCGGAGTTTGAATTACCTCTCCATAATTGGGGGGTACTACCTTCATAACACTACCTTCAGAACCCCCACCCCCCCCCCGGTCTTGATCGGGTACAGTACCCTGCAGTACCCTCTGTAATTTGAACCATGCCCTCTAGGCCACCACCACCTCGATCTTCATAATATATGGTGGTCCTGTGCAGTGGTGCCTTCACACTGAGTCTAATAAATTGTGCAACAACAGATGGATCACAGTTAATAACTGTAAAGTTGTAAAGTTGTTTAGTGATTTTTTCTGAAAAACAAAATAGCCAATGAGCACAGCTACATAGAGGTATAAAATAAACTAACAGAACTGAGTAAAACAGAACTGAACAGGGTCCTTTTATTTATCATTACTGATATAACACACTAAAGTGTACATATGGACTGAGGTGACTAATCAGTACCTGCTCAGATAAACTACTTTGTTAAACAAATAGGTGATATGTGTAATCTTGTGTTCAGTGTGTGTGTTGTTTGAATCTAATAAGGCAACAGGACAGAGAAAGGAGAGATTCTTCGCCTGCACAGCATGACCAGCCTGCAGGGGCGGCTTGGAATTTAACGGTACACACACTGTGCAGAGCAGCTGTTCTCACATCCACAGGCGCGCATGCACACACACACAGACACCTTTACACTGAGGAAGAGCAGAGGCAGATGCTATTACAGGCAAGTCAGCATGGAGCCCCATCACTTTTTGCATATCTTTGGAGGTAGGCACACAATCCTCTTCAGAAGGTGGGAATACATATTGGATTTTGGGAATTCCGTGTTTTTACAGATCAGTTTGACAGCTTTCTGTCCGTCTCCTCCTCAAGACAGATTGGCAGTATGTTATCATGATAAATTATATAGCAATACATGTTCCTGAGTATATTATGGTCATTTACGGCATTTATGAGACCCTTTATCCAAGGGACTTCTATCCCCTAACTACAGGGGGCATACTCCCTGAAGCAACTTGGGGTTATGGGTCTTGCTCAGGAATCCAGTGGTGGTGAGCTGAAGGTAGGATTCAAACCCATGACCTCCTGGTCCAAAGGCAAGTAATCTACCCACTAGGCCACCAACACCCATGGGTTCTGTGTCAGAGAAACAATACATTTTAAAGTTTTATTTTTAATATTCAAAAGGTTGCTAAGAGATCCATATTTAAGTGTTTTCCATCACAGGGAGGAATGGTTTAACACAATAAGAAACCATTTACACATTCAAATGGTTTATGGGTTATGAGTCTGTAAAAATATGTATATTCTTTATATCAATTGGCTTTGCTAAACAACCCTTGAAAAAACACTTTTTAAAGGGTGTACAGACTACCACACACCAGACACATTAAAAAAAGAACAACTTTGCAGCTTAACATTACTATTCACCTGGAGCACAGTGAGTTTGTGAGGAGCGAAAAACAAATAATTAATCTAGAGGAGTGTAAAATGAACTTGAGCTTTTTACGATCTGCTCCACTGTGTGGGGCTTTTGACTGCTGCAGTGGTCTTTCAATGTTTTCTTCAATGGACTAAACAGATCACATGGGCCAAAACATAAGATGGAACACAGAGTTCAGACGTCTTGTGGTTTTAAGATGTGAGAATGTTCAAAATTAGGGATAAATGTTCTAATTTACTATTCAATTTCTTAATATTTTGCTAACCTCTAGAACACTGAACAACTGCATGTCTCATAAAAAGCCATATTTAGACCATTTATAGAGTGGAGTATATTGACTGTCATCCACATTACTTTATTTATTTGTCTTTACTGGTTGTTTGATAAAGCAATAAACCACAACAGACCATGCATTACAGTGATTGAATTATGGTTCAGGACATTATCATAGTCATGATGATGCCCTACATCAGGAAATGTTGGAGTTGCGGTGTTTTTGCTAAGTAGCTACATATTACACTTTTACACTTTTGTCCTATAAGAATGAACATAATGTAGCAATGTTTATTGCAAAACTTTCACTGTAGTCTTTACTCACAAAATTATCACTGTGATGGAAATGCTCATTTCCATTAGTGCCTCTCTGTGATTTCCAGTCTTACGTTAGCAGAAAGTTATTTGTACTGTACATCCTTTTTCCCACGGTGGGGCTGAATGAAGTGCACTGTGTAGGAATTAAAATAGTGCAACCAAACAGTGCACAATGTGTCTAGCAAACAGCCATTTGGGATTTGGTTCATATTGGATAAAAAATGAGCTAATTGAGTATAGAAGCCAGAATTTCATATCTTACATAACACACTATTTCAGATTCAGCCTGAGTTTATTGCTACCATTTTTGGTACTTTAAAGAACCATTTTGTAAAGATCCATATTCAAGATGTTCTCCATATTGGGGAAGTATTTAAGTGTTTATCATGATTCTATCTCTTACTAAGGCACCCTTGAAGAACCCTTTTTTGTCCACTCTAAATACTTTATAAACATCAGAAAAATTAACTATTGTGATGCGTATCATGTATCATGGCATACTGTGATTTCTTTTGTCATTGAACTCACTTTTACTCTAGGTTTAAAAATGACATCGCTACTAAACCACAAATACAGAGACACACAGCAAAGGCATTGCAAAAGTATCAGTAATGATTAGCAGGGGATCTTTCTGGCCCCCTCTCTGCGCTGTTCAGTATGCTGAGAATGAGCTGAGGGATGACAGTGAGTTCTTCCCTCCCTGCTGTCAGGGGCCAGTGATGGAGGAGCTGACAGCCAGACAAACAGAACGATGCCTGCCACTCCACTGCCCTCCAGCATGCAGAGCAATCAAGCCACAGGCGGCGCTAAATCAACCTGGGAGATAAGTAAACTGCCCCTCAGTACTGAACATCTCTACCGCTTTACTGAGGAACAACTGCATATAGGGTGAATGCTCAAGAAGCTGAGTTTACTATTACGTCATTCAAGTTCAATTCAAATATGGTTACTGTTCATTTTTAAATTACCAGTGGTACAACTGCTTGCGGTCATTCACCATTTCTATTTAGTAAACTACCTGTGGGCCTCTTTTAAATGTGGATGCTTACGGTGTCATTGCAGGAAACTTTTTGGAATTTTTGTTGTGAGATGTCAGACGATCAGGGTTTACAGGACAAATTGTTTTGGGCACTGTTTGCAAAAGAACTGCAACTGGACACAGTTTAAAGGTAGGTATGAGGAATAAAGAATTATATTTCAATCAAATTATGGTAACAAACAACCATACATACAATTGTATGCAAAAGTTCAAACAGTGCTGGTTAATGCACACTTTTCAAGTGAAAAGAAGTACACATCTTCTACAGGTAATAAACTTAAGATTTTAGTGTGTAGTTTCTATTTATTTGCTTTAATAATTGTAACAGTTAAATATACTGAGAAAAAAATACAACATTGCACAGCTCACAATTTTTTGCATTTTTTTCTCTAGTATTTGTGTGGTAAAATGTGTAAAAGTGTCTTCTCCATAGAGGATGTTAACATTTTCACTTACAAAATCAATAAAACACATTGTTTGACCCGGGGAGCCTAAACGATTGCATATGACTATATCACTGTTCAAAGAACAATACTAATGTAAAGTCGATGTGATCTTGTTCACTGCCACTGTGACCAGTAACACTGCTGTGCCCCTGCAGCAGACTGGGATAAGCCCACCCCACCCCTCCAAGAGTTCTATGGCAAGAATCCTAACACTACATTTGCCTGCATCTATAACACGATTAAAACAGTATGTCGCTCTGAATGCCTTAACAAATGCTTCAGTACTGAGTATGCTCCTATATCTAAAGAAGTAAAGACTCACTCAACTAGGTGGCCAAGCTGATTTCAACTTCCTGCCATACCCAACAACCTTCTACTAAACACTGACAATGGATTCACAAGGAGGAGAAAAGACAAAGCAAATGATACTTCAAGATGGACCGAATGAAATATTCACTTCTTCTATACACCAGCCTTCTGCTTCACCCACATCAACACCCCTACACTCATGCCTTCTTTTCATCGTCTCCTCCCTCGCCCTCCTCCACTCCTGTGAATGACAGTGAGAAGTTAATCCTCAGAGTAGGGGGCAGCTCACCTCGTCTTGTTACCGTTGTCCTCAGCTCTGCTGCTTAATTCATCCTCAGCTCATTACACATGCCACTGTGTGTCTGAAACAAGCACCCATCTGAAGCACACCACTGACGGCACGCTCCACTGACCACCCCAATAAATAACCACCCTGAGAATAAATGAGAGAGGTGAGGAGAAAACAAGAGGGTACCTTTGGTTGTAACATTGATGAGAACATATCAACTACTGCCTTCAAGGCTCAAAGCCCAAATTACCTCTAAAGGCATTATTGATTATTTATGACTGGGAGGTGGGGGTGCCAGCATACACGGCAGTAATGTACCTTTTTATGCACCTAGATTTTATTCCTTTTGTGCCCCTGCCCGCCACAGCAGTGTATAAACATGTTTGCAGTCAGTACTGCCACATTTTGGGATACCAGTGAGTCATAAGCACACTGACCACTTACTGCCTTGACAGAGTTGCACAATAAACAATAAAACTGATAAATCACACAAAGGCAGCTTTAATATGAGAAACAATCCCTATGTGGCAATATTTCCACAGTATGCCCCAGGAGTGCTGTGTCAGCTTGTTAAATCACTGAGATTAAAATATATGACTACTGGGACATAGTTTACTATGAATGTTATAACTAATTCTGATTATATTAGTAATAACAGTGGGGTGGGAGTGAGGGATTTTTCCCCTTGTTTAATTTAACAGGAGATTGTTTTGTATAGGTTACTAAATTTTAGCTGGAGAAATTACCTGGGCTCTGAGTAGGCTTTTGCACCAAAAAGGACACATCCCAATATCCCAACTCAAAAAGGACACATCCCAACTCTTCCATCCTCGTGTTCTTGCAAGGCAACTTGTCAAAACCATTTGTCCTAAGAACACAAGTCCATTTTTCATGTTACTGGTATTGAGAAACACAATCAGTTCTACTGGCCAAGCTGTGTGATGTTACAGACTAGCCAGGTTAAAATAAGAACAAATGTGCCACCTCACTACTGTCCCATATATTGCTGTGTGTAAATTGTAAAACATTTAGTGTATTTTAATTATGAAAATTAGAGTATAACCTATACTACTTCTAAAAAGCCAAATATAAACAAACATTTGCTTATTTTAGACTGATTGAATAAAACTGAAATGCTACGAAAGATATGGGATTATATTTATATGTAGATGTATCTTGTGAGCAAAAATAAGGAGGACTGTGGCCTTTTAAGCCATTTGCTTACATTTTCTTCACACAGCAAGTAATGTTTAAGAAGGGCACAAACACACACACACACACACACACACACACACACACTCACACACACACACACACACACACACACACACACACACACACACACACACGCACGCACAGATAAAGAACAACTTGTATTTTCAGAACTGCACACAGCTGACCTTTTTGAGCAATAAGAAACTACCTAGTCACCATACTGTGGGTCCTGCATACTGCTGCAGAACACTACAGGGCCACTGCATCATCACAATCATACTGTCACACACACCAGTCATGTGACATGCACAGGGAACCAGAAATGACGCACATCACACGGTTTATAAACAAGGAAGTGGTAATTCTCTGGTGCTCAGTCATTGTTTTGACTCTAGCCCACCAAGACTCAGCACATTCATACCCAGAATTCACACGCCAACTCAAGGCCGTCTTCTAACACCTAGACAGTGAGGTGGAGACCGACTCCCGCCTTTACCATCTGCGGCAGGGTAACTGATCTTCAATGGGGTCCGACCGGTAAGGAGTTACGTCTCCAGGCAGCAGCTGGGACGTACTTAGGGGAGTCTGAGGCCCCCAATGTCGACACAGTGGCCATTCCCGTCCAGTACCGTGACCTGAAGGAGGTATTCACCAAAAGACTAGCTGTCCAGTTACCTTCTCATCACCCCTATGACCTCACCATAGACCAGGCAAGGAACCACCCCATGGCCATCTATACTCTGCAGGAGAGCAGAAGGCCATGGCAGAGTACATTGCTGGTTATGCCCTTTGGCCTGTGCAATAGCCTTCCAACAATTCAGTGCTGCGGGACATGCTGGACTGTTGGGCCTTCGCCCAACTGGACGATATTCTCATATACTCCCGCACCATGGAATAACACAACCAGCATGTGAGAGCAGTGATAAGGGGCTGCTGGCCCACCAGCTGTTCTGCAAGTTGGAGAAATGCACTTTCCACCAGCGCTCCACCACATTCTTGGGGTTTGTCATCTCCGATAAGAGTGTGGTCATGGATCTCCAAGAGTTGGATGCTGTGCGCTGCTTGGCCCCCACGCTTAAGCACCAGTGCTTTCTGGGGTTTGCAAATTTCTACCGATGCTTTATCTGGGCCTTCAGTACAGTTGCAGCACCTCTTTCTGCTCTCACCAAAACGTCCATCCTATTCTCCTCCATCTGGACCCCACTAAACCATTTGTTGTAGAGGTGGATGCCTCTGATGTGGGTGTAGGAGCTGTCCTCTCTCAGCAAGGTCCAGACCAGAAACTGCACCCCTGCAGTTTCTTCTCCAGAAAGTTTTAACCCACTCAGCAACACTACGGTGTAGGGGACCGTGAGTTACTGGCCATCAAGTGGGCTCTGGAAGAATGGCGTCACTTGACGGACCACCAGAACCTGATCACCATCCAGCAAGCCAAGCAGTTCAATCCTAGACAGGCACAGTGGGCTTTGTTCTTTGAACAATTTAATTTCCAATACTCTCTCTCTCGTCAACAGCTGGAGTGCTTTCTGAGATGCTTTGTGGCTGATTGTTAGCATTCCTGGGCCCACTACCTCAATCAGGCTGAGTTATCCCACAACCTGCTCACCTCCTCTGGCATCACGTTCAGTCCATTCGAGGTATGCCATGGTTTCCAGCCTCCTATGTTCGATCACCAAGAACCGGAGGTTGACTTACCGTCAGCCCAACAATTGGTCTGCAGGAGTTGGCAACTCTGGCAGCAGGCCTGCAATGCCATCCAGCAGGCCAATGAATGCTACTCTCAACAACATCGCCGTCGGCACCCTCCGGGATGATTGTTCCATGTAGATGACAGGGTTTGGCTATCTACCAATAACCTCCATCTGCAAACAGAATCCCGCAAGCTCACCTCCCACCTCATCGGTCCGTACAAGATCATTCACTGTATTAACCCTGTTACCTACCAGCTCCAGCTGCCTGACTTCCTCCAGATCCGTTTTCCACATATCCCAACTAAAACCTGTTTTTCTCTCCTCTGTCTCCCCAGGTCCCTGTCCCCTCTCCCCCCAGGATCATCGATGGCGAACCCTCGACTCATGACGCCACGGCCGTGGCACCACTACTTAGTTGACTGGGAAGACTACGGCCCGGAGGAACAGTTGTGGGTTCCTTGATTCAGGACTACCGTTGTCGGATATCCTCCCAGCCGGATCCATCTGGTGACAGTCCTGGAAGGGGGGGTACTGTCACGCACACCAGTCATGTGACGTGTACGGGGAACCAGAATTGACGCATGTCACATGGTATATAAACAAGCAAGTGGTAATGCTCTGGTGCTCAGTCAATGTTTTGGCTGTAGCCCCCTCTACTCGACTCTCCGGTACCCCGAATACTCTGGTCTTTCTGACCTTCTTGATTACTGTGTGTATGAGAATGCAGATTCCCAGTGGGAATCTCTACTCTCAGCTTAAAGCGTTCTCATGGTAAAGAGCGTGGTTTACCAACTCTCTCGTGTCTATCCGCATTTGGGTTCATCTGCTACGCTACACTGGGCTTAATCAAAAGGATTAGGAAACAGGACATTTCCCATCAGTGCAAAACCACCAGAAGATTAGCCTTGTGACCCTTGAGAAAGTTTTACTTGGGAGATCAGAAATTATTAAACTATATTTCTGAAATAATGGGACTTCTATTTCTGCTCCAGTGCTCCTCTGCTCCAGATCCCCTCTTCAGGAGTCAGGTCCATTTCATGATCCCCAGCTTACCAGGCGCAGTAGCTACTTTCCTTTTGATTGCTAAAATACTTAATGCATAAGTAATTGGTTACCCATATATTGCTTCTGTCATGGCCCTGGTTACGGGAAGGAGGACACAAATGCAGGAGTGAACCAACCCAAAATCTTTAATCCAGAAAAGAGGTCCAGAGAAATGTAAACAGTCACTATAAATTAAGAGCTCATGAGAGCACCATACAGACAGTCTTTCTCTCAAGCTGACCAGAAATGCATATAGGGAAGTCAGCGCAGGGCACATGGGAGTCACTCCTTGACTAAGTAAAACTCAAGGAAGTAGGTTTCACTACTTAACTGGAGTCACAATGAATCACAAAGCTCCACTACATGTGGCAGCCAGACAGGTAGACACCCAAATCTGAGTGCAATACTGGAGTTCGTCTTCTTTCTAAGGAGAAAGAGAGATGCAAAACAGGAGTGAGGGGAAAGTCTCTTAGGAAGGATGGAGAAGAGCACCCAGTGCTAAGGGCTTCCACAGAGAAGTGCAGGTCTTGTATTGAAGTCCAGCCCGTAGGCAGGCAACCATGTGTGGCAACAGCGAGTAGATGGTAAGGATGACATGAGGGTAGTTTAGGGGTGGCAGCATGCAGACTGCAGGATAGGCTGGCCTAAATACAAATGATTTAGGGATCAGAATCTATCAAACTTAACTCAAAGTAATAATGACACGAGCGGAAAACACTTAAGCTAATAAGCGGGCGCCTAGCAACCCAATCAGGAGGAGGAAGGAGGCTCACTCTGTTGCAGGTGGATTGCTAGGCACTGCACCCCAAACATAAACAAACCTGCACTTGGAAAGGTGGGTGTGATGGAGACCTCAGCTAGCACTCTGGCAACCGTGACCGCTGGGGGCGTGGCGAAGGCGGCATGGACTTGACAGCTTCATATTTTGTAAAAGAGTATTTATGTAGATTTACATTTACCATTTTGGAATAACTTTCTATATTTCACTCAGTGATATACATATGACAGCTTCTGACTTCATCATTTCCATAGAATGATGTTTAAAGGTTAATAAAAGTTTGTTTCATATGAAATACGATATTTTAAAACATTATGACTGCTAATTATTTATATGCTTTTGGGACGGTATACCCAGCAGAGTAATACATTTTTATAGAGTTTCATATATTTAAGTATTATGTTAAGCAAATATTAAGTATGTACACTTGCATTATGTATTATTAGCTAACAAATCAGACATTTATATATGTTTTAAATGTTGCTGTATCTGCTGTCCAGGCTGCTTAAATATCTAATTTTCTGATTACTGGATTACAGCTTCACATCTGGATTTTGTTAGTGGAACCCATTGTGTCTGGAGTGAACTGTCTGACTAACTTAAGCAATGCTATAACTGTGGCTTTTAGAAGCTCACTTTGTGGTGTAGCCCCTGATTGGTACAGAGCTCTCTATTTCATACTGCCTTTAATGCACATATGTGCCTATGAGTTGTTTTTTTGCATCTAACAATAACACAAAATATGTAAATAACACATGTTTTGGCAAATAATTTAGATGGAGTTTTTTGTTTTTGCTGCTAATTAACATCAGACTCTATAGCATGGGTGGAATCGTGGCCATGCTAAAGAAAGCAGAGTCTTGATCTGACAACAGGCTTGATCTGAATAAAGAAAACACTTTTACACCTAGCTCTTAAGACAGTCTCAAATAAACAAACATTACTTGAAGCTGCCACCTGAAGGTATTGCACCTCCTTGACCTTCTATTGTGTTTACATTAACATAAATAATACAATTATAACACTGATTTCAGCAGTTATCCGATTCAGGTGATCATTGGAGCCATTAGTGTATTTCAAGAAATTCAATGAAAGTCTTTACCTCAACAGTAACATTTTTCAGTGCATGTCCACCCTTACTCTGAGTTCATTTATTTCAAAACTACATTCATGAAAAGGTGGAGTGATCAGAAAGGCATCTGATCATCATCAGTTCAAACATAAATGGCATTAGATGTACACAATATGGACAAAAGTATTGGTAAACAGCTGTTTTTCAGGGTTTGGGCTAGACCCCTTACTTCCAGTGAAATGTAATCTTATTGCTTTGACATACCAAGGCATTTTGAACATTGTTATGCTTCCAACTTTGCGGACACAATTTGGGGAAGGCCTTTTTCCATTCCAGAGTGACTGTGTCCCGGTACACAAAGCAAAGGTTATAAAGACGTGGTTGGATGAGTTAAGTGTGCTCTACAGAATGAATGGGCATAAATTCACACAGAGACAGTCCAAACTCTTGTGGAAAGCCGTCCTAGAAGAGTGGAAGCTGTTATAGGTGCAAAGTGGGGACCAACTCCATAAAGTCTATGTATTTGAATACAATGTCATTTAAGTCCCTGTTGGTGTAACACTCAGGCGTCCCAATACTTTTGTTTATATAGAGTACTTCCACTCACCCCAAAAAAACAAACAAAGATTCTCGTTTACTCCTCAGTGTAGCTGTGTCCCATCAGATTAGGCCCTAGACAGCTATGCAGGATTAATGTTCATGGTTTGTGTTACCAAGTTCCAGGATATAAACAAGTCTGAAGCGCACTGACAGAGGTAAAGCACAATACAGCTGATCAATCATTTAAGCACTTTAAAGACAGCTCTTCACCATTCTAACTTTATGTACATCCCCTCTGCAGTCATACTTCCACAGGGTGCCTCAGGAGTGATGCGTCAGCATGCAGTTTAATCACTGAAATTAAAACATATTGAGTTTACTAATAGCGATTAGTCATGACAGTCATTATGAGTTGATTACAGGTCTACACAAGATCTAAACACAATCATTGGTTGATGTTAGGCTGCTGTTCTATCTGCCTTTGTGAATTTTCCTGGGTTGCTTGATCATTTCATTCTTCTCATAAACTGATTGTACACAATTGAATAAGTTGGTTCATATAGCAATAAAACATTGCTAAAAGGATTGTCAAATCTTGTACTCAGAACAAAAACTGCATAGAAACTAGTTTATCACTAAAAGATGAGATGAGATATTTGAATAGATCTAAACTTCACAGACGATTTTTAAGTGGATCTTGAAAAAAGGGTGAATGACTGTTTCGTAATATACTTTATACTGGCACTTGTTCTTTATGTGATTGCTCTTGTTTTTTATGTGATTGTGCTGTGTGATATCTAACACGTAATGGGTTTATTTGTGAATGTAGTGATAATTTGTGCAATTTATGTAATAACACTTACTTAAGGTGAATTTCCCCCAGGATTAACAAAAAATACCTGACTGTCCTATCGTAAAATTAAATTATTGTTGTTATTTGAAAATGCCACTCTGTCAAAATTTCATGATACATGGATCAATAGAAACTGTCCAAAGTCACTTTCAATTAAATCTCCTTTCATTAACTTATACTGAAAGCTGGGATATTTTTTTTCCTTCTCCTGTAAAGTTATTTTTTGGAGATATAAGGTTTTGTTGGGATTGGGATGATATATACAATATGCAGAATAATCAAATAATTTTTGTTTCTTTTCTAAGTGAACATCGGATGATATGTTCTTTGCAGGAACCAAACTTAAATATTTTTCTGATCATTTTAATGACAGTTTCTATTGATTGAGTTTACAATACTGCATTAAAATGTGCAGTTGTTCATCTCTGTAGAGGATGTGGACTGTTAACTTTGACGATCAACAAAACCTGTAGTTTGACCAGGACCCAAACTTTTGCATACGACTCTGTTTATTAAATACAGGTCTGACTGCTTATAAGACTCACAAATTGAATGCAGCACTGTGTAGTGTCTATGTAAAATATGTATCCTGCTTTAAAGTTTAGGTGAAAAGACCCCTTGCCTGAGACTGACTGCATAATTTGACCACTCTTCCAATTTATGATCTGACAAGTCCCTGCTTTGCTTTATTGCACCTTATATGAATGGTATCTTGCCTTTCTGCGATAAGACGCCTACAAGGTACATTCAAGCGGGGCTGTAACTGTTTATGGAAAAATCCTTTCTGACTAGCATCTGTCCAAGTGAATCCTGTAGGCTGAGTGTCCTTTGATATGATCTGACACTGCATATAACTGGTATTTTGGTAGCGTGTCAGACAGTAAGTGTTGCAGACTTTCATGCGTGGGAGAAAGATTGCTGAAAGAAGCTATAAAGTGAAAAGAAGAGGAAAAGATGGACTGGAATTAGTCCGCAGCATTGCAGGAATAAGTCTTGCACTGCCACATACCCTGCCTGTCAAAAGTTTGGGAACACCAACTTTCCAAAATGCTTTTAATTCAGAAGACCATGTTATCTTTGTTAGTTGGTCAAGACAGAATAGCGTAAACACAAGGTTTATTTGGAGAAAACAACATTATCATTATATACAGTTGTGAGAAGACATTATAGGTTATTGTTGATTTTCATTGGTAATGTAATGATGCAAATAGAAGCAATTAACAAAAAACCTCAAAAGAAATACAGTATCAGCTCAAAATACTACTTAAGTACTGAATAACTTACAGAATTGCAGCAGACCCCAGTATCTGTTAGCATAGGAAATAAAGTTTCTTACTATGTCTATTTCATGAACTCTTGGTCTTAAATAAAATGATAACGCTCAAAAGTCAGAGATGCTGCCAATCAATAGTACAGTAAAGGTGCTGTCACTATTGTAACAAACAAAATATGAATTATTAACTGAATGTTAATTAATTATTGTGAGAAACTACATTACTTCCACCACAACTGTACTGTTGTTAATAATGCCAAAACACACCCTTTTTATTATTCCTTTGTTGTGATCTCTTTTAGCATTTGTTTGTGGAGTTTCAATGTGTGGTTTTAGCAATAGAGCAAAAAACTCTCAAATGAGTACCAAATGTACACACATTTTGATGAGTATGAACCTAAGGATTTTACCAAAAGGATGAGTAAACAGCCATTTAACGTTTTGTACGTAAAAATCTTTGCAGCTATTTTTATTTCTTGAACAGAGAGAAATTTTAAAAAGATGGCAAACACCATGCTTCCAACTTTATGACTGTGCCCCAGTGCACAAAGCAAGGTCCATAAAGACGTGGCTGGATAAGTTCAGTATGGAAGAATGTGACTGGCCCACACAGAGCCCTGAACTCAAACCCATCCAACACCTTTGGGATGAACTGGAACGTGAGATTGTGAGCCAGGCCTTCTCATCCAACATCAGTGCATGACCTCATAAATGCTCTACAGAATGAATGGGCACAAATTCCCACAGAAAGATGACAAAGAAAGATGGCAAAGTGTCCCTAAACTTTTGAATGACAATGTAGTTTGGTGGAAATTTAGTTCTGACAAAAGGCAATTTCTCCTAGTTCCTGTCAGCCGTATGGTGCCGGTTCTCCTGTTTTCCCTGAACGCTTTATCCAGAGGTCACCATGTAGCACACTTCTGCACATTCAGGCTTGGCTTCCATCTCTGCAGTCAGAGAATGAAGGCAGGTCACCTCTGGCTTCCTAGCGCAGCTTGTGTCAGAGCGTGAAACAGAGCAGTAACCTTTTTGCCTTTCAGTTGTGCTATTAGGCGTCCAGTTCAGTCCTCTGGCTTGGCGTTTTGAGGGGAGGCAGAATTTTAATTTCTGCTTTCGTGCAGTAAACAGACTGGCGTGGGCTTTTAAATATCTTCTTTCACCTTTCCCTCCCCCTCTCTCCCTCTCTCTGTCCAGCAGGCCATATCATTCAGGTTTTAGCGATGCCCGAATAAAGCTCGGAGATGGTGAGCTGGTTGAGAATATACCGAGACGAGGTCATCACTTTTCGACAGGGAGGAATTCTGGATGCAGCGTGTTTTACTGAGAGGAATCTGCATAAACATTGGCATGTGATTGGCAAGCACTGGTGGGAGGTAATTTCTGTAGCAAGGGCAGATACGCACACACATAACTTTTTACACACACGCTCACAACCGAAAAAAAAGCTTGAGTCGGACATTTATCAAAGCAGAATACACCACCTTCAGTCTGCCTCCTGCAGTGCCTGTAGAGGATTTCTCTGCTCATGGGCCTTTACTCTCAAACAGCATAAATTTACCATCCTAACTCTCATGCTTCTTTTTTTCTTTTGAATTCTATGCATCCACATGTGAACAAGCACCAAAATAGCTTAAGTCCCTTTATAACATCACACCTAAATTACCCCAAGCCTCCTTCTGCCCTCTCCGCAGGGACTGAAATAAACTTGATAGACGGTCTGACCGGTGAAATCTGCAGCTGGCAGCCTGCCATCAACATCCACACTCACTGTCCTCTGAGTAGAGCAAAAAGGCAGTCTAGTTCTGGCGCTGGGCAGAGGAGGATAGATTCTGCTTTAGGATCTTGCCCTCATTTTTAACATGTCTTCTTCCACTTAATCTTGATACTTGCCCTTAAGGGAATCCCCTTAAGGGGATACCAACTCAAGGGGCATTTTAGCACTGTATCAGCTATTATTACTGTATCTTACAAAGGTGACATATGTAAGATGGATAAGGTGTGAGAAAGCAAGTCGACATAAATGCAGACAGCAGCAGAGCGTGTCTCGTTATAATCTAATGTCATTTCTTTTGAAAACCAGAAAAGAAGTGGATAACGCTATTAATAAGCCAGAGGAGGCTTTGCATATGTATAACCTGTCAAAATGTCTAAATGTACCAGTCAAAAATCATACAGATTTTTGGGGATGAATAGTGTGTATGAATATTTTTACACACGGCATTTTTACATCTCAGCATTCAGCCTACAGCATTTTAGCCTGCTCATCTATGTTGGAGTTAATGGGAGTGTTGTAGTCCAGGCTTCTTTAAGAATAAGTCACAAGACAGGGCAACCTGAAAAGAGGTCGTTTACACATATCAGTTTTAAAGACACAGTAGGAAAAACAACCGGTTTAATTCTATGGAATAAAGAAAGGTTGGGGTCTGCAGAGAGGAACAACAAATTGTCCAGGATGCTCTAAGAAGAGCTTCACACACTGCACAGGCCGGAACACTTCCAGCTGCTGTTTGATAAAGAAGGAATTACACCTGCCCGACCCATGGTGAAGAGTATGAGCGTCTAGCTGGAGCAGAAAGAGAACAGCTACTGAAAGATTTTACACACATACTCTCTCCATCTCTCCTTCTCCTCCTCTGATGTCTTATTTTGTCCAGGGTTTTTTTTGTTTTTCTCATCTGCTCCTCCCTACTTGGCAGGTCTTTGTGGAGCGTGTCCCAGTGTGAGAGTGTATAGCAGGGACAGAAGAGGCAGGGGGAGAGGGTTCGATCCTGGGGCCGGGAGGGGTGAAGGGGAAGAAAAGGAAGTGGAAAGACTGTGTGTGTGTGTGTGTGTGTGTGTGGGTGGGGGTGGTATGTGTGATGTGTCCATGGTAGCAGTGGGCTCAAGCTGAGAGTGGAGATTGGGGAAGGAGGTGGTGGAGCACACACGAAGAGCAGGAGCTCCAGAGGACAGCCGTTTCTCTGATGTAAGGAGAGAGAGTGGAGGGATGGAGCATGTTGTGCTCGATGCTCGATGCTTGCTGCTTGTTTTAAGTCTGAACATCACAACCATGTTGAGTCCCCACGTCCCCTCTCCCTGATGTCCCGTTCTAAGACTGCTCTCACTGATCAATCTGATGGCTTGTGTAACACACACACACACACACACACACACACACACACACACACACACACACACATCGATCAATCCGCTTCTTGGTATTATGCGTACACACTCAGCCTGTGATTTGAAATCTGGCCTCATACAGAGCAAATGCACATATCTCTGCAGTCGCCTATATATTTGGACAAAAAAAACAAGACACACATAAAAAATGATGGAAGACCATATCCTGTATCTGGTTGCTTTGCTCTCTCAGCTGCTTCTCTCTCTTAGCTCCATGTTGGACCAAAAAAGTTCATTTGACTTTTTTTGATGCTGTATAGAAACTATTTTAAAATGTTTCTCTAAAGAACCATTTATAACAGAGGGGAACAATTCAAGCAAGTTCTGTACCGAACAGTGAACAGGCAAGTACCATTTGTTTATATTTATTTATTTCTGTATAGAACAATTGTCTTCATCAAAACTTTTGCAGAACAATTATTTTATGGTGTATACTTTATAAAACAATTTTTGACCTGGATGTATGGTTAAAAAATCTTCAGTTGGTCTAGGACCTTTGTATTATGTGGAAATGTGTTCAACTTTCAAAAGTTTACAAAAAACAATAAAATTCTTTGTTTAACTGCCATCCGTTAAAAGCTTCTTCAGGACAACTAAAGATGGTTGTTCTATTATAACATTTAAAGAACCTTTTGTCAGCACTTTTATTATTAAGAGTGTATTTGGGAAAACAAGACACATAAGCGAATAGCACAAAGAAGACCATATTTAAGATTGTGTTCCTTTGTTATGTTGTTACACCAGTCTGCTCGGGAAGACAACAGGATTGTAAAGTGGGAGATGAAAAAATAAAACAGTAAAAGGCAAACAAAACACAAAGTAAACCCACCCCTGAACTTGTAAACCACTGTCGGCCACTAGATGTAAGAAATTCGATGGAATTGTCTGCAGAAGGAGTAGTTCAGGATTTGTCAGGGTTGGGTGTGCTTTCTATTTTCCATAGTGGCATCTCTAGAGTCATAACAAAACATTTTATCTCACCCATAAGTCATTCTGTCACCTTTTCTAATGGTCCTCTTATCATGTAAAGTTATCTGCTTTGAGATTTGATCACCACTTTTTTAAATATGTGGCATGTTAGTAAAGTTATTATAACTCCATATAGAACCATAGCTCTATCATTGTGGACAAATCTAACATTTCTTACAGTTTTTCAATTAACTGAAGTATGTATAGTAGTACAGTAGCACCTTACAATTTAGTAGTAAGATATGTTGAAAGAACCATTCTGTGCAAGCTCCTGCAACAAAACTGTTGAGGACTGTTGATAATCTGTTGAGGACTATCCAAGTAAAGTGTGGTCCAAACTTGGTTTTATTTTAAAGAGTACTTCTAAACTTTTGAATGGTGATGTAACACCGAGAGTCCTCGCAGCATGCAGCATAATGCAGAGTTTATATATGCGTAGATGTTAAATGTGTACAGCATAATGAAGATTATCGAATGTGTAGAAAAGTAAAAAAAAAAAAAAAAGCCTTACATGTCCTTCTCTCATCCAGTGTCAGGGTGAGATAGAAAAAAGAAAATGCTTAAAAACAAATGTAAAGAAGGGGAGAATGAGAGGCTGTGGGCGAGCGGAAGGAAAAGAGTATACTCTCTCTCTCTCTCTCTCCCTCTCTCTCCTCCACACTGGCCTTGGGCTGTCTCTCTTGTTTGCTGAAGGTTGAATGTCGGGCCCGTTGAAAAGACCCCTCAGCAAACACGGCGGCGTGTTCCCAAGAGTGTTTGTGTGCCGGCTTTGTGCATGCATGTGTGTGCGCGCGCAAGTTTGTATATATGTGTGTTCATGGTGACACACTGCCGCAGCCTTGCAGATTCTGCCGCAGCCTTCAGCATCGAGGCCCACACACATCCGCAAAACACTCGCTTTTGTTCCTCTTACCCAGCGACAGGCCAATCTAATAAAGATGTGTGAGAGTGCTTCAAAGAAAAGATCCAGCCTCACACGCTGTCGCAGTGGTGCTATGCAGCTGATCTGTGAACCTACACATCCCCAGCAAAACTGTAGGGATACATAACATTTCAAAATAGTTTTCATACAAAGAGTGTTTCCTTAATTTACATGGCAGTGATATATTAAAGGATAATCAGGATTATTTTTTGTTTTTTAGCAAAACAATAGCTATAAAAGATGAAAGTATTTGTGGTCATAGAACCAGGGGAATAAAGCCTAGTGCTTTTTATTCCTACGAGTCTTCATACTGCGGAAAGCACTAACAATGATTTTGCACAATGTTGAACTAAAAGTAACAGAGAAGATAATTAAAACAGGATACAATCGAAAAAAGAAAGAATGAAAGAAAGAAAAAGAGTGGAACACAAACCCACATAATTTGCGACATTAGTTTGACCCATTACTTTTACATGTGAAATGTGAAAACCTAGTGTTTCCAAACTTTTAACTGGCAATGCACAATATTCACTATATCTCTCCATGCCTATACTTCTCTCTGGTCTTCTCTGCTGTGCTCTTTTTTTCATGTTTTATCGTCATTTTTACTTAGCCTTTTCATTCACTTCTTCCCTCCGCTTAGCCCTGACACCCTCTCGCTGGTTCTCTTTATCTCTTGGCCAGTCTCCTGGCTCTGGTTCAGATTTGTCTTGATACATTCCCAAAGAGCAGCCAGATGAGCCTGGCTTGTCATCTGAAAGGTTGCGCGGCTAATAGAAGCCCCATTGGGCAGTGATTTGTATAGCAGGACGGATCGTGCTTGTCCAAGCGTAGACGATGTGTATACATTCCCTCCCCAGCTCTATTATTTCTGCTGCTTTTCAAAATAGTTTGGAGTGGCTGAAAAGGAGCATATAAGCAGAAGGATTCTGTTTGTCCAGGCTTTTTAAAAAGTCATGAGCTACTGAACTAAAGTTTCAATTATTGAAGCGATAGGCTTGAAAGACCAACAACCCATCCCTCCACTCAGAGACAGACCCCTTCATCGCTGTCATCATCATCATCATCATCCTCTTTCTGTCCTCTAATAATGCGGCCTTCAGTAACTCAGTAACATCAGTAACTAGTGTGTTTCTGTGAAGTACCGTCATAATTGGACATTTCTGTGTGAGAAATATGTGCTCTTCATTCACACATTGAAGACTGTTGATTGTTTGAGGTAAATTTGCTTTTACTTTCATGGAAATAACAGTGATAAAGGCACAAGGAAAGAAAGAGAGAGACAGATAGAGAGAGAGACAAGACGCGGAAACTGTTGTTAAGTCAATAGTGAATGGACCAGTAGAAAGGTTAAAAAATATTGTCAAAATACTTGTTGGGAGCAAAAGAGAAGGAGACATAATATAATTATATACTATAAAATAATTATTTACATAATATAAATAGAATTATAAAGTAAAAAAATAACCTTGTATTGCTTAATATCCCATATTACACATATACCACATATATTACAATATATATTGTAAAATATTTTCAGTACTAACAGAAAGGAGAGAAGTGTTTGTGTGCGTGCATTCATACACATGTCCTAATTCTCCTATTTTTGGACTCTAATGAGAGAGAACAAAAAAAAAGAGAGAAAGAAAGAGAGGGAGGGGGGATGGGGAGAAAAAGAGAGAGAGAGACAGAGAGAGAGAGAGAGACGAGACGCGGAAACTGCTGCTTAATCAGTCAATAGTGAATGGACCAGTAGAAAGGTTATGACTTCCATCTAAACTGAACTTTCACCACATCTGTCTCTCCTCATCATGTGCGGTGAGATGCTGAGCTGAGGATGTGCCATTTAGAAGATTCTCTTTGGAAAGATACACTTTGATTTCTGTCACGGATGATGAGATTTTCACATCACAGCTCTAGTAAATAAAGCTCTAATCTCTTTTTAATTGTAGAAGCAGAATGGCGCGCTGTACAGACACACCCTCGCCCGCCTCCTTGCTCACTCAGACCTTCTCATAGTGTAAACATTCACTCCTCTTAGGCCTAATAAGAGGCTCGCAGACGCAGCCTTATGTTTTCACACACAAAAACGTGAGAAACGTCTCTCTCTCGCGTGCTCACTTCTTCACACCCATATACTCACACCACACCACCACACTTCTGTGTGTAATTATTCTGCCACAAAGTGGATCCAGGACCAGCAGGGGAGATGCCGCATCAGTGTGTTACATAAAGTGCATTTATAGGGTCTCTGATACTCTAAAGCTTCTATGGCTATTATTGGAACAATTTTGTCCTTTAAGATGCAATAAAGAAATGTACACAGACTCACTATTCACTTTATAAGAAATACTTCCTTTTGTGCTTCTACTCACTGACCGCTTTATGAGCTCCACCTACATTGTAGGTTTAATACAACTACAGATTTTTGAAATTGTCACTCTGTCATGATGCTGTCAGTCATCCTCTGCTTTACTCATCTGGTGCTGGT
Organism: Bryconaethiops microstoma; assembly: GCA_037577275.1. NCBI lineage: Eukaryota > Metazoa > Chordata > Actinopteri > Characiformes > Alestidae > Bryconaethiops > Bryconaethiops microstoma. The sequence continues at coordinate 15,374,936 of JBBJLS010000018.1, forward strand.
AGGAGTGATGTCAGACACAGTGGTGTTGCTTGAGTTTGTACACAACTCAGTGTCACTAAGCTGATTGTAGTCCAACACCTATAAGAAGCCAGCCATGAGCAGTTCTGTATTAGAAAATGATTAGTGGTCATTGGTGGACAAGTACACATCCTGTGCTTGAGTGGAAGTGTATATTTTTAAATGACCCAGCACTGCCTGATGTTACTCATGCATGCTGGTGAAGAGCAATGGTCTTTAACATGTAGCAAAACAACTCAGACACAACACAATAGAAAAAGACCAGTCTTTCACAGCAATGGTACAAAGCCCTGACCAACACATCTTCACACCTGTTTGAGACTTCTCTGGATGGATATAACCAGCTTTCAAGCCTCTATATGGGTGCAGCAGTCCAAACAAATTAGGCATCCATCCACTAGATAAGTCCCATCACCTATTTGGATATTGTTGCACGCCTGGCATTGAAATACCCCAAGGTGACATAGATGAAACTCCACCATAAAGGTCAAATGTTTGGGTCTTTACATAAATCCCAATTTCAGAAGAGTGCACAAAAATGTTTTCAATACTGAATTTGAAAAATAATTCAGTATTGAAAACATTTCGACAACACTGAAGAAAAAGATAATAAACCCACACACAACTGTCAAAAAGCGAGAAACCCCATCATATAATAGTTAAACTTAGACTTGATGTGACCGTTCTATTTTTTGTTTTGTATTGTTTTGTTGGTTTTTTTTGTGGTACTATGCTTCTTCATACTGTTTAATCCACCTCTTTTATTCAGATAATGGTTCAGATATCACTCTTACCAACAGACTCTTATAACATTACCATATTTAAAAAATAATCACCCCAAAATATGATGGCATTTCATTAAATTCTGAAATCTTGAAAAAACTGCTCCAACCCAGTTACAATTGCTAAGCTACAAAAATCAGTCAAGGGGAGGATTTAGTGAAAACTATGCTATGATTAGTTTTCAGTTTGACAGTGTGTCATAGTTGAAATGTAAAATCAATTCCAGTGTGTCTATTTGCACTCAGGTAAAAGAAGTTTTGGCCACATACAATGGGCATTTGTACCTGAAAAGAAAAAGAAAAACAAACACAAGTGTACATGCCAACAGCTGCCTGGCGGCAAGAGCAGAAAACATGTACCTTGGCAAGTGTCGTATAAGCTTTTTACAAATATTGAACAGAATTTGCTTTTTTAATTTTGGCTTTTAAATTTATTGGTGGATACAGGCTCCAGGTAAGGACTTCACAAGCACAGGGTGGTATCATGTCAACACCACAAAAAAAAGTTGGAATCTTTCACATGCTAACTTTTTGGCTGATTACTTTATGGATGTCCTGTGAGATAGAGGGGCAGGTGCAGGGATGGGAGTCAAAATTGTTAAGTAGGCTATATTTTTGTAATGCAGGGTTGCCAGCTTTTGCTCTGAACTTCTCGAACTACTAGTTCGAACTACTCCAGTGTTCAAGGCAGCAAATCACCCATCAGAGAAGTTCAAGGGAAACCCAAAATACAAACTACATGGTTTTTGATATTTCACAGTGACAGAATGCCAAACACAGCCACCACCATTGGCTACACATTTAAATGTATATAAAGTGCAGTTTCATTCCATCCATCCGAAAATCTCACCTCACTTCACCAAAGTTAGTATATCTTTCAAGCTCTCATATTTTTTTTAATCGTATATAAAAACTCATCTAAGGGGAGGGGGGTCTTACTTTCTTATAGCCTGGAGCTATTGCACATGTTCAGTAATGTTAGTTGATTACATGTGGGCATAAACTGGCCAATATTGGCCCGTTTGAGTCCTCTAGCTGTGAATGTCTGTGTCACTAAGCCATCATGAACGGACAACCTTAGCTAGCTAGCTAAATTCACTAAATGCTAAAACTACATGGAGAAGTAATTTAAGCAATTTAATTTATGTAATTTAAGTAATTTAAGCTGTAATTTAGGTTATTAGTCAACATTAGTTAACAGTAGCTTAGCTCTTCAAAACCTGAATGAGTGAGTCAGCCTTTGAAAAGACCAGTGTAGTACTGTATGTTAATATCATATGTTGACTGAAAGAAGTAAAGTAAAGTGGCCCCTGATAGCCACGCCTCAGTGTGAACTACTTTCTCGGCATTTAACCCATTACAGTCAGCAGCCAACAACGTATACTTTTCTTATTAGAAGCATGTTTATTTATAAGACACTAAAGAAATAGTCCTATAAAATGGGACATTGGTACATTACCAACCATAATTCATGGTTTTGATATATTAAACCATGCAAATGTTATACGTGACATTGGTGAAAAGGTTCAAAAAGTATGAGCTCTTTAACTCTATAGAGTTCTTTTCAATTTTACATGTAGTGTTAGGGTAAAATTCAAGTGCACATTTAGATGTCTTGCTTCAAAAAAACATTTGCTAATATAATAATGATAACTATTGACAACCACAGTTTATTTCCCTTTATTGAAAATGCTTTTGTTCATATTGTGTTTGTATAGGGTCTTGAATTTTGTATTTACTGGTAGTTAATGGAACTGTTAATGTTTTTGATGGGATATCAACCAAATGGCTGCAAATCCAGGACCGAAAATTAGATGCAAGGTCTGGAGGTCTTTGAAAATGAATATGGAGAAGATTAATTACTCAGAGCTCATAACTTTATTTACACGTTGCATGTTTTTTTTTATTTATTACCATACAGTCTTCACGGCACAGGACAGTTTCCATCATCCCATAATCACGCAACATAAAACACGACATTTCTTTTTTATTTCAGCTCTATGTTTGCCTCTTCACACATTGGTTCAAGGTAAAGCAAGTTGCCATGGTTGCGCTCACCAGCTCACACAACCTCGTTCGGCCTTTCAGTGTTTTTTTTCCCCTTCTTTAATTTCTTTGCGTTTTCAAAGGCATTTCTATAATAGCTCGGAGTAGAGACCAAAGGCTTTGTAACAATCCACTTGGAAAGCATTCATACCAAAACACTTATTCAGAGCAAGGAGAGGAGTGGAGGTCTTTATACCATCTTGTGTTCTTTGTGTGTGTGTGTGTGTGTGTGTGTGTGTGCATGTGTGAGAGTGTGTGTGTGTGTGTGTGTGTGTGTGTGAGAGTGTGTTTGTGTGTGTGTCTGTGAGTGTATGTGTATGTGTGTGTGTGTGTGTGTGCCCCAGTCAGCTACAACATTAAAGACACTGACAGGTGATGTGAATAACATTGATTATCTCGTTCTAATGACACCTGGGATATATTAGGCAGCAATAGAATGGAGAGGTCTTGAAGCTGGTATGTTGGAAGCACGAATGGGCAAAATTGTGATAGCTAGACGGCGGGGTCAGAGTGTTCCAAAACTGGCGGTTCTTGTGTGGTCTTTCTGGTTTATAGTGAGGAAGGATGACTGGTGAATCAGCAACAAGGTCATGGATGCCCGAGACTCATTAATTTACATGGGGAAGCATTTATGTGAATGTTACTTTGACATGTACTACCTAACTAATTTCTGTTGCAGAACAAGTAAAGCCCAACAGGATTCCTTAATGGCAGTGGCATCTTTGAGCAGGCCCATCCTTGTAATTTACAGGCTGTAATAAAGGGGTTTTAATAAAGGGCCCATCTGACTGCAGGTTTTTCCTTCAACCAATCAACAGCACACCTGATTCCCCATGTCTCAGTATTCAAACAGATGACCAGATGAGGCTCCTTGTTGAGAATGAAAATCTGCATTGGCCCTTTGTGGATAAGATTTGACATCCCTGATTTTAAGGATCTGCTGCTAATGTCTTGGTGCCAGATGCCACAGCACACAATGTTGTGTGGAGTCCATACCTTGATGGGTCAGGGCTGTTTTGGCAGCATGAGGTAGAATATGAAGCAGGTGGATTTTATGTTATGGCTGATACGTGTATGTGTGTGTGAGTGTGTACTTGTACGTCTTTCATGCTGGAGCTCCGCCTCTCTGATTCAAACAATTTGACCTTTCCTCATTAATCTCCTCTGGAGAGGAAATGAGCAGCATTAATCTCTGGCCTGGTGGGAGACTCCTCACTAATGCCTATTGAACTGACCATAGTCCATCCAGGCCAGCTCACTGCAGTCTGTTCGCTGCCCAGAGACTTGGCCAGCTTCAGTCTTGAGTAAAGTCTATGCTCCACTGCGGCCGTGTCTTTGCCAGCGGGCCCGACATCATCAAACTCTAGTCAGGCTCATTTCACTGGATTAGACATTAAGACAGCACACAGCCAAATACACTGCAGCTACTGTCTGTGCCAGCAGAGCAGTGCCCAGACGAGACTTTATCAACAGAAAAACCTTGACTTTCTTTAAAAAGCAAGAAAACAGGCAAGCAAAAAGCCAGCTGTCAAATCTCTATCAAAAGAAAAGTTTCCTGCCTCTATTTCAGCCAACACGCGGCATATCAGTCAATCAATTACCCTTTAAAATGTGGGCAAATGCCAATCAGAGCAACCAAAAATTCAAGCCAGATTCATTTTGAACTCTCACACAATGAAAGACGGTGAGTGGGTGGAAAAAAAATGTATGGTTTTGGGCAGTGGTAGTTGTGCCATTTGCGATCTTTGCCCTAGACATTGCCTGGGCACAGACTCCAGGAATACTGCTGTTTGCATTCCAAGGATGGCAAGACAAGACCATAAATGTAATCCTGACACCATTGCCCTGTGGTAAATCTAAGTCAGGTAAAGTCAGGTTCTCTCTCAAAATGTTGAGGCATGGTGGGATTACAAGGCTAGAGGTTCAAAAAGATCCAGCAGTAGGTTCTATACACCAATATTTGACTTTAGTAACACATACAATTTCGACATGCCAAAGACTTTATGGAATAGTGTCACATGCTTAGACTGAAAAGGAGGTTTGGATGAATATTAGCTCACAGCAATAGTATGGATGACAGTGTGGATGACAGAGCTAGTAAAGTAGATCACATCATCACCAAGCACATGGAAAAATGAAAGTAACTTCACAAAGGAGTCACTTCAAAACTACAAAGAAGTATGTGAATAGAATTTGTGTTAGATGCTTTAAATACCCATGTTTAAACTACAGCTGCTATGAAGGGTGATACCAGTTTGGCACTAGCTCAATGTTTGCTTGTCATTAGCTTGGTGCTTTTAGAGCATCATTATGTAATTACATATTAACACATATAATTTAAGATTGGTTGCCACAGTGCTAACTGCATGCCACTTCTGATCCATCCTCAGACCGTGCTGGTTGTACTCCTGTGTGCATTGCTCATTTCATTTATTTAAAAAAAAAATTGTAGACAGTTCTTTTTTTTTTAAACTGTTAAAAGCCTATAATGCGCAATAAACTCAAGCAAATATTTTAAATAATAAATAGAAAATAATAACTATAGGCTTAGTCTGAGGTGTTTCTCTCTTAAAACTGATTTACCACTGAGAAAATAATAGGTACTCAATGGTCAAAGACATTTCTCTGACATGCTAAGATTAACATCTTTTAGCTTATTTCAGTACAATAACAATAATAGTGTTTAAAGTATTTACACAAAAATATATCACTTTATATACAGGTATATTTTTCCCCAAATAATACCACACAATTTATTTGTAAATAGGAGAAGCTAGTAAGAATCCTCATTGCAAAAGTAAAATGGAATATTCTTAAGTAAAGATAAACTGAGACGTTTGTGGTTCAGTGGCCTCTTGCTATTGAAATAAATTATAATTATATTATCATAACACAGCAAATTCCATAAGGCTGCATGCAGAAATTAGCTTAATACTAAGACTTACTCAGCCCTGCCAATGACCTCTTTTGAGCGCTTTACCCTCCATGCTGCTAACTAAGTCTCCAACATGTAGGCTACATTTAAATACATTATTAGAAACTACCTCACTATAGTGTTTATTTACAGTACCGTGCAAAAGTTTTAGGCACCTATGGAAATTGTTTGAATTTGTTTATATCAGCAGTGGATTTCTTTCTGTCAGTAAAAACACAAGGGAACATTAGAATAAACTCAAACGAACAAGAAAGCAGTAAAAAAAAAGTATCAAAATTTCCTTTTTTTTTCTAAAAAGGAGTTGATATTTTGTGAGCTGGTTAGAAGAACACAGGTTTGGCTCATTGCTTCCATTCATTGTGTGGATTTATAAAATTCCACAAGCAGCACCTAATTTAATCTAATGAAGTAAAATGAGCCAAACCAGGTATTTGATTGTAGCTAAAATGAATATTGGA
>JBBJLS010000018.1:15396363-15432461 GCA_037577275.1 Bryconaethiops microstoma
AAGAGGGGCTTATGCGTACACATATACACATATACACACACACACAAAGACATATGTACATACACACACACACACACACACACACACACACAAAGACATATGCACATGCACACACACACACACACACACTCACACACAAAGATATATGCACATGCACACGCACACGCACATGCATACCCACACACACACACACACACACACACACACACACACACACACATACACAGAATGCAAATGACTCTCCTGGTCGCAGTGACCCAGGCTGGGTCTCAGTGCGCCAGGTCCACCACTGGAAAGCATGAGAAATAAGCAGTGGCGGGCTAATTAACGGTGCTGATGCTGGAGGGCGAATCAGACTCGTTCATCTGCTTAAAATCAGATGAAAAGCACCGTGCCGGGCCACTGAGCATACTGACCTCACACACTCCAAAATACCCTCCATTTCCCATTCTCCGCCCTAGAGTGGCCTTCGCTGTGGCATGTTTGTCTCTGTGAAAGTGTTTATGCATGTATGTGTCAGCGCATATGACTTAATGACGTTACAGCCCTGTCGATCTAACTGAATGTACTTGTATTGGACAGAGTGTGGCTGACTTTTCTAAAATCAAAAATACTGAAGCAAACATAAGCCCTAAACATAAGCCTCTCACACAATCATACATACAGAAACACACTTTAAAATCTTTTATATGGTGTAATAAAAACTGAAGAAGTGGTTTAAACTGATATAGTCTAAATACCAAATAATGAAAACCAACAATTCACAGATTTTACAAGAACGGAACAGTAGATTGTATTGACAGCTATTTTATATATACACATACACACATACACACACACACACACACACACACACACACACACACTGGGGGGTGACATTTCAAGAGCACCCACATATAGTGAAAAACCGCAAATATGTGATGTGGTTAAAAAAAAAAGCCTAAAAAAGCCTATTTTTGTAGTGTTTTATTTTATAGTGTAAACTTGTAGTTGTACTGTACAGTGTACACTGAACTGCTGTCTCTCAGTGCTACAAAGACTGTACTGTAATTTATGCACATGCGTTTTCTTTGGTATAAGCAGGGTAAATACAGTAAAAAAAAATGTATTTAATTTACAGAAATAAAAATATAGGGCTTTAAGAGGAACAAAACGAAAAACACGAACACTCGAGACACTACATGATCTGGTCATCACTTCTCGGATTGGCTACTTTCAAACCTCCCACCTCTGAGTACAGTTGACTGTGACGTCCGGGCCTCATCCTCGTACTGGTTGTTTATGTTTGGGCATGGCGCTGAGCGGCAGTGGCTCATTCCGTTCAGGTGTCTGATTGCCTTGCTAACCGCCACGTCACAAAAGCAAAAAAAAATGCATAGGATATCTGCAGGGGTTTCCACAAAAAGTTATTATTAATTCAGTTCTCAGAAAAAATCCGCAAGAGACTGAAGCTGCGACTGCTGAACCGCGTATAATTGGGGGTTTGTATATATACTTGCAATGATAATTAACAATATATACATTTTTGGTTGCAGACAAGTATAATGATAGTATTACTAGGCCTTATACAGCTTCACAGGTTTCAAATAACTAGTTGGAAAGCTCTAAAAAAGGTTAAAAGCATTTAGATCCAGAGTGATGAAGCTGTAGTACACTATAAATTGACTGAGACATCTGTGAAGCATCAAGAATTGAGTTATAATAAAATTAATATCTTGAATTCATCTCATTTTAATAGTGGAGGTCAAATCTCAAGGTAGATATCTTGCAAAACACATGAAAACAGTTTTCATGTGTTTTGCAAGATATCTACCTTGAGATTTACAATGCATGTAATAGCTTTCCATACATAGAAATCCTTCAACAACATAAACATAATATATGAATTAAATTGGCTAGTTACTTATTTTCAATATGTAAATCTACTATTACAAGTTGTTATTGTAATTATGGAACATGATTCTAAGCTTTTGAACACTATTGTACATATGCACACATCCTTCGTACACACATCCTGCATGAAACTGGATATAAACCATCTAGAATCTGTGACATGTCATCCCTTTAAGAGCATTTTTAAGAATAATATATATGTAAAACTTATAGAGCAATATTTTTGCTACCCCTAAATAATATTCTTAATGAAACAAAAATGTTTCTTCATTGTAGTCTTTTTGTCATCCATCAACATGATTCAAACCATCCATCAACATGTTTCAAGCTGCCAACTCAAAAAAGAGAAACATTGTGGCTTTAACACTGTCAATATGCTGTAGATTGTGAGGTGCCTGTATGGTTGCAATACATTAAACAATTTGACTACAATCAAAGAGGTTTAGGTCTGCTTGTTACGAATCACAATGAATGTTAAAAGACAAGTTGATGGTTTCGCACCTATGACTTTTTAAAATGATAATTTCCCATTATTTGTAACCATGAATAGCACAACTTCATCAAGAGGGTTTAGTATTGAGAAATGTAACGCTTTTTTGCAGATTCTCACTGGGATTAAACAACTCAGTGGAGCAGGTGATTATCAACACAGCTGAACACCTTTGACTCGAAGGTCACACCCATTGTTCACCTGGAGGGACCTGTAAAAAAGATCCTGAATCCCAGTTCTTCTGAGCAGTGCTGTAGTTCTCGAGACCAATTTTTTGCGGTCTCGGTCTTGTCTTGGTCTCGACTCTGTTTGGTCTCGGTCTTGTCTTGGTCTCGGACATGGCGGTCTCGATGTGATGGGAAAAAAAGAGAAAACCGCGCATGCGTATCATCACAGAACAGTATCATTATTACGCGCCTCAATTCAAATGCAACCAGTCAGATGCATCTATTTTAAAAACATGTTACATTGTATACATTTTTTCAATGGATACTGCCAGCGCTTCACAGTCCACACACATCATACACATCACATCATAGCAAAGTTGGCAAAGAAATGTCCGAAAATGTCCGCGAAGTCGGCAGTGATTAACTTTGGCTTTACAGAGCACAAAGAGTATATTTGTAAAACGTCTCAGAAAAAGAAACATTCTGCTGTATGCCGATTTTGTCGAACCACCTTGACGGAGACTGCTGGGACAACGTCTACATTCACCAGGCATCTGAAGAGAAAGCACCATGAAAGGTAAGATAACTACAGGATCGTTGACTAGCTCTGCATTTCTTGTCGTCAAACTATGAGGAAAAACTCCCAAATCTGTCAGGACTAAACAGACATTTTAAATAAGTTACTATTGTGAAAAATAATATATATATCGTGTATAAACGCGTAGTACAGTCGTTTGTTCAGGGGGAGATATTTTGTTTTTTGTAAGCAGCTAGCTCACTAAACTTTGTTAAGTCACTAACTGTAGATCATTGAACCAGCACTGTCTTACTAATATTAATTTGACGCATTCGCTAGAAGAAAATGTATTAGAGAATGTCAGTGAACATTTGAGAGCTATGTGGCTAGTTAAAGGCTTTAGTTTGAAGCTATTCATGCTAAAGAACCCTGTTTAGCCTTAGATTCTAGTATTTGCACGACGGTACTTTGGGCTTAGCTGTGGAAAGACATTCACTAAAGCCGAGCCACACATAAATTATTTGTATCGGTGTACCCTTTCGTACAGTGAATGTCAAATGCTCCGATGTGTTATGTCCGAATAGTGATTTAAACTTGTCAGCTCCTCTGTTTAAAAAATAACAATGCCCTTTAGCTGAAGACTTAACGAGAGGGTTTTTGTGCCACTCTACATTCGCATTTACAGGAAGTAAAATACTAAATAGATTAAAGTGTCCGTTTTCGTCTGTGATCACGCAGGAGGAAATGACCGGACAAGCGCTAGCTAGCACAGTAAAACCAATAGCGTTTGCTTCGTTAAAAACTGCAGGTGAACCAATGTTGCCCTCATTTCAAACCAAATAAACAGAACTATTTTACAATATAGTCACAGCTTAGAATGTGTCCATTGTTTGTGTACAAGTGCAGAGGTGTGTTTTCTTCTTATATTTGTTGTATTTCTTGAGCTTCAGTATACTTGTGAGAGGCCTATTTAAGGGCAGTGCAATGTACAGGGTTTTGCCTTTTGTTAATACACAGGTATTTTTGGTTTTTGTAATGTCCCACAGGAACTGTGTTGTGCATTTCGGGACTCACTGTGTAATGGTATGTTAGTGTGTCAACCACAATAGAAAAAGCACAGTTTTACAACAAAACACCGGATGTTTTTTATGCTACAAAATATGTTGCCATTTTTCCTTTTTTTAAGTCTTTCTAGTACCAATAAGATGATTTGCTGTGATTGAATATGAATCAACACCGTACATTTCTCTTTTCTAATTTGTAGGTATTTGGAGTACAAGGCCACAGGATCACACACGCAGGCAGACTGCACACAGCCCAACATTCGCCAAGGCAACAGGCTATTACAGATGCCATCCTGCATGATCTGGTCATCTGTTGCTGCCTACCCCGGTCTCTGGTTAAAAAACCCCATTTCAGACACATTGTACAATTTCTGGACTGCAAATATACACCAGTGTCAAGAAGAACCCTGGCCGAGAAACTTATACCAGAGTCAGTGGAAAAGCAAACATCATCGAAGAGTTGAAGGCTCAGTCAAGTGTGGCCGTTAGCGCAGACCTCTGGTCTGATCGGAGGCATCATTCATTCTTAGGAGTTACTGCTCACATCTGCATGAAAGACTCAAAGGGCTTCTACACTATGCAGTTTTTTTGCTGGACTGCAGATGTTTCACTGGTAAGCATTGTGAAGAAAGAATTGCTTCAGCTTTTAAGGAAATTGTGGAGGAGTATGGTATTCGTCTAAAAGTAAGTTTTATCATCACTGACAATGCATCAAATATGAAGCAAGCTTTTAAGGTGTCCATACCTCAAGACTCAGAGCACCCTGACAGCGAAGATGAGGACTTGGATGATTAAATGATGTGGGAAGACATTGATGCATTCGCGTCAGCTTCGCCATGTTCATCAGGTGAGCGTCTGTCTTGCTTTGCCCACTCACTCCAACTCATCTTCAGTGATGGCATGAAGGAGCTTAAGGCTGTTTCCCAAGCAATTGCTAAAGCCTCCAAGAACTCCTCACTAGTGCACAGCAGTTCATACAGTATAGAGACAAATTTGAGGCTTGCTTTGGGACAAACAGGAGTATCCCAGCAGTGAACACGACTTGCTGGAACAGCACCTTTAAGTCAATTCAAGTTCTCACCATTTTAGAACATAAAGCCCTCACAGAAATGTGCAGTGACAGTGACAATCTTGTGTTTTCAGCACGTGAATGGACTCAGCTTAAAGAGTTATGTGCCATTCTTGCGCCCTTCTCTGAGGCAACAGACATGACTGAAGAGGAAAAGTCAGTAACCATCAGCATGGTGGTTCCAACAGTGTTTGATCTTAAAACTCATCTCATCAAGATGGAAAATTGCATGCAGGCAACGGAATTGAAAGAGCACTGCTCATGTCCTTGGAGAGTAGATTCTCAGGAATCTTTGGGAGGACAAACATGGAAGATGATGATATTGGTGAGCCATTCAGCCACCATGTCTATTTTTTGGCTACTATCCTTGACCTGCAGTTTGGATTAAGCTGGGTGGATTTGGATGTGAACAATGGGGAAAGTGGGGCATCTTTGAAGAGGTTCAGAGATGAACTAAAAAAAAGTCATTAACAGGTTATTACTATTAATGTTAGTATTACAAATTGTTGTTGTTTTGGTTATTATTACTATTAGCAGCAGACACAATTTCTTTCTAATCCTGTTGTGTGTGTGTGTACTGTGTGCTCGTTTTTTTCCAGATATGTTGATCTCAGAGGTGGAGGCCATAATGGACAGTGAAGCAACTGACTCGGTGACAGTCAGCGTGGAGGACCCATCGGATGATTCACCGCCTGTGAAACAGCTGTGTCTACTGTCCCGTTACAAAGCATTCAAGCTACGTTACGTGGCACAGGACTCTTTGATTACCACGCAGATAAGCAAATACTTAGATTACATCAATGACTCTGCAACTGATGATGCACTTGTCTTTTGGGCCAAAAACCATGATAGGTTTTCTCAACTCCACAATATTTCTCTAAAGGTATTTTCTGTTCCAGCGTCCTCAGTTCCAGTGGAGAGGGTTTTCAGTAGAAGAGGCATTATAATGAGACCCCACCGTGCATGTCTAGGTCACAAAATGTTGCAATCACTAGTGTTCCTAAAGTGCCACCAAGCTCTCCTAAAATATATATAAATATATGGTTAAGAACGATAAATATATGGTTAAGAATATATATGGTTATATGATGTATTTGTGTACATATCTGGTATTTATTTGTGGGTGTATTGTTTAATTATTACAGTGGTGTTATTCAACATAATAAATCATCATTGATCTTTATATAGCATCTGTCTGTGGGCATTGTGTTGAGCAAGCATTCGTTCTATGCTATATGGTAACATGTAATTTTAGTGATGTTGATATCGAAGTGTAAAGATTACAGTGGGACCATTCCAGTTTATCTATTAATGGGTACAACAATATCTATAGCATAGTTATAATTCAAATTAGGTATTTTACATTCATTAGAAAGCACGGTCTTGGAGATGCAGGTCAAACTGGAGGCTCATTCTCTTCAATTCAAAGCAAGGGATCATTACATAGCCATATTCATAGCTTACCTGAGGCCTCTGTTCCTGGTATAAGAGACTTAATATGAACATCTTTCTGGTACATCCCATCTCTTTCCCTTGACGAGGTCTGATAAAATGGTTATAGGAGAGGATTGCTGAGAATATTATTTTCCATCAGGCCTAGAGGGAGTGTTACACTGATTTGTCGTAACTATGACAAATCTGGGAGATTTTAAATGAAAGTCATATGGACAATATAATTGAAAAGATAACATGAATTCGATTTAACGAGTAATGACACTTTACAGCAATGCCTTTTTTTCTCTACAGTTGATCCGAGTAATGTGATGTCGATTCTAACCCTAGTCTGTTGTCAGTCTTGGCCTTGGCCTTGATACGCTCCAGTCTCGGCAGTGTCTTGGTCTTGATACCCTCCGGTCTCGGCAATGTCTTGGTCTCGGTTTAGGCGGTCTTGACTACAACACTAAATATGAGAACTGTATGTCACATGTCTTTGCCAACATGGAGCCTGAGCCACTGCTGTTGTTTTAGGATTTTTATATGCTCTCTTTTCTGCACTCAATTATTCCAACATTAGGACGTCGTGTCAAACATTTACAGCATTTTGCAGATGCTCTTATCCAGAGTGGTGTACATGAGTGCTTTGTAGTCCACAAGAAAACAGGTCCTACAGACTAGTTAAACTAGACAAAGTTAAGAGCATATAGTAGACTAAGATTGACAGTTGGAGTTGGTACTCCACCAGAACCAGTTGTTCTTTCCCTCGCCAGACCTCCGTTCACATCCTCTCAGTTACTGGGATCTACACACCTTAACTGTTATTAACCTGTATGTTCCCACCCTGCCCCTCCTGTGCTGTGATTGGATGCTGTTCTTTCATTACAATATTTGGTGGAAAATGTGTTCTGTTACAGCTCACAGTCTAACTTTTAATTGTGTTCATAAATTTGTGTTTTGTTTATAAACATAAATTCAGTTATCACTGTTAACACTCACGTAATTTAGTTCATTTTCAAATTACACAATACGGACAAAGTATGGACACCTGACTATTACATTAACAGGGACTTTAATGTCATTCAAATACAAATACATTCAAATACACAGGACTTTAATATGGTCTCCCTTTGCAGCTATAACAGCTTCCACTCTTCTTGCAAGGCTTTCAAAAATATTTTGGAGTGTTTCTGTGGGAATTTTTGCCCATTTATAAGGTCAGGCACTGATGTTGGACGAGAAGGTCTGGCTCATAATCTCCATTCCAGTATATATCAAAGGTGCTGGGTGGGGTTGAGGTCAGGGCTCAGTGCAGGTCACTCAAGTTTTTCCACACCAAACTCATACAACCATGTCGTTATGGAGCTTGCGTTGTGCACTAGGGCACAGTCATGCTGGAATAGAAAAGGGTCTTCCCCAAACTGTTCACAGTTGGCCACAATGTCTTGGTATGTTGAAGTATTAAATAAGGAAAGAAGGGGCCAAGCCCAAACCCTAAGTGTGTTTCAAACAGATGTTACCCACCATTACAAATATTTACAAAAAATGCTAAAGTAATGTGGGCAGACAAATAACATTGTGTCAGTTTTAGGTAAATGATTAATATGCATATATACATGTTCAAGTTGTATGAAAAATAGAATATTTCTTGTTATCTGACCATTATACTTTTTAACATTTCAAGTCAAATATTTTGTTTATGTTACAGTTCTGTATAGTTAAGAACATTTTCCTTTTCCTGAAAATTAAACATTTTGACCTCTTCTAGTAAGTAGCTTTGTATATATCTGTGAACTGCACACCAAAGATGGACATCAGAGAGTCCAGCTCCAGTCCAACCTCACTCAGTCCTTTGCTGGAAAAGTCTAGCCCTGCCTGCCTGTGGTTCTCTCTCTCTCTCTGTCTCTCTCACCCTCTTCTCTGCAGACTCTCCCTGTGAATAAACTTCACACAGGTCAGCAGGTGGTGTACTGGTGAAACTGCATTTTAAAAAATCTGTACAATTACAGCCTCTGCTGTTGCTTTAATTTATCAGGAGGCTGCTATTCATTACAAGAGAGTTTGTGCAAGCATGGAAGTCATAATTACTTTACAATCCTGCAGTGTAGCAGGGAATCCGATCTACTTTAAGCAAATCCCCCTTTTTCTCCATCAGTTCCTCATATCATTTGTCTTTCACAAAGAAAGAAGAAAGTGAACCAATCACATGTATGAAGGCACTTCTTAATACTTGTTCTTTTATTCTTACCAGTCTCCACTAATTCATGTCCAAAAGAAAATTTCTTGCAAGTACAGTTCAGAGAATAGTTTAAAAGAAAGGCATTCATTCAGACTATCTATTTTCAGTTATAATCTGATAAATCCTTCCATCTGGTGCAACATCAGTCATGTGTTTATCGTTGCAAAAAGTAACCAAAAACTAGAAACAGTTATTTTCCAAGATTATCCTTGAAAAAGGAAGAGCGAGTGGGAAAGAGTTGAACATTTTATTAATAAGCTGCATTACTAGTCAACATTACTAGACTCACAAAATGCAAGATTTTATATATCTGCTCTGTGTCTCTTTCTACCTCTCTCCCTGTATTTCTCTCCCTCTGTTTATCTCTTTCACCTTCACTGTAAGAATAGCAGAGAGGGCAAAGTGAGAGTACTGAGGGGGTAGGCGTACTTCCCTTTCAACATTACTCATCAGACTTTTTTTTAAATATACCTAAACACTAAACACACAGTTGGGGGACTTCATCGTTCTTACATTGATAGTTATTCATGAAATAACATACATTTTCACTTTTTTATTATTAGCCTCCCCCTACCTTGTATCTACACTCATCTTTTATTTTATCAGCTTTATTTACCATGCAGCTACACCTTGTACTTTCCAATTACAGGCCGTAGTCCATCTGTTTTTCTGCATCCTTTTTAGTCCCCTTTACCCTGTTCATCAAAATCGATGAAGGACTAGATTACTAACACACTGTGCAGCACAGGCGACCTATCATTATAACAAATTATATATAGAAATACTGTGTAATCTGTAATTACAGAACTACAAAGTGCACCAATGGAGTTGATTAAATGGCCATTAAGAGTAGATACAAGGTACAATAAGTTGGACAAAACTGGCAAAATCTCCATGAGCTATGTGTAAAGCCCAGAACAATTACCTGCTGATTTGATTTAGGTGTGTTTGAGTAGCTCAATCATGGCACTACCCTGGACACCAGTCCTCTAAGACTAGACTTCACCACTTCTGTTCTCCAATGTCTTCAGTCATTCAGATGGCTCTAGAATGTTTTATTCCAGTTCACACAGTTCTAGAATGTTCTCCAACATTCACAGTAAAGGGCATTCCATTCACCCCAGCAGTTCCCTACGAAGTACAGAGTATTCAGAAATTTTTTGAGAGATTCCAAAACATGGGACATGTTCAGTTGCAAGCTTCAAACTTTAAAGGGAGTGGTAAACAGTGGTTTATTGTTATACAATAAGTTCCAGAAAAGTTTACCAAAAGGATGCAGGTCACTGTAGTGATTTGTGTTCAATGATGACACTGCAGTGTTTTTGGGTGAAGGTATTTCAGTAAGTACAATTCCCTAAACCCCCATCTTTTGCTTAATGTGTAGAGAATGTAATTGAACTACTTAGGGACCCTGTGGAATGTTCTATTGATTTGCATTCTTCTATTCATTCCGTCATACTCAGATTGTTCTAGAATGTTCTTCCCTATTTACATTGTTCAGGAACATTCTCCCCCATTCACAATGTTCCAGAATGTTCTCCATTATTTACACTGCTCTAGGACACTTTCCCCCTTTCATATTGGTTTGTTTAGCTTCTCTGTTCTTCTTTGAACATAATATAGCCACCATCCAACACTAGTACATTGGTTTGTGTTGATGATGAGCCAGTGTACTATGGCCTTAGGGAATGATGCACGAAACTAAAAAGGAAAAGTCACCACAAGACATCAAATCAGTGATAGAAGACAAAGCTGACATGCCTTGATTACAGACCTGTCCAGGGGAGTTCTCTTGCTTTTGGAGAATATCTAGCTCCACACACATTAGGGCACCTTTACCCCTTTTCCATAATAACTGAAAAAGATAATTTGTACCTGTTTTTACAGGCCCTTCACCTGGACTAGGGTTTTTCTTCAGTAATACTGGAAACTAGAAGCAAACTGGATTTTTGTCCTTTTAGATGAGAAAGCAAGTCAACATTATTAAAAATGTTATAAAGTGTATGAAACATGTTAGTGTTTGAATGTTTTTAATTTATTTAAACAGATTTGATTTTTGATTTTAAAAAAAGCTGCAGCCTGTTCTGTGTCAGCACAGCTGTCTTTGTGAGGAGGTATCAATTGGTTTCACAGGAGTGAGTTCTCATACTTTCACTTTCACCCTTCATATGCTGCACCTTTTCCTCAGTAGTCCTAAGGGCTTGAATCTGTTAAAATAAGAACAAGCATTAGTGATCCCAAAAGAACATGCTCTGCCTACAGCGCTGCAATGGTCCCTTTTTATACTCATCTCTCTTCTCGTTGACGGTGAGTGTGAGTTGTGTAATGCACAACAGCCATGCTGTGCTGCGCTGCCACATGGGGTGGTGGTGGTCTAGTGGTAGAGTACTTGCCTCTGGACCAAGAGGTCATGGGTTCGAATCCTACCTTCAGCCCCACCACTGGGTTCCTGAGCAAGACCCTTAACCCCAAGTTGCTCCAGGGAAACTGTCCCCTGTAGTTAGGGAATGGAAGTCGCTTTGGATAAAAGCGTCTGATAAATGCCGTAAATGTAAATGTGTTTGGCTGTCCACAACAGTGGTGCTGAAGTGGCATGGCCTCCCCTTTTGTGTTCGATGATTGGGGAGCTGTCCATTCAGCACCTCGTATTGGCCTTGGTGAGGAGGACTTGCTGTTTGTTGCAGCACAATTGTAGGTCCATTGTAACAGAAAGAAGAGGCTGGATCAAGAGTCATATTTGAATGGAACTACTCTTTGTTATGGTTGGTAGGACTGCTATGACTGCTAGTGTCATCACTGAGGTATCCTTAAGCAAGGTACCATCCCTACACACTGCTCCCTGGGCGCCCCTCATTGGTGGCAACCTGCTGCTTCACCTGGTGAATGGGTTAAATGCAGAGAAAAAATTTCACATTGTTCACACTGTGTGCTGTGCTGTGGTGTGGTGTTTTCATGTGTGACTATTAGGGACCACTTTACTTTCACTTTAAAAAATGTAGCTCTTGATGCTTGGTGACTAGCTGGAGGACTAAAAGGTAGAAGGATTGTCCAAAGCACACACAGTAAACTTACTCCAGAAACCATGCTGGGTGATGCATTCAAGAGTAGCACACATTTAGCTAACCACAGCATT
Organism: Bryconaethiops microstoma; assembly: GCA_037577275.1. Lineage (NCBI taxonomy): Eukaryota > Metazoa > Chordata > Actinopteri > Characiformes > Alestidae > Bryconaethiops > Bryconaethiops microstoma. Next base: position 15,408,370 of record JBBJLS010000018.1, read on the forward strand.
AACTCCAGTAAACAAGAACATTCAGCTTACAGTTACAGGAGGCAACAGGGGCTCACAGGAGAATGTAAAAGAGCTGGAAAGCATGCAGAGTTATTCAGTTCAGCATGGATGGATGGACAGACGAATAGGTGGATGGAAGAATGAATAAATGGATAGATTAATTTTCATTCTGCAAGCTGAGTGGCCACTAGGTCTGGATAAAGAAGTCGCCCCAGCTACAAGAAGGCTGCCCTAGGTCTGGTGACTTACTGCCCTACACAGTTTAATTCCAATCTGTTAATTATTGCTTTTAGGAGCATTAGCATGTTAGAGCCAGGTGTGGGTGGAGGTAAAGTCTCCGGGCTCACCATAACCTGACCTGGTCACAGCTGGTCAAGCTGAAGAACCACCGAAGAGGGAGAGTGCAAGAAAAGAGAAAAGACAGCGTGAAGGAGTGTTCAGTTCTTAATCATTGGCCATTGTGCAAGTTATTAAAGAAATTCAAAGAAAGGTAAATAATTTGTATTTCTACAGCACCTTAACATTTTCCAGTCAACATGAAATAAGGTTTATTTCTCAGGGGTGAGCTAATACATGACTGAATACGCATGCACACATGCGCACACACACACACACACAGTATATAAAGCTAGCAATTTTAAATCTGCGCACACAAACCCTCTCAATTGCTGCAGCTCTCAGAGCTGTAACAAATGTTTTATTTTTAGTCTGACAGACAGGGATTGAGAAAAAAAGCAATAACTCCCAGGTGCACATGAAATAACGTGGAAAGCAGAAACCATACACTTACACTCACTAGCCCCATTTACATGGACACTTTTCACTTTTAATCCGATTAAATACGGAAACCAATTAAAAAGGTCCCATGTAAACGGTTCAAGTAATCGGATTCCATTGAATCCGATTAAATTTTCAATGCAATTAAGAGATGGTTGTTTAGATCTTTCTTTTAATCCAATCGATTGAGGAAACTGCTCATGTAAACAGGCAAACCGATCAGAACACTTTCCTTCTTCCTGCGCATGTACGTGAGCTCGCGGACGGTAGCAACTAGCTAGAAGCCAAGTAAAAGTTTACCCCAGCTGAGTGAGTTCACCTCAGGTGCAGCAGTGAGCAAAATAAAAACAAAAACTGATCACTGACACTATGTTTTTATTGGATACGTTAAAACAGTTCAATATCATGGAGAGATTGGATGGGCGTAAAAACAAACAGAAATGTCAGCACTGTCCAGAATCACCACAAGCTGTTAGCATGGCGGGACCTGAAGTAGCGAGAACCGGACTGTATAAACTGGACCAGTGTTAGAACCGGACTGTATAAACTAGCTCTCTGTACCTCTAAAGATCTGTCTCTTCTCATTTAAATAAAAATATATTTTTCTATGATTATACATATTTGGCAATTTCTCATCATTATCAGTGTTATAAACTTAAAGGGAGCATTTTTCGACAAGGCAGCGCACCAGAACACGAGACACCGAGTGAAGCACACCCCCACCTTAAAATGTTTCCGTCACATGATGGAGGCAGGATAAACAAGGAGAAAGGAAGCCTCAAAGGTTCAGATAGGGCATTTTCTCTTTTTCTGTACCAGAAAAGTAGCCTAGGTCTACCACAACGCTTCTCAAAATAGTGAACGATCGGATTAAATGGCTGGAACATGTAAACGTGGAACAAACGCTGATCTCTTTATTTGAAGCTCATGTAAACAGTTCGGTTGGGTTCTTTTAATAGAATTTGTTAATTTGAGTTGAGACAATATGGCCAGAGATAAATAAGTGGGTTAATTAACCAATCAAGGAGTCTTAATTCAGACAAGGATTAAACAAACATGGAACACAAAGTTGCCAAATAGCCACCAGGATAGTAATGGCATGTGATGTGAGCATGGGTGTGTCAAACTAAGCATTAGACTGTTTTGATAAATGTTACATGGTGTATAATGTTAAAATAAAGCATAATCTTACACATTAAGAAGCAAAATTCCATTCAAAGCTTTTTCAGGAAAAGTAACTCCAAATATTTTAGCTATACAGTGCCTTGCAAAAGTATTAATCAATTGGATTGAGGTCTGGACTTTGACTGGGCCACTCCAGAACATTTACCTGTTTCTCTTTAAACCACAGGAGTGTTGCTTTAACAGTATGTTTAGGGTCATTGTCCTTCTGAAAGGTGAACCTCCATCCCAGTCTCAAATCTCTGGAAGACTTCCCTCAGGAGTTTCTCTATATTTTGCACCATCCATCTTTCCTTCAATTCTGACCAGTTTCCCAGTCCCTGTCGATGAAAAGCATCCCCACCACATGATGCTGCCCCTATGATGCTTCACTGTGGGGATGGTGTTCTCAGTATGATGAGGCTTGTGCCAGACATGTAGTGTTGTCCTTGATGGCCAAAAAGTTCTATTTTAGTCTCATCTGACCACAGCACCTTCTTCCACGTTTGAGGAGTCTCCAATACACCTTCTGGAAAATTTCAAACTGTCCGCCTTATTTTCTTTCCACTCTTCCATGAACTCCAGCTCTGTGCAGTGTGGGGCTTATAGTGGTCCTGTGGACAGATACTCCCATATCTGCAGCAGAGCCGCCCGGCTCCTTCAGGGATATCTGGCTTTTTGGTTGCTGCTCTGATTAATGCCCTCCTTTCCCAATTTTGGTGGACGACCCTTTCTTGGCAGGTTTGCTATGGTGCCATAATCTTTCCATTTTCTAATAATGGATTTAATGGTGCTACTTGGGATGTTCAGGGTTTGTGATATTTTTTTTATAATTCAACCCTGATCTGTACAACTTCGTCTCTGAACTGTGTGGAGTGTTCCTCGGTCTTCATGCTCTCACTTGCTTGATGGTAGGCCTTACTTAGTGGTGTTGCACTGGTGTTCACTCTGGGGGCAATCAGAAAGAGTGTATAAATACTGAGATCATTTGACATTTAGATCTGCTCACAGGTGGATCTGATTTAACTAATTAAGTGGCTTTTGGAGTTAGTTAGGGCTTTAAAGCAAAGGGGGTGAAAACATATGCACACACCACTTTTCAGTTTTACATTTTTTAGAATTATTTAAAACAATTTTTTGCCCCTTTTAACTTAATTAATCTGTAGTTTGTATTCTAGGTCCATCACTTAGAATCAAATTGAAAATCCATTTAAATTTCTGGTTGTAAGGTAACAAAACAGAGAGAATGCCAAGCAGGGTCAATACTTTTGCAAGGCATTGTACATGACTCCCACTCAAAATGTTCAGAAGACCTCTCACCAGATGCTCCAGCTGCAGGACATCAGTTGCAACAGGAAGTAGGCTCTTCACTGAAAAGACTGCCATCATTTGTATATTCACTCAGATATAAAGAGCATGCAGAGTGACAGTTTACAGAGCACTATTCCATCATGTTTTATTTGCTATGGGTATTCTAAAATCAGTCTAAACATTTTCAAGAGGCTTTAAAAATCCTGATAGACATAAGCAGACTTGATAATCTACACTCAATGGAACTAAAAAGGGACTTTTGCATGTGATGCATTTTGTTGTTTATATTACAATATGATCAATTTGACAGTTAAAGGCTTATTGTGCGTTAAAATTCGTAAACGTGTAATATTTGTTTAACGGAGTTGTTGATTAAACATCATTTCAGTTAATCAGTAAAATGAAATTTGACTAGAGGTGCCCAAACCTTCACATACATCTGTCGATAGTATGAAGAATAGAACAAGTTATCCCTGGGGGTGGATGCAGAGACTCCTTAATCTAAGACACAATCACAAGGCAAGTCCAGGGAGACTTGACGTGATAGCATATGGTTCTCACAGAGCCAAAGTTATTATGATACAAGTGTAGAAAAGATTTAACAATGCATAAACTGGTGTCTTTTTTATTTTATATACGAGTACTAGCAAAGAACTTTCACACCCACTTAATGGTGCTCAACAACATGCTGAGGGCATTTTTCACTTCAACAACTACACATCTGATAAAAAGAACAGACTTGGAACGGTGGCCCGATCACATTGGCTTACATTTAGTTAGGGAAACTTCAGTTCACTGATACACATCTTTTGAAGTGTCGATTTCCGTTAACCATGTCTGACTCAACAATGCATTATAAGATGACTTCCATCACCATCCCCTCCTTACAATGAGATTCAGTCAGAGCCATTGCTGTAAACAAAACCATCTGCAAAATGAAACACCGTACAAACAGCATAAATCCCAAACCAAGATGAATGAAATTACTCTTTACTTTTGAGCAAACACAGTTGCCTTTATATGTGGTGTGAGATATGAAATTCCTTTTGGATTTTAGGACTACAAAAACTCATAGGTGTATATTAATTTAACTGAATAAATATTTAGCAATTTGTGAATCAATCATCACTCTTTTTGGGCTAAAAGAAAATGAAATTAAAGACAATACGTACAGGTGGTTTTATCTTTGAACTGGCTGCTTTTCTGTAAATTTCAATCCATGTTGTATTGTTAATTTTGGTATTGTTCTGTTTTTAATTTTCATTTGTAGTTCTAAATGGTCTGGTGTGCCTCAGAGTTCATACCCTGCATACCCAGGTGCTGTTGCACCTCATAAATCAAGTCATTAAGGTGCAACCGACTTGTTTAATAGTCATCTTTTTCTTCAGCACTGTTCAAACTGCTGTAGACATTACGTTTTCATGTTTTCCACAGTCCATGTAACACAATGTTTCAACTAAAAAGGCTGGAGCATATCCTAAATATAAGAAATGTATTTTTAATCCAGGTATATTTATTGGATTCTTGGAGTTGCCACAACCTTCCATGACCATGAGTCCAAGAGCCTCACACTCTCAATCAGTCAAAACCACCATCCACTAACTGACATAACAGATTCATCCGTCAGTGTTCACCCCTAAGCACAAAGAGCTGTCCAGTGACGTTGGGCTTGTTTTAGATGAGCCGGATCTTGCGCTGGCCTGTGTGTCATCACAACATTTCAGTGACATCTAACTGTTCTGTACCAAACCAAAAGGCAGCTGGTCAAACCAACCATGTTATGTTGCATATCATTTACATATGTCTGCCCATTCATGCTGAAAAAGGTGAGAAACAGCATTGTTACTGCAGTCAGTGGTGGAATTACTGGATTGGAAGACATGAGAAAAATAATTAAATGTTTATAATTAAATGAGGTGCTCTTCCTGGCTGCAAAAAAAAAAAGCTTTGCACTGCAATCCACAGGAGCCAAACATCTGAAAGAGAAACTGAAATTTATTTTTTATGATGATTTCATTCCAAACTTAACCAAAACCTGAAAGTGTAGTTGTAATTCAGCCAGTCTTAAAAGAGCTCCTTTACATTTACATTTACACTGAATGAAGAAGAAATGATAACAGTGACAATTTTAGAATATGGCCCCACCAAAGCTGTTGTACATAGAGACTTGTGCAGGACCTTCACCTCCTTTAAAGAAGAATCATGAGCTATGATGTTCTGTGAAGAAAGGAAGTTTGACATCTAAAAAAACTTCCACTGATAGTTTAACATTTCCTTTTGATACACAAGTGCACCACAGATCAGCAGTGCTTCAGGACATTGAAACACTCAGAACAAAAAGGGAGTAAAGACTTTAGGGAAGACAAGAATACTTTTGGAAATGAGCCACTCCTGCTTGTTTAAGAACAAAAGGTGCTCATGTTAGCTGAACCTCACCCTGCACACACTTATACCTGTCCAGAAACTGCTCCAGTGAGCCAGCTTTTACCATTAAAAGTGAGTAATTTAACTGCTGATTTCAACTGAATGAAGGCTGATAACATTACTAGAATCCCAATGTCCAGGAATCTGGAGATTACGAATAAATCCACTTTGATTGTCCTATTGAGCCAGCTGAAGACTGCAATTTAGCAATTTAGCTAACAGCACAATCATGTTTCATAATGCATGAGCAAATTCTCGACTGCAAGCAACACTTTGAGAGTACTGGGTGAGGAATAAAGGGCCCCTAAAACAGAAATACCCTTCATAGGGTAAGCATGAGCTTGTTTCAATTTCATAAATGTCTCAGGATTGTCAAGGGGGTACTTGAATAAAATATTTTACTGCAAAAACTGTGTAATTGACTGATATTTGGTGCATGTTTAGAAATAGCTTGACCACAATGTGTCTGAAACAACCTTTAATAATGAAAATAAATGGCAAATGTGTGTCTAATGCAGAAACTTAAGTGGACATTCTATATAAAACTGATATGACAGTCATCAAAAATGTATATTTAGCTCCCTACTTTCACATTTTTTCAGACACAACCAGCTCTCAGTTAGGGGGTCTACTGATTCAAAATGTTTAACACAAAACATTTGGAATAAAACAAATTAGTAAAACACTTCAATAATTACTGCAGCCTGAACAAGCCCATCATCATGTGTTGTGGATTCCCAAAAGATTTTTATTTCATTGCCATTTAATACAGAATGTATTCATTCATGTATCATAAAAGTAAGAACATTTCTTTTTAATATAAACTCAAAAAGGGGATCAAAACAAGGCTGTCAGGTCAGGACTAAAGTGAAATGGATAACAAAACAACAAAGACAAGAGGAATGTACATCTGGTAATACTATACTGTTTCAATGCTAGCAGTTATGCAGGAACTAGGTAGCAGTAAATGAGTAGTGCTGCATCTAAATTGCTATTAGCTATGAAGGAGTTTTAGTAGCTGAGAGCAATCTAGCTAATAGGTAGCTAATAGTGAACTAATGATTAGAGCAGTTCATTAAACAGAGAACTGTTCATTAAACGGGGACTACTGAGTCTTACAGGACACCTAGAGAACTGCTTACCAACTATGGATCGTTTATCACAAGCACTAGCCCGTTATGGATCTAATGAACAGCAACTGCTCGCTTGATGATTCTTACAGGCCACCTGGTAAAGTGATGACTAAAATTATTACAGGACTTTGCATTAGTGTCTAAAGTCATGTTATCTTTATTAATAGCTAACACATTTCCTGTACTCATCAGAGGGGAGGTACAGGCACCACACCACACTGTACTCAGTGATTTTTCACAGCCTGAAGATTTTGTGCTTGTTTGGTTTTATTTTGGAACAGACATCAACTTACAAACAGGAGACTGGTCAAAATACCTAGAATATTTTTTTGTTTGCTCACTTTTTTTGCAGCATGTGTGTCAGGATTTTTTTTTTAATCTGAACAGATATCCTTTAAAGTCCACTTGAAGACATGGCCAATCAGAGATAGCTAACAGAAAGTCATAGCTCACTGTATGTTGTGTCCTCAAAATATGAGCAGTGTGGCACTGCCGTGAAGTGGTTTGAGCTGTCACCATGCAGTGAGAAGCTCCTGGGTCTAATTCCCAGACAGGATAGCCAGAAAGTCCGAATACATGCATGTCGGGTGACTTGGAGATGGTAAATTGCCCCTTAATGATATTGTGAATGTATTATTGCATGTGTGCCATATGAACGACTGAAGACCTGCACAGGGTGTTTCTCTGCCTTTTGCCCTGTGAGCCAGGGCATATGCTCCAACACACGCCCCCCAAACACCCCTCTTCCACGCAATCCTAGTTTGAACAAGCAGCTCAGATAATGAATGACTTAGTCATTTTGAGAATTCTAAATGAGGTATAACTACAACTAAAGTGGGTTAAACCCATGGTAACTCATTACCAATGAATGAGGTGTCACTGTGATCTTCCTTAGATGTGATAATGAACTAAACAGTGTTATAAACCTGTGGTGGTTTAACCTAAAGTTAGGATAGGATCAACATGAGTAAACACCAACATGAGAACTACATGGAAAATAGACACACAATAACTAAATGAATAAATAAACCGAGCTTTAAAATATGGCAGTTAATTTTGATTAAGTCTTTGTCACAGGTCACAGAAATATAAATAAAATTAACAATCAGCTTAAATGTATTAAATAGACTCAAGCAGGGGCATAATTGGGCCTGGGTGAGTACAGCCAGGACTACAGCGTCAAATGTTCAGTGAATAACCCCAGATATCAAAGATATAAAAAATTCCCTGCCGGTAAACCATACCTCCAAAAATACCCACCCCTTTGACAAACTGAAACTTTGAAACTACTCCCTCCTCCCCACTGACAAATCACAAATGTATGCAGCACTACTCACTCATACCTGTTTGGTTCCTGCATGGATACCTAACAACTATGAATCAGTGTTATAAAGTGTTACTGTTGCCCAGGTTTGCAAGCATCCTATTTTTTGCTCGAAAGACTGAAATAAGAAAAATTAAACAGTAAAAATAACCAGTATTAGGACAAAGGAAAAAATTACTTATATATGGGGGCTGATCTCATCCGCACTCCCACATTTGACAAGTGTAGCTGAGGGACTGAGTAGCTGGAAGGAGGAAAACACAGATAGCATGCTAGCTAGTTGGTACAACTTTTTTACACAAGCCATAAACTGCCTCTATAAGTCACTATACAAACTGGTATCAACGTTGACCATAAACATTGATGAGCAGCTAGTGGCTGAGTGATTAGGGAGTTGGCCCTGTGATCAGAAGGCCGCCAGTGGCACTACTTAGGTAACATTGAGCAAGGTACCGTCCCAGTCACAACAGTTTGGAGATCCTGATGTAGAGGTTTTTAAGGATTTATATGATGGGGGAAAAAAAAATCAAATGTCACCAGTTCTTTAATGAAGACCCTGAAAGCCTTAAACTGATTTTGTACCAAGATTCATTTGAAGTAGTGAATCCCCTGGGTTCTGCTAAAAAGACGCACAAAGTTTTTGCAGTCTGTCATTAGCAAATTTACCCATTCATTTGCGTTCAAATACGGATATGTTTTTAGTCTTGTTGTGTGTTGAGAATGACTGAATGAAAGTTTTATGCTGATCCGAATGCCTGTGGTCCTCCACGCACCCCGGAGACATACGACACGGCTGTTGCTGATCTCCAGGCTGAAAATATCCAAGACGTCAGAGGAATAAAGGTGAACTCTGTCTTTAATACCATTCTTTTCACATATCTCAGCCTGGTCTCCCGCCTTGTTTAGGTCATGACCTATTTGAAGGAGTCGTATCATATGATCTAGCACTGTACCTGAAAAACTTTATAAAAAATGAAAAATGGTTCACATACTCCCTTTTAAACAGGCCCACTAGGCAGTTTAAGTATAAAAGATCCGAAGCACTCACTAAACCATGTGGAAGATACAGTCTGGCAGATGAGGTACAACTGGAGCAAGTGCCTCTGAAACCCACTATTATTTTCTGTGGTAAGTCTGTTTGGTAGCTCTCGCTCTTTTTTTAATTGCACTGTTTATAGAATGTCATGTGACTGCAGCACTTAATATAACCTGTTAAACAATTTGTTTACAGGACAGTCCTGCTATTCCTGAAGATACATGCTGAGTCTTGATCGGAACCTCGTCAGCACAAACATATCCTCCTTCATTTCTGCATTGTGCCTCATGTTCAGCAGCTACTACAATTTTAACATCCATTATCCATCTGAGTTGGCTTCCACTCTGGAGTTTCTTCAAAGGTGAGTAAATATGGCTCTCTCATTTCAAAGACCTGGACTCATTATTGAGACTCTGGTACCTGCAGTCTGGCTCTGAGGTGGTTGGAGTCCTGGTCTGGCTGGGTTTGGACCCGGATTCAGAGTGTTTTTATAAAATAACAGTCTGAATCTGGGTCCAAGCCCGGCCGAGACTCAGGGCCAGACCAAGACTCAGGACACACCCAGAGCCAAGGCCAAGAGTCAGAACCAATTAGTTAAGGTCCGGATTAAGACCAAGACCTCAGAGCCAGAATATATATACAATACCAGTCAAAAGTTTGGACACACTTTCTCATTCAAATGTATTGGCACCCCTCTGGATGTGTTGGTTTTTGAGCAAAACTCACACACTGTTAAAGGTTTTTTGATGAAATAACCAAACCAGGATATTTTCAATAGCTCAACGCAAATAAAACAACCGATTTTCCCAAATTGTTAAAACAAAAAATACTACTAAAATGCTGCAGTAAGTGAATAGTGCACAGTTAAAAGTATTGGCACACTTCACAGCAAATGTTTTTCATACTGATAAAGACATACTTCTCATTGTTAAGATCTAGTAATAAGGTTATTTGTAGTCAGACGTCAGCTTTGGTAGCATTCCTGAGAAATTTCGGTCCATATCTAATAGACCGTAGACTAATGAACTCACTATACATTTCTATATGTTTCTATGGACAGTGATGATTTCTCCACATTTTAGTGACTGCTTAATCTGATAGGCTTATATAATTTTTTTAGTAAACAACTTACCTTATTTATTGTGTAGGCTTGGCCCAATTCGTGCACATTCTGCATTTCCTCAACAATAGTCTGTATAGTAGAGGCAGGAATTAGCAGCTGTCCTTGCAGTTTAAGGTAAAAGAGACACATGTTTCTGAGAGAAGACTGACTATCATTCTCTGGCATATCACTGGCTGAACTAGCAGATGGCATGGCTTCATGTGTGTTTTCTGAATAATCTGTACTGTCATTTGGGGGCTGAGGGCGAGATTCCTTGTACATGTCATAAATACCATCTGGGGAACATGCTTTATGCTTCCAACACATGTGAGATGTAAATGATTACTTTTTTGTAAACACGTGCTTACAACCACTTAATGGACATGACACAGACCTGCCCTCTGCAATATGATCATTTAAGTGAGACACTAGCTCTTTCACCGTGTGAAAATGGCGTTGCACATAATGAAACCGAGCATTTTAAACCTGCAACAACAGATTTATGAGCAGCTTGCAGTGCAGTTGCATTGTGCTCCTTGAAAGTCGAGTAAGTGGTGAATGTTAGACCGGAATTGGCGCCAACGCATTTGAAAAGACGAGGCTCATTCCAATGCACTCTGCAATGTAGTACATAGCCGCTTAATGTGACCAATATCTTTTTACAAAAGATGCAGGTGATCATTTTTAGTATTTCAAGAGTTTGCCAGCGCTTTTCAGCTGAACTTTAATACTAGCGCTAAGTTATCAAGCATTGGTCTAAATATCAACTGGTGCTAGTGACGTTTTGGTCTCGAAAAAAAGTAGTCTAGATGTTAAGCTTACCGTGCAAACTTTCAGATGCAACAACCACAGATCCTTAAAAAAAATAAACTTAAAATTGTATGTTTGTGATTTGTCCTAAAAACGTAGTTGGTAAAAGTTGTAAGTCTTCTGCTCTGCTCCCGTGTTCTCTCTCTCTACTCTGCAGACTGCGCGTGCTGGCTCGCTCGTTAGTGACGTCAGCTGTAGCCATGAGCTAGGAGCTCGTCCTTCTCCCGCGCCTCCGGCCCTCAAGTCATTATCCAATCAGAGACGAGCTTCAGATGCACGTTCAAAATTAGGCTGACTCAGTGCAGCAGAGAGCAGCCCACAGTACCCTACAACTCTGTGGAGAGGAGGCACCATAGACATCCTATGGGAGGCACTGTTAGGTTGTTTAGCCTGTGATATTGATACAGTGCTAACCTAACCCAAAACCAGTAGTCTAGTCTAAGTATCACATTAAAATTAAAAGAAACATAACGAATACAAGGATTATGACTGAACAGAAGTGTTACTTAGGCTATCGATAATAATAATTTCTTATAGGCTACTCTACAATAGGCTGAAAATAGCCTGAATTATTTAAAAAAAAAACACAATGTCATTCTAATTGTATATTTTTATATAACCTATAAATAGAGAGGCAACCTCTTGGGTTTACAATGACATTTTCTGTGAAAACGTTTCTATTAACCCTATATCTAAATTTGTATCATTTCATCAATCATGTTAAAATTAGGCCTGGTACAGGCCTACAGCATAAACTTGTAAAGTGACTTACATATAATTCTTGTATTTTTAAAAACAACTGACGAAAACTATAGTTTTTACAAGATTTGCATGTCAAATTACCTCAATAGTTTTGTTATGAGTATTACAGTATTTCTATTTTTGTTCCTAATATTTGTAGTTTTAACAAATAAATTTGATTATAATCACATATTGTTGTTGTAAAAATGTGTTTTTGGGTTTACAGTACTTTTCTGTAGGGATTTTACATGGTTTTTATGTAAATTTCACAGCGATTTTTTTACAGTGCACCCACTGCTCCCCAGGCACCACCATTGGTGGCAGCCCACTGCATCACTTGGTGAATGGCTTAAATGCAGAGAGAATTTCACATTCTTCACATGGTGTGCTGTGGTGACTATAAGGGACCATAATCATCACTAGTTAATGAAAGATGAACAGATTTATGCTCAGACCATCACAACTGTCTAGGTGAGCAGAAATCCTGTCAGACTCCTCTGTCTCCATATCTGATGAACATTATGAATACTCATTGAATGCTGCAAGTGTCCTATTGGGGTATTCATTATAAAAAGAATGTAGAAGAGGTACAGTATTTGTTACAAAATGAAAATTGGAACTAAACATGTAATTTGTGTCCAAAATTGCTATAATTGTGTTTGCAGTCAGATTTCATCTTAGTAAACTATAGCCATCTGTGGACATTCTAGTGAAATGTCAAGCAGAGGCCGGTGTCAGGTCTAAAGGGATAACGTTTTTTTTTTTCTTCAATTCTTATAAATGTACAATTTTTATTTATGAATGTATTAAACTATTCAGCATAACATTATTTGTTGCTCATTTATTTAGTATCTGTGTTTCTTTGGGTCTAAGCCAATAACTATTAGGAATCTTTTTTTTTTTTCATGATTGTACTTTGACACCTTTAGTCACATATAGACCATTAAGGGAGTACAAGTGTTGGCATCTAAACCATTGGTATTGATAAGCTGTTGTGGAAGGTTTTCAATAATGAATTAACTATATTTTATTAGTCTAATTAAAAGACAAAAGCACAGACAATCCTGTCTAGAAATTAGGGGAAATGAACAGAGGTCCCTTTTGTTGCATTTGAAATGCAGCGCAGAGAATTTAAGACTTAAGAGATGTTTATGCAGAGCAGGTGTGCTTTGGAGAGTCACACTGTGCTCATTAGAAAAGAAATGTGTTCGTTTTAATTGTATATGAATGGAGAGGTAGATGGATAGAAGGAGGTGTAGCTGTTCAAGTCTTGATTAGGTTGTTGTAATTTGTGAGAAAAGAGTGGGAAATCACCATGTTTTATGGTACAAATTGTCCCTAAATGGGGGCCTATACATTTCAGTCAAAAGCCTCCATAAATAGTGGATGGGACCCTTTGATGCAGCCAGTGCTCTCTAACCCTGCTCTCCTGACCGTCCAACACTGCCCAGCGCTCTCCACCTGCTGACATGGGTTATTAATGCGCCTCATTTAGCCTAACCCTGCCTCCTGCCCTCGCTCTCTCACACAGACTCACACACAGCAAGCAGGTGGGCACATCCAGGTACTCATTAACAAAGCATGCATTCACACCCAAGCACACACTTTAACAAACAAACATTCTGAATTCTGACTTGAGCATCCAAGCACTACAGTTTCAATACCTAATAAATTCAAACGTTTTTTCAATCTCTGGGTCGACCAGAGAAGGATGGGTTCCCCTTTTGAGTCTTGGTTCCTCCCGAAGTTTCTTCCTCCAGCTCAGGGTGTTTTTTCTCCCTCCTGTCACCCTTGGTGTGCCCACTAGTGGCTCAGACCTGGATTCTGTAAAGCTGCTTTGTGAAGACATTCGTTGTAAAAAGCGCTATAGGAATAAAATTGAATTTAAGTTTATACTTGAGACTTTTAAGAACATTTTCAGACACACACTTACAGCTGAATTCAACTGATTCCTTTCTCTATTTCTCCATTTCGTTCTTTATCTCTCTTTCTATCCCTGTCTCTTTTCTCTCTCTTTTGCTATCTCTACCTCTTTCATGTACTGTCTTTCTCCATCTCTTTCTCTCTCTCTCTCTCTCTCTCTCTCTCTCTCTCTCTCTTTCTCACTATCTCTATCTCTGTCCACTGAGCAATGTCTGATTCTGCTCTCCGTCCTACTCTAGCCTCTCCATCTGTTCCACTGTGAGGCTTGGCCACAATACATCTGTCATACACACACACATCACACATACACGCACACACACTACACACTGCAACTGAGCCATAGACAGACACAAACACACTTAATATACTGTGGACTCATGACCTCAGGTATTAGTTACCAGCAGTCCATCGCATTTCATCAACTAAGCATCTGTTAAGACAGGCCTGGTGTCTTTGATTAGAATGATGATGCAAATTTCCCCCTAATACTGCAAAAAAAAAGACTTTATCATCTTTCTTTTTCTTTTTCACTCTTTCTCTTTCTCTCTCTCAAACCCTCTACTTACTCTCTCTCAGCTCTTTCTCTGTCATCTGAACTCTTTCTCTTTGCCTCTCTCTTTCCATCTTTTTCTCTTTGTCTCACCTCTGTGCTGAGAATGATTTACTACCCAAATAATACATGCTCACTACTGGTGGTCCTTTGGGGGTTTTGACCCTTGATGAATGGGGGCAAAAAAAAATAAAGCAGAGAAGAAAATACGCCTGTATAGTGACTGGAAGTGATAAAACCAGTTTGGATACAGTCATGCTGGTGAAAGGGCTTCTGAAGATCACTAACACCAAATAATGCAAGAACAATCATTTGATATTTATGTGTCTTATAGATGCCACTGTTTGCTAAAGTTTAAGGCACATATTAACACAATGGCCAGGGGTACCAAACAATCTTTTGGTACCCCTGGCCATTACAGATACCCAGGTCATCCATATGGTAGATCCTGCCATGCCTGCCAGTTCAAGAGAGACTGAAGTTCTGTGTTTTTTGGCACAGGGTTTTTTAGCCATGAATTTCACATTACCATGATTAGATCCTTGGACAATTGCTGAATTTATGAGAATAGAAGGTTCTCAGAATTGCTCAAATTCACAGCCAAACTTCTACAGCCAGTGGACATGGGTAGCATTTTAACTGCGCTGCGGAAAAAGAAAATTGTGCGACAACAAAAAACAAAGATGTTACTATAAACTGTCAAACATTCACATAAATAACTACACATTTTCAAGGCACATGTGGAACAAGCAAACTGAAACATTTATACAACCTTCTGTGCCACTTTCTCCCTCTCGCTCTCTGTCTCTCTCTCTTCTCGTCCTCTCAGTGTGTGGTTATGTTTTGTTTACATTCCTGGCCACAAAATGCCTGCACAGCAAGAGTAAACTTCTGCCTAGGCTTTCATCAGATCTCTGAGCAACACACATGACTCTACCCCCAGACACACTTCACATTCACCCGCTCACCCGTCCCCCACCTTGCCTTTGGGGGGCGGGGGGCTGGAGGTAATTAAGGCGTGCAGTATGGGGTCTGACTGGAGGGGCTGAGCTCAGTCCTAGTGTAGTGCCTGGGCGAGCAGGTGGGGGAGCAACGGCGGTCCCCTCAGCCGGAGCTGCGCTACCATCTGTTGAGCAATCTCTCCCAGGGAGCAACCCGGCAGGGTGTGACGGAGCCAACCCCCGCACACCCACAGATCTCACACACTCAGAGATGCACAGGTGCTCCATGGCTGAGGCTACTGCCATGGCTCCTGAGCCTGTTCCACTCTGTTGTGCTGCTAATGGGCATGGCTGCACCACAGCACTGCTGGCTAGACTGAAAATGAGCTACTGGAAGCCATGGTGATATTTCCACCTTAACAGAAACTAACAGAAAGAAATTGGAGCTAACTTTAATGTGTCAATTTCAGGGAAATCCAAATAAAAGAGTTTGATGCATTATGTTAGTGCTGTTAAAGGGCCTATATTGTGGAAAACACATAGTGTGAAAGTACTGTAAAATGTTTCCATTCACTCCTCAGTCCATCCAGCCCATGTATGGAAATTAAGTTGCAATAAACAATACACTTTCATGGACCTACCTTCAGCAATATAATGCCACTCATTCACTCTGAGGTTTTAAGAAGTGTTTTAGCCTGGACTGCTTTTTGAATGATGCACAACCAGGTAGCCGACCATAACAGAGCTCATGTACATATATCACAGTAAAAAGCCTGTCTAATTCTGAAGGATAAAGAGAATCTAGAAAATTGCTGCAGAAAAGGAACCATAGCTGTTTTTGATACAAACTCTATAAATATACCCCAGGGGAAAAAATAAAATACAATTTGTAGAGACTAAGCTTTACTAAGAGACTAAGATTGGGTCATGTAAAAATTAATTAATATGATTTTATATAAATAAAAATAAAAACTGTTTTATTACATGACAGAGTCTTAATTAAAGGGCAGAAAAAAAATCCATTATAAGTGACTAATTAAATGACTAAGCAGAGATTACTTATCACTTATCACGTTAGTAATAATCAGTGCTCAACATTTTTCACTGTTGTTTCCCATTTGAGACAAAGTCTGATAAATGATGTTTTTTGAGATCATATTCCCCTCACCAGTGTTGAATTCCGATGTGATTTGTGGCTTATTGTCTGTACCTAGTCTGTTTGTTCTCTTTGACCCACCTGAAACTTTTCAATCAGAGTTGAACTCTTGAAATAGTAGAGTTAACTCCAGGGTAAAAGACCTTTGGGAGCTAGACCTGACCATCACACCTGTATTAAGCTTGTTGAACATCCCATTTCAATATCATGGACATAATATGGAGTTGACACCTATAACAGCCTAGCAGCCTTCACTTATCTGGGAAAGCTTTCTACAAGATCTTAAAGTGTGTCTGGGGCAATTTGTGTTTATTCAATAAAAACCATATTGGGAAAGTCAGGGACTAATTTTGCTTGAGAGGGATTGGCTCACAACTGAATAATTTTCATTTATACCACAAGTGTTCAGCTGAGTTGAGGTCAAGAGTCTGTGCAGGCCACTGCAGTATCTCCACACCAAACTCATCAAACCATGTCTCTTTATGGACCCTGCTTTGAACACAAGTCAGGCTGAAACAATAAAGGGCCTTGACCAACCTGCTCAAAGCATATAATTGTCAAAAATGTATTTGTATGCTGTAGCATCAACATTACCAGTGTCTTTAAGGGGGTCTAGCCTAAACCCTGAAAAACAGACCCAGACCTCTTCT
The DNA here is from genome assembly GCA_037577275.1 of Bryconaethiops microstoma. Classification (NCBI taxonomy): domain Eukaryota; kingdom Metazoa; phylum Chordata; class Actinopteri; order Characiformes; family Alestidae; genus Bryconaethiops; species Bryconaethiops microstoma. The sequence goes on from JBBJLS010000018.1 coordinate 15,425,409, forward strand.
TCCCCAGACTTCTTTTCCAACAGACTTTATTGTTGGCACTATGCATTTTGTTAGGTATCATTCTCCTGGCATCTGCCAAACCCAGTCTGCTTGATGGTGAAGCATAATTCATCACTCCAGTGAACATTTCCACTGCTCCAGAGTCCAATGGGAGTGCGCTTTACAGTCAGCTCCTTGTCCTGCCAGTGTTTGTCTATGGAGATTGCCTGGCTACATGCATGATATTCTACATTTGTTAGCAATAGATGATGCTAAATTAGGAGACATGCCCACTTTTGGCCATACAGTTTAAAGTCACTGAGGTCAATTGTTTTCCCCATTCTGAACACTAATGGGGAAACTGGTCACAAACCATAGTCATATTTTTTGCTGGAAAGTATGATTTGTTAAAGTAGTGAGAGGACCTAATCACCTGCTCAGTTGATATTTGAAACGTTTTTTTTGTTATGTTGGGTTTTTTTCAAGGTTAGTAATTCAGTGCTGGAATGTTGGTTCTGAACCAAGTGATCATTCTGAAGCTGCTGTACATGGACGTGCATGCTGCATTTTGCTCTCAACACTGATTCGCATCAGTACTTCATTGTGCAAAATGCATATAATGTGCTTTTTGTGCACCAAATGCACATTTGCCATCGCTGTTAGCTTTGCCTGTAGTGCCGTGTTGTTGTGGGTGGAGGAATCCCAGCCTCTGAGTAATACTCTGGTGTCTGTCAGTGCACATTAGTGACATTTGTTAACGTCACGCCCTAGTTCCACCACAGTGGTGTGTGTTCCACTGGAGACGAGCCTGCCTGCTTAACGATGATCGGTGGTAATGAGCAGCACCAGCCAGATCAGCCTCACCAGCTTCAGGAGGGTAAGTGAGCCTCTGAGCAAAAAAAACAAAAAATGTGTGCAACCAACCATTCGACTTCCGTCGTGCCTAACTAGTGAAAATTGTACGATAGCAATTAAATGTGTCAGTCTATGACCTTAAAATTGTTGGATTTAAGCACGGTTATAATCTTTCAGGAAACATTCAGAAGAATCTTGACATCTCATATTTGGATCCTGATTCTTAAGGAATTAGGAAATGTCGTTCCAGATTGATAAACATGGTTCAGAATTCATTAATTTTGAAAACATTCTTAAATAGACAGGCAACACATAGGAGCTTCAAACACAAGGACTGCTCAGTTGGCTGTTGTGATTAAAGTGACACCTACTTTTCGATATGTGTGACATCAGCTATGGTGATAGAGTGTATAAATGTGATATGGTCAGATAAATTGCCTTCACAATGTTTTCCACAAGTGGACAAATGCTTGTGTGGAGAACAATACAGGCCTGAAAGATTGGCCCATACAGTGAGGGGGTGTGGTGGTCCTGTTATATTATGGGGCATTTTGCTAGCATGATTTGGTTCTATTTGACCCTTAAAAGAGAAGGGTAATGGAAGATTACTATGCCAGGGGAGGGGCATTAATATCTTTTGGAAAAATGGTGTGTCTGTCCAGTACAGGTCCAGAATGTTGTCTACAGCGGCAGGAAGTACATTAAAGCTCTACATTAAAGTTAGGGCCTCAGGGTAATATTACTTCTTTTTGTAGATTGGTCAATTGCCCCTAGAATTACAGTTACAAATTATTTACATGAGGCAGTCATATGCAGTATGTCAGACATTGTTAATTTACATTATTTGTTACTAGGCTTCTCAGATATGTGATCATTTGACATGTAATTGCAAAAAGAATTTTCATATTCATGTGAATGTGCCTATTTTTTCTTTTTTTTGTACGTTGTCTTATATCCTGTAAGAAATTGCTAGCGTAGAGTCTAAGAGCCAAAACTCTCTTAAACCATCAACCATTTGATAATTGATGGTTTTTTTAATTATTTGATGGCTCCTTAAGTGGCTTATGGTTGTGAAAAATACAAAAAATACAAGACTAGAATAAAGCAACAACATCAGTGATTTTTCTCATCTTCCTTTCCTCTGATAGTCATTAAAACAGGCCTTGGAATATTTTCACCAGGTTCAAGTTTTGCAAATAATAACTTTTTCAAAACTGACTTTTACTGTCAGCTGTTATTAATAGTTGAAATTGAAAGTCTTAACATTATTCATTGTTATTTCATCTGTTTATGTGTTCAGACATTCAGTTTAGCTGACTGGTTTTACTTTGAGCTAAATAAATGCTTATTAAAGTTTATGGATGCATGTTACTGTTATCTAATTCACTCACTATCTCGGCCAGAGACAAAACAAGTTCTGGACAAAAACATGCAGTATGTGATGTTTCTGGAGAATATTAACAGAGAAACAAAAACAATGAGTAAATTCAGGGTTGTATTTGAACCAGATTAATCAATCAAACTTTGAATTTTTTAATAAATCAGCTAGAGAGGGTAATTTTTGCTGATTTTTGGGATATGTGTGAATTAAGTGGCTCCTGATTAATGAAGTCTAAATGCGGGATTTAGAGGAGGCAGTGAAACAACAGAGTTCTTAACAAGCATGAGACAACATAGAAAATGAAAGTTTAATGACACAGAGACAGCACTGATGAATTAAAGCATTCTGCAGGAGTCTGAAACTAAGAAATCAGGATGAGTGACACAATAACAAGGATATGCACAAATTATGGCTGCAGTACAGCATATTCTGTGCAGCGTCTTCTCACACATAAACATCTGACTAATAGTGTTGAAAACATTTTTTTCATGTGTTCAAGTCTTGTGCTATAGTTCTTACCATTGCAGACACAAATTCTCACCTGATTTTAAAAGGCTGTGGACAATCAGCATGCAGTCAACATGCGAGTTGCTTAAGCTTTAGTAAATCACGCAGAACATGTGTGAACATCGTGTACAATCTCACAAACAAATATGCATGAGGGAAAGAAGAGCATTTTGCAGACGGTTCATAAACTGTACTTCTGGTGTGCTGGTTTGGTACATACACCAGGACAGAATGTGTCCAATTTGCACCCAGAATTGACGGAACCAGTGTGAAGCTTCTTGTCCTTTTCTTTATTCACTTTTTTACACTTCTCAGCACAGTTTCCTCTGTCACAAGAGTGTTTTCTCTCAGGCTTGTTAACTTAGGATAAAGTGTTTTCCCTCCCTCAATCGCTGCCTCCTTCCTCTCTACACCCCTTCCCGTCAACCCCTCCATGGCTCTGCCTTTAATCCAGACACCCCTCCCCACCCCGCAGGTGCGGACAGGTGAGGAACAGTGTGTGTCTCTGATGTGGCATTGGAGGCTACTCTCATCCCCATTAGCCAGAGCGGACCACCTGCATTGCTGCAGGATGGAGAGATGTGCTCACAGCCTGCCGGCCTCATTAGGGCTTTGCTGGCAATTATGGCCCAGGCGTGCCGCAAAATCGACTCCATGCCCTCACCAGGGTGCAAAAAAAACACCTTCAGCTTCCTACTGATATAGCATTTGTGTTTCAAGAGTGTTTCATTGTTAAACTAAACTCAGAGTTCACTCAAAAGGCCTGTGTTTGAGAGCCAGGAGCTGCAGGTAGTGAAAGAGTGAAAGTAGAGGATTGGAAAAGTGGTGTGTGGAAGCATTGAATTTTTTGACTTAGACTTTCAATGTACTTTGGAGACTTTGAAAGACACTGGTGTATTGGTGTGGGAAAATCTCAGTGAGTGTGTTCCTTACTGTGACCTTGTGCATGTGAGATTGAGAGAAATAAAACAAAACAGTAGAGGAAAATAAAAAACAGTAGAGAGAAAGGTCTGTAGAAATAGACCCACATATCTGGCATATAGCATCAGAATTAATCTCTCTTATACAGCGATTGAGGAGCCAGCAAGAGACCGTGGCTGTGAAATTGATTGGGAAAAAAGAAGAGGTGATGGGTTTTCTGACATTTATTTTACCTTATCCTTCAGCAAACAAAGAGAGGGAGAGAAGAAGAGAAGACTGAGACTAGGTATATATTAGTGTGTGTCCATCCCAGTTGGCATGTGTAGCTGGAGCATATGTGGGAGAGGGGGATTGTTTTAGCTGGAATAACAGCTTCTGTACCAAGAGAGCCCAGTCAGCACAAAATACTCCATGCTGTCAGAGGTCATAGTACATGGACACACATCCACCCACACACACACACACACACACACACACACACACACACACACACACATTCAGACACTCCAGTAAAAAAGCAGCATCTGCTTGGGTGAAGGGAAAGACTGTAACAGACTGGGCTCCCTGCAGTTAGGATATCTCCCAAATACTGCAAAACAAAAACAGTCCCATAAGCACAGACTCCCACACACCAGCACAGCAGAACTATTTCAGCGTTCCTTGACTTTTCCTTTTACAGAACAGATAAAAGCCTCTATATACTCACACTCTTACATATAAAGGTGACGTCTGTATACTCACACTCTTAGACGTCTGTAAACTCACACTCTTGGCTCTTAACAGAATCATTGTTGTAAATGGGGAACTTTTTTTTAAAGTTTAAAGTACCTCCAAAAACAGTATGCCCAAGCCAAGAAACATTTTTAAGAATGTATTCCCCAACAAATATATTAGCAGTCGACTTTACACTGTTTCTCAATTAAATTGACAAATCAAAAGAGCCCGTGTGAATTAGCAAGAATATTTATCCAGTAGTGTGAATTAGAGATAATATTACTTAACTTACCGCATAAATCATATTCACTTTATGTACTTATATGCTAAGTTTTCATACTTTATGAGCTTTTTCAAACACCACTTTATTAATTATGGTATTTCTTAAACATGTAAATGGAATCTGAAAACCATTGTTCAGAGTATGATTTTGACTGACAAATTGATTAATTAGTTGATCTCCTTATCAGTAAAATGACTGAGTGTCCCTCAGCTGCCTCAAATCTTCCATTCCCACTAATACAGTGAACAGCTGAGCTGTCAAGCCAGGTGTGCCTGAGTGGAAGGGTTACGATACTCAGCTGTCTTAAAAACAGAGAGAGGATCAAGCCTGGCTTTTGATGTGTACAGAACAAATGACAGTAGGTTGATGGCTGTGTGTGTTGTCTGAGTGTGACTCTGTTTTACTGTCTTTTGTGGAGAACAAGGTTATTGTTGTTGTATCAAAAGATTGTGACTTATAGTTTTTTATTTTTTATGATTTTATGTCATTGGAAAGCTTTTTTACATTGCATTAATATGCTTTGCTGAATGGACCAATGAAAATAGGTCTGTGTTAACTGGAATAAAACATGGACACCATCTGGGTTAGGCCTTTGGGAATTTAACTTTTGAAGGTTGATGCAAAACCATTTCTATTTCAGCTTTTTAATCTGCTCTTCTCCGTTAATCACGTGATTTGTCAGTTCTGTTGGCGTATCGATTGGATTTGTAAATATTTGAAATGATCTAGCAAATAAAGAACAATAATACATGCTACCCCTCCAAACTATGCTCTGAATGAACATGTGTGCTTGCTTAGAAAAGAATTACAGCACAGCTGACAATAAAGGAAGCCTCAAGCATCATTTATACAGTGACAGGGAAGACAGTAGTTCACAGGAAGCATCAATTCTGCATGTTGATGCATTTCACTTCATATATGCGCAATTTGTTTACTGTGAAAACATGTCCACTCTCTGATGTCCCCGTCTTATTGAAATGTCCCAGTACATTGAAAAGATCCATTTAATATATAAAGCTTCTAATACTGGTGCCACTCCCGGAATAAAATCTCCTCACATCTCCTTATTTCCACATCTCCTCAATGCATATTAAAGGGAAACACTACCAGCAGAAATGATCATTTTGATCCTGTCAATCATTTTTCAGACTTGTGGAAAAATTGTATCTATAACTTCTTTCTTTTCTCTTAAGTTGTAATCATAGAAATGTCAAAACTCGACAAAAGTATGTTTATTTGAGTCCATTCTGTTGACCAACAGTTACAGCCTCTAGAACATCTTAACTTTATAGGTTCATTTGTAACTGCATTTACAGATCTACCTAAAAAACATTTTATAATATCTGTACATAGTGTTTTCAATTTCAGTAAACTGCTCTCTCTAGAGTGTGTATTCATAATGAAACCACAATTTTAATTCTAAGGACTTTGTTAAATTGTATTAATTGTATTTAATTAAATGTAAATTATGGTGTATTTAATGTATACCTCATTTGCATAACCAATTTTATTTTCTACAAAAATACAAACAAATATTTTGTAAGGATATTTGTAATCAACTGTTAAAGAAGAAAAATACTCTATTTGCATGTAGTGCCTCAACTTAAGGTTAAAAATAGGCACAACTGTCTAAATGCTGGCCTTATCATCGGAAGATTGTACAGTTGAATCCCAGTAATGCCACAGTCTTCTGTCCAAGAAAACATAATTGGCTTTGTTTTCCCCGGGCGTGTAGGACAGCCCTTCTTCTCTTCCCCATCACCAAGCACAATGTTAGGCTAGCCAGAGCAGGCAAAACTGGCAGTTGATGTTCTCCTCCAAATGTGTTGAGCTGTCCACTGATGTTGCCTTAGTAGCAGTTTGGAAAAGATTTAATGGTGTTTCATATGACATGGAGGGAGAACATGGTAGCTTTCATCCTAGTAGTATTGTGAGTGTGACTAAGACAGTCCTCAGGTGGAACTGAAGGAGACTATAATGGGCAGAACAAAGGGGGGGGAGATTTTCTTCTCCTTGTATTTTGTGATGACAGATAGACTTTGCATTTAACAACAGTAATACATAGGTCTCATAAGCAGACACAATTGTATGTGTGTGCGCGCACATGCGGTTGATTGTGTGCAGCACACTGATATAGTTTATTAATCTATAACCTATGAAAGCAAAATAAAAATGATCTGGAACTACTCATAATAACAAACTAATTATTAATTTCAACCTAATTCATAATGAAGACAGAATCAAAATGTAGTTTCTCACCATTTTATCATCAATGACTCTCACATGTGCTGCATCCAATTTTTTCTCTCTGTCTCTTTCTCTCTCTCTCTCTCTCTCTGTCACACGCACCAGATCACGTGACGTCAATCGGCACCGGAAGTGACGTCACGCGATGGGTATATAAACAGGAAGA
>JBBJLS010000018.1:15440954-15451600 GCA_037577275.1 Bryconaethiops microstoma
TTCATTCCATATATATCGGGTTTCATTCCATATATATCGGGTTTCATTCCATATATATCGGGTTTCATTCCATATATCACGTTTCATTCCATATATCACGTTTCATTCCATATATATCAGGTTTCTTTCAATATATATCCGCTTTCATTCCATATATGTCAAGTTTCATTCAATATTTCCTATTTGGTTTTCCATTATATATATATATATATATATATATATAAACATTTTTATACAGGGTATGTAACTACAACTCGGCTTACCAGCAAAGTAAACTGCTCTGAAATTGAACAGACAAAGAACCTGCTTCAGCAGCATTGAGGGGAAAGCGTAACTATTTCTGGAGGATTCCCTGAAAAATTTAATAATCTAAAGAATAAGTTTCTTGTGTGCCTTAACCGTCCAAATGTTCTTGTTTATCTATAACTGCCGTAAGTATCATAAAATCCAGTGTGAAACTATGAAACAAATATATTGCTTCCCATCCAGATCCAGTAAAATTAGTACATTTGTAATGACAAAACAAACCATCAAGTTCTCAAAAGACACATGCATTACAGTATGCACAGTAGAAACCAAAAAAATACATGATGATCTTAAAAGATTCTGATGATATTAAAAGAAGAGTCGTTGCAAATGCTACCCATGTTAGCTGGCCGTACAACTTTGATTGTGAATATGAGCAGCAGAAGCAACCTTCTACTCTCGTAAACTCAATAAGCAAACCATTCAAGCATCTAGCATTGTAATGCGAACTTCATGGCTAAAAATCCCTGTGCCAGAAAAACACAACACCTTAATCTCAGACGGGCATGATGGGATCTGCTGTATTCATGACCTGTGTATCTGTAATGGCCAGGGGCATCACAAGATTGTTTCCAAAAAGTGTACACATTAGTATGTTAACATAGGACTCATTTAGTAATTTGTGCTTTAATCTTGGCAAAAAGTGGCATCTGTAGACATACAAACTATTATTAAATGATTATTATTAAATCTTCTCCATACTATTTGTTGTTAGTGATCCTCAACTAATGACCTTTTAGACGCATGACACAAAGGAATTTAGTCATTTTATAAGTACACCTACCTGGTACCTAGGACACTGCGTGCACACACATACACACACACACACACACACACACACACACAATAATGTGTTACTACCCAAATAATACTTATTTGGAATATTGGAACTCACTGGAATATTGGAACGTCTGATTCTGATTGTCTTTAAACAAAAGACATTTACTAATCATATACATAAATGTACAAATAAACAAATGCACATGCACATACACACCCACACCAACACCACCCCCCCCACTCCCCCACCCTCCCCCCACCCGCCACACACACACCAGCAGTAATGTTTAAAGTCAGGCCTTAAAATGCAGCTCTTTGAGTGCTGCTGTAAAAACAAAGTGCCTCACTTGTTCTTCCACTTATCCCTCCATCCCTCTACAGCCTGTAAATCTTCTCACCTTGCACTTTCACACTCTTTCCTTTTTCTTTTAAGTCCTTTTTATTTGTTAATTTCTGTCAAATGTATTCCCTCTTTCCCTGTTCCCTACCTCCTCACTCCAGTTCCACATTCATCCCTGGCTTCCATCCCTGTCTTTCCTCTTTTTACCTTTTGCTGTATTATTGTCTGCCCCGCGTTCACCCTGCGTCCTCCTCCCTCTTAAATTTGCCTGCACTGTGTCTCTCATCCCCCAAAACACCATCCCAACCCCAACCCCACTCCACGTTGCACCGGGTGTGCTTTATCACTTTTGGCAGTGCATACTTAAAGATATGTGAATTTATGCAAATTTATGGCTGAAAAATGAGCACTCACTTCCTTGCAAGGTACAGAAAAAAGTAGCATCTCATTACAATATTTTCCTTTTGTTATGAATCTGCAGAATAATAATTAAGAATGATTTGTGATCTGAACAAACACTGTACTTTCCTTCCCCTATGTGGTTAAACGAAGCAGGAGATTTCACCCGGAGTCAGACTGTTCACAGTGCGGTCACAGTGATTTCACTTTTAGATCATTTTTCTCAGTTCATGTTTTTTTTTTATCATATCTCTCCTCCCCATGACGCACAAACAATCAAATGAAGCACATGCTGCATGTTTGTTAATCATTTGCAGTTTTGAATACAGAGGAAACAGACCCTGTGCACTACTGTGTACTTTATAGTGTATCTGAGGGTGTGTAGAGCATCAGAGCAGCCCCTCAGGACATCTTTTCACTCTCCAATCCTGACAGAGAAGACAGATGCAGCAGTGTCTGATTCAGCAGGGGTCAGGGGTCATTAAAGTCGGGTCACTCCGAAGTCCATTCCGTGACACACTGATTGGCAGATGGCTCGGCTTCATAGTGCGGGTCACAGTGGCCCATCAGGGACAGACTGACACACCAGTGGACTGCCACAGTACATGGGGTTTCTGACACTGTTTCTTCAACTCTATACACTGAAAAATAGCACTTTGGTTTTAATCAAATAAGGTTTTCCAGTGTACTTGCAATCTCAGTGCATTCAGTCTATTTAATTTTATGTATTGATGTCCTCCCTCTTCAAAGCCATTCACAACCCGTTGACAACCGCTTATTCAAGATATGTTTTTGCTGGACATCTATGAGATGTGGAGATAAGCTAATACTCTGTCCTTTCTCTCCTTCTCTCAAGTGTATCCTTCTCTTTCTGTCTGTCTGTCCTCAGGCCCACAGATATTCAAATCAGGATCAATATGCTGTACACTCAGCTTGGTTTATTAAATATAGTATGACATAATTCATTTTCATTTTTTCAATTGTAAGGAAGAATAGGGAAGAGTAAAAATGTACTGTAAAGACAAAAGATGTTGATGATAGTCAAGGAACATACACATAAATGCATAATGTGCTTACAATTACATTTGTTGTTATCATTTATCAGTCACTGCTTATAAGTCCATAGTTATATCATCATCTCTACATTGAATTTACAAAATAATAGTTTGCACTGGGTTACTTAAATAATTACAAAGTTAGTTGAATTACCCTTACTTTCAGTTTGTAAGGACAGCCTGCATTTCTTTTTTTCCATGCGAATAAGAAAAATGTAAAAATTAGTGTTTTTCCAGTTATCATGTACTTTTAAATTACATAAATGTAATTACGTAATAAATTACATAGTTAGCTACCTAATAAATTATATTATGCTTTGACATTTCTGACTTTCTGACCTTAGTTAAAGGAAAAACAAGGCTGTATACATAACTTTTCATCAAATTCAAATAATAAAATACAACTAAAGACAAACGTACTAAAGTTTAGCTCTTGCAGAATGTAACTTCTTTAAATGAGCTGCAAATAAGGAAAAAATAATATAATATTACAAAATGCTTTTGTTAGCACTAGCAGTGGATACTAATGCTTTAATATGTGTTCTGAAACCAAGATAAACCACAAGCCCTTTTCTCAGCGATGCAGTGTTCATTAATGATTTCAAAAGCACAGACTAATCTGTTGCTTTTTGTAAGTCGTGCCAGGGTCACACTCTGAGGTCAATCCGTCCCTGGGGTTTCTCTGCGCAGCGCTCCATATCTTTTGAGAGTGACGATTTAATGTACCTATGTGATCTATCCTTCATGTAGCCTAACTCCACTGGGGCAGAGAGAGAGCAGGGGTGTGCCTGCATCAGCATCACTCTCATTATTCATCAACAGCCTGCCAGTGCCTTTATGCCCCCACATTTGACTACATTTGCATATCAGCTGAGCATTGTGGGAGATTACGTTCTCTAGAGGATGAAGCAGAGTCCGGAGCTGTCCGGAGTCTGTAAGAGAGGAGTGTGCTCATCTTGTGACGGAGTGACGGCTGTCTTTGAGAACTCTGAGCACCCTTGGCACTTAATGAGTGTGTGCACCCAGAGGAGGCCTGCACCCACCTGTCATTAAAGTGTAGACAGAGAGGGGATGGCCCGCCCAAAAATGGAGAAATAATAGGCAATTTAGAGGTGCGCAGAGAGGAGGGGAGGAAAGAGGAGGGAACCCAGGGTCACCCCACGTCGAGGGGTTTTTCATTATCTGCCTGAGGCTCAGTGGAGACAGCAAGCCTCAGGCGGATAATGAGGCAGTGGCAGCATAATGGGCCTAAAATAGAGAGAGGGAATAAATAACATTAATGTTGAGAAAAGGGGTGGGTGGAGGTAGGGTGGAAAAGGTAGGGTGGAGGACCACCTAAGTGGGTCTTCTTCTTTTAGTCTCTCCTTCGTCCTTCCGTCCTTTTGCACATCACCACCTGCTCGCCTGCCCCTCATCTGTCATTGTGCCAACACACCCTTAAAAATAAAGGTGCCAAAAAGTGTCCTTAGGAGCGGTGTCATAGAAGAACCATTCTGAGTGCCCTAAAGAACCTTTCTGAGGATGAGACTTTAAAGAACCACTGTTGCAAATGAGATGTGCAAGTGCAATGAACTTTTTTTAAGAACCATGGAACATAAAGGTTCAGTGTCAGTCACAGGTTTTTCTAGAACAGAATGTCTAATCCTTAAACAGTAAGGAACCTTTATACTGAGCACCCATGTTCTACATTTTTCTTTTTTTTCAGTTCAATAGTTTCATTTTTATGTTTCATGTTCCAATCTCTATATTCATTCAATTTACACACATCATTTTTGTTCATATGCTATTTTGTTGCTGTCAGGGCAAAACTTGTATCTCCATTTTTGTCCCTTCTTTGTTTTTTGTAGTTAGAAGTTTTTTCCCCTTCCCGTTGTAAAGGAGGTATGAGGTTTTGTCCTGACATCAATGATTAACTTCCCTGTATTGCGCTTCATTCACAAAGCAGTCCAAGCAGAAACACTTCTAACGTCATCATTAACATGTGAGATAAACTACTGTAGGAGAACATACGTAAATATTTTTGTGTTTTGTGGCATCACAAAAATATTGAATTCAAAGCAGGGTGTTGTGCATATGGACTGTATGAACTAGCAAATGAATAACACATTTTGAAAATGTAATGGTGTTTATGTACTGCATTAAAATCTTTTATTTAAAGTAAATAAGGAAAAAACATTTTTTCATGATATTGGTCCTTTAAGTGTGCACTGCCATTCAGTTACACTGCACTCACAGTAAAGGACATCACGGGCTGGCATCCTAAAGATATAGTTACACCCAGGGTGGAAAACAGATGACACTGAGCTGTTGATAGATGACTGGCTGTGACTCCAATAATAATAACTAAGGTCCTTCTCAGATCACCCGTCTCCAGAAAAACACTTGAAAATTGCTCGCCACAGTAATACCTAACAACTAATACTTCTCCAAGATATTTTTCCCCATAGACTATGAGAACATTAAAAAAGGGAAAAAAACTTATCTTCCATAGTGTCATTTGTTTCCACACTCCAAAGTGATGAAACTGATAATGAATGTGTTGCGCAGATGGGAATGGTGTGATTTCATAGCTCGAAGGTGGTCAAAACCCTGCCTAATTACCGGGCTTTCAGAGCTCACGTTTATTGCATTCCATGTCCGCAACCTAACGGTTAGCTTCTTCTAAACAGTTTCTCCACAAGAATGACAGAGAGAGACAATTAGCCCAAAAAGTCTGTGAGTGTACATTGTGTCTATGTGTGTGTGTGTGTGTGTGTGTGTGTGTGTGTGTGTGTGTGTGTGTGTGTGTTTGTGCATTAACAGGATAAGGTGTGCGGAGAGAAAGATAACTGGGTGTTATTTTAAGATGGGTGACTGGGTTTCCTGGCAGGGGCAGCAGAGAGAGAGAGGAAAACAGTGTAATTATTCTCTGTGTGGATGGGAGCCAGCTGGGGACCCCTTCAACAGCACAGGCTAATTTATGGTCGCACGCATCTCAGGCCGAGCTGTGCACTGCTCTTCTCTCCCCAGCTGCCTTTCTACGCTCCTACGCACCACACACTCTTTTCTCTAACCTACTATACTGTACTTTCAGTATGAGCTACTTACAATGGTCTAGAAAAGGCAGGTAGCACAGACTGAATAAGTCTCTCTTAGTTCAAATGAAGCCTTTCTACCAGGATTCACACTTCACAACCTTTCCCTACATGTACATGACACATCTGTGAATATACCCATGCTTTTAGATGTCAGAACAGCTGTGTTGTTCTCTCACATTTCACTTCACAGTCTATGCCTCCCCCAGGTGAAACTAATATAATCGCTCCTAAAATGAAACCCGTGATGGTTTGGCATATCATCATTTTTACCTACAATCATGCAGGCATTGGCATTCATCTTTATTTAAAGGAATAGTTCTGCATGAAGACGAATGTGTGCAATCTTCCCCTTATACTAAATTTAGTCAATCACCCAAGACATGTTAGGTGTTTGAAGTCTGATCTTTCACTTTCGCACTGGTGTGACAGGGCTAAGGCCATAAACATACTTAATGCAAGAACATTACGTACAAGAAACACACTGCAAGCATTCAAACTGCTACTTCTGATGGAATGAAAAGGACCATAGAATATAGGGGTGTTACAATCCAACAAAAAACGTTGGATTGTAACACCCCTATATTGATTTTGCAATGCAAAAATGTGCATCAGTGTTCACTGAGGACATGTGACAATGCATCATGGAGAATAAGCAATTATGAAATTTGATGTAACAGCAGTGTTTATAGTGTTTAACCAGTGCCAATCATCAACCCAACACATGTCATACATCAACCCTCCCACCCCCTCCACCCTCCACCTCTAGTTTCATTAGTAAATAGTGCTACAAATGAATAATGCCATCATTTTTCTTCCTGTGACTGAAGTATTGAATTGTGAAGTCAGTACTGAATCGAATCATAGACTTAGTGCATTAGTACACTCCTAATGATGTATTGTATGTGTTTATGTGACCAAATCACATCTCTGACAGACTTATCAAATTGCGGGTCTGCCTTACGTGCTGGTCAAGCAAAGGTTTCCTGGTGAGACAAGATAGCTTGGCCAGGCTTGACTGTTTCTGTAGTGCCCCCTCCTGCAATTCCTAGAATGCAGCTTGTGCTTGTTTTGCGTTGTTAGTTGCATCTTGATACTGAAGTAAATCATGGCCACCAGAATCATGGGAAAGAGTGGGCATATGTACATATTACTTTTAATTAAGATTGTTCATGTCATGTTCTGAGGATAGTTGCAACTCACCAATCTGGTGACAATATTTTACTGCTAATATACTTGCTCATATCATGTAAAGTTTCTCATTGCAACATTTCTTATTTTTCCAACTAAGGATTGGAGTTCTTCAGAGTTGTTAGTCATCAACATTTACTATTTGATATTAACCCAGTGAAGGTGTAGGGTTAAAACAAACACTGAAACTTTATGAATAGGGATGTATGAATAGGAATAGTGTGATATATGCTATATGTAGCTCAGAGAATTAGTTTTAGGTGATCAGTCATCTTTTGTCAGCTACAGCAGAAGTTCCACTAGCACACCTGATTCATTTATGCAGGTTTAGCTCAAACAATTTAGGATGTGTGGCTCCCCCTAGAATTGCTTAGCCCATTTCGGACACTTCTTTTATCTTCTTTTGTCCACTTATTCAGACAACAGTAAGTCATCAGCAACCACATGAGAAAGTCTATTTGAGATGACTTAATGACTTGATGTGGTTTAAGGCAAGTGTGTGATGATTTAAGTACACAAATGCTTAAATGCATGATACTAATTGGCGATTATATGTTTACATTATTTGTTAACAAGATTAGCCTTGCAGCTCCAGTTTCTAAAGAAGGTATATTCGGACATCAGATATGTTTTGTCTGAATGACTAAAAGTACAGTAAAGCGGCCCCTTATAGTCACACCACAGCACAGCACAACACACAGTGTGAACAGTATGAAATTCTTTCTCTGCATAACCCATTCACCAAGTGAAGCAGGGGGCTGCCACCAATACCACCAGGGAGCAGTGTGCGGGGATGGTACCTTGCTCAAGGGTACCTCAGTGATGGCACTAGCAGTGCTGGAAGTTGAACCCACAACCTTCCGAGTTGAACCCACAACCTTCTGATTGCAGGGGCAACTCCCTAACCACTGGGCCACCAGCTGACTACATTAGTGATCCCTTCTTGTTCCTTTGAGTTTTAAAGCAGCTTTGGACACATCCTTCTATTCTCTTGTGACCAACTCAGGCAAGCCTGGTGGTTTTTACGTGAACTGCTGGTTTTTGTTACAGTGGTTTTCTTGTACAGTCCTGGGGGTGTGAGCACTGTCCTCTTCCATTGTCTGCCTTCCCGTCTGCCTCTCTTCAGCTCTCACACAAGGCTGCTATATTGGTCAGCATCAGACGCTTTACACCCCAAATGGAAATATCACACCCAATAATAGCTTGACCCCTAGAGCCCATCCAAGCCACAGCCACCATCTCCATTTGACTCACTTTGAAGATTCTAAGGGAGAGAATATGGTGAGTGGGATATAAAAGAGGCAGAGAATTTTTAACCTGCTGAGAAAGAGGAGGAAATGAAAGCTCACTTGAAATCAAAATGCACCTCTTCACCCTGTAAGATCATAAGGCGGCCATAATGTGCACATTAAGCATGAGTCATCGTCTGTTTTAAAGATAAAATTCTTGTTTTCCTGTGATCTTCAAACGAATTTTGAGTGATGTTTGCCCACTCAAAACATCTGCCTTTTTGATTTACCAATATGTTTCACCCCACCTTCCAAAATCCCTGTCATTGAGTGAATATGCAGAACTTGGCCAGAGGATCTCACAGATACCATGTTACACTCAGCACAGAAAGAAATAAACTGTAAAATGTCCAACTTAGTTTGACTCAAAAAAAGAAATAATTATCAATTCGTTGCACTTCCCATTGCCCAATGCCTTATGAAAATATGCTCTTCAACGCAAGAAAAATGAACTCCGCTTTCTATAAAACAATACGGGAGAAGGTAAAAATATCTGTTACCTCTAGTGTGAATGTAAAGAGTAAATTTAAGTAATTGTAAGGCATTTCTGTTGGTCTATTCCTCCGAAAAGGTTCACACAATATAATGGGTTATGTGTTTAAAGACGTAGTAAAATAAAAATACTTGGAAAATACTTGTTTTATTTGTGGGCAAACAACAAAATGCTCTTCTTCAATGTAATTTATTAATTACCTAATTGCTGCTAATGTTGTTATTTACTAATCACATCAACAACAATGTCAACTTAACACAAAATGCTCTAATCGATATGTATATTGTGCGGATCTAAAATAAATCTAAAGCAAAGTAACAATAATTGTACCTCAATTTTTGTCATTGTTCACTTGTTTACCTATTTTAAAAATACTTTAACAGTGTGACAATGTTTCATGATGAATGAACCAATAGAGATCCAAAATGACTTAAAATGATTTTAATATGATAATATTACCCAATAACTTACTTGGAAAGTCATGAAAGTATTTACCCTTTCCCATAAAGTGACCTTTTTGGAGTTCTAAGATTTTGATCCAACAGCAACGATATAAATAAAAAAGACTGAGCAGGGCAATCCAAGATTCACGTAAACTCAGTAATTGGATTTTAGAACATAGGGAGAGGATAGATTGTTTGCCCTTGATAAATATCATGTAGAGCATTGTTGGCTCTTACCTGCAGTTATTTGTACACTAGTTATTATGGTCATCCTTTTCTTCACTTTAAAGAAGTGCCTAATTAGAGTACTTTCAGTCCCTTTGAGGAAAGGTCATCTTCTCCCGCTGCACCAGTCTATTAACAAGCTCAGTAATAACACGCTCACCTCTACGTTTAGGTCAGCTCCTCCTGCACCAGACCGTCCCGTAGGCCCCTCGCTTAAGCGTAAGCATTCAATTCACAGCTTTCGGCTCTTTTGAGGTCCAAAATGGGTGTGTAGAATAGCATCACTGCGTTATTTCAGGATTTAAACTGGATCATTTATGTAACGCTTTTTCATAACCAGCACTGTGAAGACACGACTCACAGAGTTTTGTAAGAAAATGTCCTTTTTAAGGGCACCATTGCTTGATAGGCTGTGCACAAAAGGAAGGACAAAATGTTTAAACTACTAAAAAATATTAGATAAAACATGTAGCTAATTGATATTACATCCAGAAAGAGAGCTGTACTTTCAGATTTCTTAGGTCACCACACTCCACAGACCAGCAAACCTCATGGTGCGGATTAAGGCACTGGTTGTTACTGTAGCGAGTATGCTGAGAGTATGCTGAGAGCAAGTTCTAGGCCCTTACTGACTCTCTGGCCACCCCTGACAGCTCAATAACATGCCAGAGTGACTGAGAGTCCGCTTAGCCACTTCAGTTGACTGAATACACACACATACACACACACACATACACACACACACACACACCTTCTGAGCTGCAGTCTCAGGTTGTTGTTTTTCTCCAATGACAGCTCATACTGTTTTTCTCTTCCCTGCTGAATTGATTTGTCCTAAGCTCATCTGCACCGAGCAGCCTTTCTTGTCACGGGACACGTAGGTGAACATCCTTTTAATTGCTCGCCATCCGTTTTTGTAAAGACCGCACTGAGCTCCCATTACACTCACTCAGATTGTGGAGCAAAGAGGGGCATTTTCATTTAAGGGAGACAGAGAGAACACTGGGACTGCTGAACTTCTCTTTGTGCCATCATTTAAAAAAAAACACTA
>JBBJLS010000018.1:15464160-15486011 GCA_037577275.1 Bryconaethiops microstoma
ACACACACACACACACACACACACACACACACACACACACACACACACACACCATTCACTCACACACTCACACCTACTTAGAATCCCCAGTTCACCTGAAGCATGTCTTTGGACTGTGGGAGAAACCCGGAGACCCCGAGGGAAACTCACACCACTACGAGGAGAACATGCAAACACCACACACACACACACACACACACAAGACCAGGACCCGGAGGTGTGAGGCCACGGTGCTTCTCACCGGGACCCTCAGATGTGTCCAAGGGTAGATTCTGAGATTCTCGGTCACGTTTCAGTATCAGCTGTACTGTTCCCACTACAGAGACACGCTGCTCCTCCGCCATCAACAAGTTTACTGATAGACATCAAGTCTGAATCCAGCACACGTGTGCAGGTGGACGGCGGCTGCATCCTGTTCCTCACACAGGTGTGGTCTTCAGCACCTGCAGCACCATCTCAGACATCTGTCTCTTATCTATCTTTATCGAAGCCTTACAGCTCTGTAGTGTATCTGTGATCGGGCCCGATCAGGTCATTTTGAAGCCAGAGGGACTGTTTTTCAAATTATAGTACAAATATTTGTAATTCAGTTTAAAATCGCTTTACAAGGGGTATAATTTATTACTTTTATTATTGTTGTTGTTATTGTTATTGTTATTATTGTTGTTATTATTATTATTATTATATAATACCTGTTGTTATCATAAGTAGCAGTGTTTATTTATGTTATTTCTTTTTGTATAATGTTAATCACTCAATTTAAAAATTTTCTCTCTGACTGTTAAAGTCTGAATAAAGTGAGTGACTTTATTTCAGTGAACCTGTGTTGGTGTTTTTGTAAAGTGTGAGCTTGTTTTGAAAGGTGTGTTGTTGGTATATTACTATCTTTGGCTCTTCCACTCACTTTGCATATTCTAATCCCATCGCCTGCCATTGGCCCGTCTGGTCTCTGTGGGCGGCTCTCCAGATCTCACACCACTGTGACGGTGTGGGCGTGCCCTCGTCACCGTGACAAGGAGTAAGACCGGATGGCCTTCAGATTCCAAAGCTGAAACATCAACCCCCAGTTCTGGTTCTGCCACTCATGAGTAACCGTTCTGGTCATGGCGAAAACGCCACCGGCAGTGCAGTGAGGAGGACGGGTTTCGACGTAGAGGGGTTCGATTACACCTCTTACCTGTGAGTAATCCCAGGACACGGCGGTCTCAGGGTCGGGGCGGGCCGCACTGGAGCTTCATTAAAAGTTTACAGTTGCTATAGAAATACAGAGTATGAAGTGTACGTGCGATCGCCCCCTTGAGGCAGTGAATGGACCCAGGGGCCTGACCCCAGCTGCTGACTGAGATACGGGTTGGGTTTCAGTGCCTCTGAAAAGTTAATGAGCGTTTCTATAGTCCCACAAGTAACAAACACAGAAAAACAAATTATATGTGTGTGTGTGTGTGTGTGTGTGTGTGTGTGTGTGTGTGTGTGTGTGTGTGTGTGTGTGTTCACGTATGGGTAGATTTATATACACAGTTGCAGATAAAAACTCCCCAGGTGAAACGACAGGTATCCATTCTACCTTCTACATACATTCCAATGCATAATGTCTATTTGTTTAACACATACACACACAAATATGCGCAATAACACTGAGTATGTGTATTTATTTATCTTACAACTATACACGTGAATGTATATAATTATACATATTAGGATCGACAATGTTAAAAAAATTGGTAACTTTACAGAAGAAGCAAAATTTTTAAAACCCACCTTCACAGAAAATTCTGTGACATCACTAGAGCAAATATTTGAAGACGATAAGGCTTTTGCATTTTCTTTACTGGCCAATGTAAACATCGCAGCTGTTCAGAGTGCACTGTACGGGACACCTGCTGTGTGGAAATTTCGAGGCGAGCGCATGGATAAATAGCTTTGTACAAACTGCAGACTAATGATTGGGGCTGTTCTTGATTTCCAAACACTGCAGAACCGATATCCAGGTGCTGCGGTCTGAACCAGCATCGCCCCTGAACGACCCATCGGACCTCCTAAGATAACTGTAAGGACCTCCTTCAGACGAATTATGTATTTTAAAGCTGGACAAGCAATAAACTGTGTCAGAAGTCAGAGAAAGAAGTAGGTCATTGTCAGGGAGCTGCCAGGAAGAGACCCAGATCAGGAGTTCAAGTTCAAGTTCATGTTTATTCTTACAGCACAAGACGTCATTCAGTGTGCTTTACAGAAATAGAACATAAAATAGAATAAAACAGAGTAAGATAATGGGAGAGATCAAAGAAATGAAAGAAAAACTGAAAGTGCAATAGAAGTGCGAATGTTTAAAAGAAGCTGGAGAATAGTGCAGTTTTTAGCAGACTTTAAAGCTCCAGTTGGAGCAGATCTGAGCTGCATAGTGACTAAACGCCATTCCACCATGTTTAGTTCCGGCTCATTTCACCACTGGTCCCTGATACTTATTCTACAGAGGGACAAGAACTTGTGAAATTCGAAAATTCAGCCCATTTACTGTAATTGAGAGAGAAAGAGAGAGCGAGAGAGAGAGAGAGCGAGTGAGAGAGAGAGAGAGAGAGAGAGAGTGAGAGAGAGAGAGAGAGAGAGAGAGAGAGAGAGAGCGAGCGAGAGAGAGAGAGAGAGAGAGAGAGAGAGCGAGAGAGAGAGAGAGAGAGAGAGAGAGAGCGAGAGAGAGAGAGAGAGAGAGAGCCCAGACCACACAGTGGAGAAAACTGGGTGGTAACACACCACATATATATAAAGATCACAAGATTGCAAACACATAAAATAAAGTAAAATAAAATAAAACACTACAATATGCTTTTAAAAGAGTTATATCAAATACCTAAAATTGCAACCCCCACCCCCCCCAAAAAAGGGGGGGGGAATAATAAAGACCAATTAATAGCATAGTTAAATGTAATATGTCTTTTATCACCTGTGAATGGGATGCAATGAAAAGAGATTACAATGAGATACTGAAACTGTATAGTCCCTCAAATTAAGCTTACATTATATTATCTGTACATTTAAAGTAGGCCCCTCAGTTCAGTGCCTGTAAGTTATATTCAGTAACTGAAAAACATGCTTTCTCACTAAGGCTATACATCAGATTGTAGGGGAAGGTTGAAACGGTGTTTTATAAGCCCTAATAAGACATGGCAACATGTCTTATTAGGTCCCTGCTAGGGACCATTTTTGAAACCAAGTTTGAAGATCAATTGTGGCAAGAGGACTGAGAAAAGCAGTTGATAGGTAAACTCTGTTTGCTGCAGGCAGGAATATGAGATTTGAGTTGTGCTGAAGAATAGGAGCAAAGATACAAAAACTGACTGGTGTGTGTTTGTGTGTGAGAGCTTGTACAGGTAGATAGAAAGGACAGTGGGAGAGAGCAGTAAGTGTTAAACATACATTCTGTTTTAGTATTACATTTGCATTAATAACCACTATCTGTAGAGGATGTTAGAGTCTGGTTTTGAGGATGTGGCAAAGAAGCCACATAACATGGACATTTTGCAGTCATATGTCTCAGTGGACATGCGCTCGACTCTCCTGTACTGTTCATCTCTACATCTCCTCTCAGAGAACTTCAATAAAGACTGTATTCCCCTGTTCTGTACGTCTGGCCTCCTAATAATGAAACATATTGATCTGAGAATTACATTTCGCTCAATATCCACAATGAAACTGGGAGAGCGAAAAAAGGCAGATAAGGCACACATAGAGAGTGAGAGCGCCATCTAGTGGTCATAGTAAGGGCAGATACACTATATGGACAAAAGTATTGGGACAAACCTGTTTTTCAGGGTTTGGGTTAGGCCCTTTGCTTCCAGTTCTTAATGCTTCAGCATACCTAGACATTTTGGTGGACACAGTTTGTGGAAGGCCCTTTTCTATTCCAGCATGACTGTGTCTAAGTGCACAAAGCAAGCTCCATACAGACTTGGCTGGATGATTTTGGTGTGGAAGAACTTGACTGGCCCACACAGAGCCTTGACCTCACCCCCATCCAACACCTTTGAGATAAACTGGAATGGAGATTGGGAGCCATGCCTTCTCGGCCTACATCAGTACCTGACCTCATAAATGCTCTACAAAATGAATGGGCACAAATTCCTGCAGAAACTCCAAAATCTTGTGGAAAGTTTTCCAGGAAGAGTGGAAGCTGTTATAGTCACATAGCTGAGGATCAACTCCATATTAAAGTCTATGTATTTGAATGCAATGTCATCCCTCTTGGTGTAATGGTCAGATGTCCCAATACTTTTGCCCATATAGTGTATGATACTAGGTACTAGAACCTTTTCTGCACTGAATCGTCATTGTTTTCTGCAAGTGTATAGCAGTATGTTGTCAATCATGTCAAATGTATATCTTGGCAGGGGAAATCTCTTAAAACCATAAGTGGTCTTCTCTCTCATGACTATATCACTTATTAGTTTTATAACAGTTACTGAATCATTTGTAGAGGTTACGGTAACAGTACAGTCAGACTTACGATCATTAACACAACTGCAGAATATATTCCATAAAAAATATTAGTACAGAAAAGTCTCATCAATGGTTTAAGAGGTTTTGTTTTGTAAGGTATGATGGTTACAGTTCATTCATTATCTTAGTCACTGTGTGAAATGGCCATTTTGTCATGTGTGAACGCACCACAGCACAGCACACAGTATGAACAGTGTGAAATTGTTCTCTCCATTTAACTCATTCACCAAGTGAAGCAATGGGCAGCCAGCGACCCAGCGCCTAGGGAGCAGTGTGTAGGGACAGTATCTTGCTCAAGGGTACCTCAGTAATGCCATTGGCAGCCTTCTGATCACAGAGGCAGATCTCCAATCACCAGGCCACAGTGGGGCTACCTGAGCCTGTCCTAGCAGCCATAGAGCAAAAGGCAGAGAAACACCCTGGACAGGTCCTCGGTCCATTGCAGGGCAGACATATACACTGACCAGTCCATACAGTCCATATGTCAAAACTAAGCTTCTTAAATAGTTTACACTACCTACTTATTCAGTCTAGAGCAGTTTAGCATGTCCATTCTGTAACACAAGTTATAACGTGTGATTTAACCTGAAGTGCTTTTTGAATGAGACGCACATGAACAGCAGTTGGAACAGAACTCATTTATACATCAGTCTGATCTTTTTTAAAGGATAAAGACAGGTCGGAAATGATCATGTAAGCACTACTTTTGATTATTTCATACATAAACCCACACAAACATCATAAGTGCCACCAGGTGACAGAACAAAAAACAGAAAAGTGGACAAAGGCATCTATAGACATCCTTCTCCACAAACAAACATGTATGTATGTATGTGTGTGTGTGTGTGTGTGTGTGTGTGTGTGTGTATGTATGTGTGTGTGTGTGTGTGTGTGTGTACATGTTTTTTGTGACAGCCTTTGTGCTGCCTAAGAATGCATGGTTTATTCTTCGTTTCTCTTGAGGTAGACTTTAAAGGTGCTCTGATACAACCTTCAGTAGATGAGATACTGGCACTATGAATAGCGTGTGTCTCTGCACTTCATGCAATGAACCATCTCAAGGCCCCACAGCTTTACAAACAGCAGGGTCTTTGTTCCCACTCCTCTCCAAGCCCAGCCCTTATGAAAATCCAATACACACTTTCCTTCGCTCGCTCAGTCTAACTAAAGAATAGCACAAGTAACATGGGTTCATTCAATTTGGAAATCATTATTGAGTCTGTTCGTAATGGAATACAAAGCGTCCACATATTCCAATTCTGAATGCGCAAAAACAAATGTGTGCGCATTTAGTCCTCTGTGGTTTTATTGGCTTCATCTGCAAACATAAGCAAAACAATCCACAAGCAAAACAAGTCACTTGCCAGTTTAACTTAATATTTAAAGGATAGGTGGGTGGATCAATAATTACATATAATACCAGAGAAAATGCCATGTTTACATTGGAGTTTTTAAGAAGTGAATCACAACACAACATTTTTGAATGAAACACAGTATTAGTTTTGATATTATAGCATTAGGTTAGAGTAAAGTGATAGTAAAAACATGACATGGTTTTAGAGACGAACAAATGTCATTTTATTTTGACGGAGGATTACAGGAAAATTAGAATTTTGTCATTTAAATTATGTGATGAAATAGAGTTCTAATGGTCAGAACATCAAGCTTTCTGGAATGACTTATTGTTCACTGGATGGGTTGTGTTGCTTTTGCACCACAGCTTCCTATTTCAAAACTTAAAACAATAAAATCAGTAATTGCCAAAAAAAAAAATGCATTCCGCAATTTTAAATTCATCATTCAACAAATGTCAAAAACAACTGCAGACTGTTACTGGGTGCTGCTTAATAGGGCTTTGGCTTTGCTAATGACCGGCACTTCCATTCCCAACTGGACATTTTGACTGTAATCTCAAAATACACTGCCATAATAAGCACAAAATATATGCTAGGATACAAACAAGAAACATCTGAGAATGATTACACTTAGAACACAGAAGAAGAGGGCAGAACTAGAGAGAACATGAGACAGCAGAAGAGACGGAGGCTTCTGTATGCATTAGGTTAGAGGGTCATGTAAACTATATGAAATTACAAATGATGGCAAAGTGAAGAGAAAACTTCCCACTGCATGCCATTGTAAAATAGGAATGTAAAAACGAGAACAATAAAAAAGGCCTGCTGGTCTACCAGGCTTGAGCTGGATTAGCATATTTCATCTACTTTATTAAGCTACTCCAGAGCCAGCAAGGTAAAATGTGTTGTGTTGTGAGGAAACAACATTTGTTGACTGGCTCTTACTAAAATGAAATGTATTTGGTTAAGATGAGTGTCGAGCTGGTGGTGATTTTGCCACACAGATTAATTGAAAGATGATGATTTTTCAATTTGTTACTGACTTTGCAAATGGGAAGAAAACAAACATGCTTCAGGCTGTCAAATGTTAGGAACATCTCATGACTATAACCAGATCTTAAAATTCATATTTGTGGAAATGCTGGTATGCTGCAGAACACAAAATTTGACCTGACCAAGGAAATAGAGAATAGCAAGCAGAGCAGATAGAAGCACTAATGATTACTAACATACTATCCACTAGTTCTAGACTCTGTTTAGGTAAAACGGATGTTGAAATGTGAATGTGAATAACTGGACATTCTCACGGTCACACTTTTTTCCAGGCCTTCTGCTCCACACTCAGCTAACCTGATTTAAATGTAATTTTTTGAGGGTAAGTGGTTTAAAGTTTGTTCATTGTCATAAACCTTAATGAATTAGTAGTAATAAGCACTCTCCCATATTCTGTAAAACAGTGTCATTGCTGGCTTCACAGCGATTCACTTGTTAACGGATCCAGAATTAGGGACCCCTGGCAAAGAGGAGGAAGAGGGTAGTATAAAGCAAAAGCAAGAATTTTGGAGAGAGGAATTTTTTTGGCTTGATTCTCAAATTCTAGCAGTTTAAAGGACTGTGTGTCAAGTTGTGCTAATCAGATGTATTTTTAAATAATGCAATGTGGGGCAGCTTGTGGCCTAGTGATTAGGGAGTTGCCCCTGTGATCAGGCGGTCATGGGTTCGAATCCCAGGACAGCTAGTGGCACTGCTGAGGTACACCTAAGCAAGGTACCCTCCCTACACACTGCTCCCTGGGTGCCCCCTGTTGGTGGCAGCCCACTGCTTCACTTAGTGAATGGGTCAAAAGCAGAGAAAGAATTTCACATTGTTCACACTGTGTTGTGCTGTGTTCACATGTGACTATAAAGGACCACTTTACTTTAAATATTTAATTTGATGTAAGTTAAAATAAGTGTCGTAATTCATAAGTGTCGGTAATTCAAATATGTAACATAAATGGAATATAGTATCATGTAAAGTTTTTTTGTATATTTTGCAGTATGCTGACGAGGTTCAAAGTCCAATAGCAGAGGTTCAGTCTAACAGGGGCCTAAAGGAGATTTCAAAAACCTGAATGTGTAACAGGTACAAAAGCAGTGAGAGAATTATAGGTAAGATTTAACTTGCCTTAATGGAAACTGCATGTGAGTTCTCAAGGATCTGTATTTCTACATGCTTGCATGGCTTGCATGAACCCTCCTGTGTCATTAACTGAACTTCCCATGCCCACACTCCTGTTCTTAAAAAGCACAGCCAAATTAAAGTCTTCCCAACTATCCCCTTCAAGATCACCTCTTTCAAGAAGAAAACAGCCTCTTATAGGGTTTGGAGGTCCTGAAAAACCTTTTCGAGAGGAGCCTCTCAAAAAGCCACAACTGTAGCCACAACTGAATGTGAGTGAATTTTTAACAGCGGTGTTACAGTTTCTCTTTCTGCCTCTGAGACACTTGTCTTGATATTGATCCTAACATTCAGTACTGATCCTAACATCCAGAGCACTGAGGAGTTATGTGAGGGAGGCAGCTGAAGAGAAAATTGAGAAGACGAATAGATAGGTGGAAGTATATGAGAGTGAAATTCATGGAAAAAAAAGTGAAAAAAGTGGGAACTGTATGTCAATAATTACATGCAGTTTTCCTTTTAGGACTTCCTAAGTAAAAAGAGAAAAGAAGAACATCAATAACAACTGTATTAGTAATATAAACATAGTGTAGATTTGCAGTGTTCAGAAACCGGTGCTACACTGAAACTGTATAAGAAATTTAACTCCTAGTTGAAAAGATTTCAATTTCTTACATTTTCATTTAGATCTTCAAGGTTCAAATTTCAAAAGCCATGAGATGTTTTGTTTGTTTGTTTTGATTAAAGATCATGTGATTCTTTTGCAGTGTGCAAAGAACTCCACTGCCGGCAAACCCATGTCATTGAACAAACAACAACAGGATTCTAACCATCTTATATTATAGTATCATCAACATTTTTCAATAATTACATGCTGAACAATAAAAGATAAAAATAAAAATTGGTGTTTTCACCCCTATTGATTCCTTACTTGGATTTGTTTGGTTGAGGGTATGACTGTGGTCCTTGTGGTCATTCAGGTAGAAAGAAATGTTCACTTCAGCTTAGAGGCCAAACGCTGTTAGTGACTTTACACACAGAAAATATTTGATACATCAATGAAAATATCAAACTTTTCATTGTGTGTGAAAAGGATTTTGTTAGTAGCTTTTCACTAGGTGCTAATGCATTCAAGCATTTGTGTGCTCATAAAAACATGAGAAGGTGTTAACCTTTCTCTGCCATATGGCAACTAGGGCTTTTTTAACTTTCTACAATACGAAACAGCCTACAATACGAAAGTCAATCTTTTATTTTCCTGTGGGAAACTGAAGACTTTCTGAGGGAAATTACATACTTTTATCTGATTACATGCTTTCCTGTTGCAGTCTCTAATTCTTTTTTCACACACACCACATGGCGAGGTCTCTGAAGCCCTTGCAAAGTGTGTTTATCATTCAATACCCATACACAACTTCAGAAAAATAATTAAACACAATCTATGAACATTTCCATTTATTTTCATAAATTTAACAACCTAACAGAATACAGTTGCAACAATGAATCTGAAATGTGGTAGTAAATAGATACACTTCCTTTGGACACAATGAACACTTTTTATTCATCTGTTTTTACATTCCATGTTGATTCTGTTCTCAGTATAATTATTTTCATAGTCCTTTTAAAATGTTCTATTTAAAAATATATTTAAAAAATTGTTTTAGAACATTTACGCATACATATAATATAAACATACTGATGAGTAGCATTCCCCAAAACTTCTACTTTGGTTTCATCAGCCCATTTAAACACTATGAAAGTGTCACGTAGGGTGCGTACCAGTAAGGGAGAGAGGCGGAACTGCGGATTTCCATCTTATAACTTTATGTAGTAAAAACAAAGAAGGCTCGAGGGCCAAAAACTACCAAAACCAAAACACAGAAGACTGATACAATCCTAAGGGATCTGTAAGGGGGGACGGACAAACAGACAGGGAACCTAAATATATCCATGCCACAGACAGGAACCAACCAAAACCGATCATCATTTATTACTAAACCACCGGGGAACACACACACCCATGTCAAAATAAAAGTTCACAAGACAGCCTCTAGTGGCCTCTGACTGGGACGTAACAGAAGGTTTTTGCAAACATGACTCTTGCCATGGAGCCCTGACTGGTGCAGACAGAAACCACAACTTCTCTCACTGATTTCCTTGTTAGTGGCACATCCTGGAAGTGTCTTTACAGTTTTAAGACTGTGAAACGTCTTGATAGCATTATGAACTAGGGATTTGAAGAATTTTGGCGATTGCCTTGCAGCATTTTTAATTGTTATGTTTTTTGATCATTTGAGCATTTCTGATACTTTCAGACTCTGAAGCTCTCGCCTTCACCATTGTGAAACAAAAACAATCAGCCCCTTGTAATTCTGTTAAACCATAAGTCATAGGTTAATTCAGGACATGTGAACACTGAAAATGAACAATATCTATAATTCAGGGGTACCAGTAATTTTATGTATGTAATATATATAGTCACTTTCTTTGGAAGATTTGTCCTTTACTCCAGACTGTTTTACATTTCATTCCTTTTTCATATCGACGGTCAAAAGTAAAAATGGGGAGCATGGTGGCAAAGAAAGGTCATAGCAAAGCCAGGGGGGCTGAGGGCTCATTCTGTGTGGAGTTTGCATGTTCTCCCCAAGTCTCACCATAGCTTCTAGCTTCACCTCCAGAGGGCAGCAGTTAAGTGTAAGTGTTTATTTGATCTAGAGCTTGGGAATGTGTCTCAGAATCAAAGGTGATGCCGGAGTGGGCGGCATTTCTCGCTTGTTGCATCACTAAAGGCTCTTCCTTCTTTGTGAGATCTTTTTGAATGCACTAGAGAAATGTAGTCTTTTCTGAGAATTCAAAGGACTCAAATTAAGCATGCTTCCTGTCAAACAGTCCACAATGTGAGTCAAATAGCACCAGAGACATTCAGGCACAGTGTACACTGATCAGATGATACATCAAAACTACAGAGAGGTGAGCTTCAGTTGCACCATTACAATGACATCTATCAAAGTGTGATATATATTTAGCAGCAAGTGAACAGTCAGTACTTGAAACTGATGTGTCAGAAGCAGAAAAAAATGGTGGGCACAAAGATCTGAGCAAGGGCCAAATTGTGATGACTAGACATCTGGGTCAGAGCATTTAGAAAGTGGCAGGTCTTGTGGGGTGTCCCCAGTTTGTAGTGAATAGCACCTGCCAAATATGGTCCCAGGAAAGTCAACCGTTAACATGTGACAGGATCAAGGGCCCATGATGCGCCTGGGGAACAAGCACTAGCTGAACTGGTCCGATCCCACAGAAGAAGTAGCACAGGCCGCTGAAAAAAGTTAATTTCGGTTTCTGTCAGAGCACATCTGCATCAGAGCTTGCTTCATATGAGGCTGGATACTGTCGTGGAGAAAACTAAAACTTCTAGGAAAATCCAATAAAAACAACTGCACAACAGAAAATGATATAGGTGGTTTCCTTTATTTTGCCAAATAAAGGTAGCAAAACAGCAAACCACCACTGCCAGTTGGTGGATCCACCCTGTGGGACTTCTCCCCTTTATACTCCTGGGTGTATGCTCTTATGGTCGTAAAACCAATTGTATCAGTTGGGCTATTATGTACCAGGATAGCCTATAACCAAATATGGTAATATTCATGGTGCCTTTGTAAGCAACACAGGTGTTCAATTCTGTTGTCACTTACCTGGGCAAGAGATTTCATGTGAATGCACCATGGGATCAAGGCAAGTGATGCTCTCACAACAGGACTTAAAGGGTCTGCTGTTAACATCTCGGAGCTAGACATCGGAGCACACCTTTAGAGGTCTTGAAGAGTCCATACCTATGCAATATTAGATCAGGTGGTTGTAATGTTATGGTTGATTAGTGTGCATACAAATACAACATGTTAAAACACATATTAAAACAAGCAACAACTATTTGAAGCAAAGAGGACCTAAGGACCCAAGTGTATAGATGGTAATTTATCATGTATTTTTACACAGTACATTAAATAAAGTGCACATATCCATTGTGTTTACAGGTTTGTTCGTTTTTTTAAAAAAAAGCAAAATATTTAATATATCGCTTGACTGTTAAAACCATGTTTCGAATAATTTACATCTGCGAACATGAAATTGTGCAAGATGAAAAATTACATTGATGTAATATACCTTTAGTTTGCTTCTTTAATAGTCACTGAAGCCAAATGTGACATTAATTAATTACAGAAGTTTTTACATACAATATAATCAACAATGCATTTGCATAAATCTTTCCGGAGCTGTTTTTTTTGTGAGTACCAACACGTGAAGGGTTTCTGGGTATGCATCAAAGAATGTATAGTTGACATCAATATCCTTTTTAAATCATACTGGTAACATCTATGTATAGATTTAGCAGACACTTCTGGATTTGATAATAAATAAGTGTTACATGGTAATGTCCAGACATGTTTAATTTTTACAGTCAATGATTAATCAACAATCAATAATTGTGGTGGAAAATCAGCAAACCAACAAAGCTTCTTCTCTCAGAACAAAGACTTTATTTTCTCCTGCAGAAGGAGAGACTGTTCGTTCCAGGGATTCCCGGTCTGAAGAATTCTCTGAGAAACTTGTCCTTCGCAGAGGACTCTTATACCTTCAAAACATCATTCACCTCATCAAAATGGGCAGAAACCATGGCACCTCCCTTGTGTCAAAACTCTCTACGAGCCCCCCTATGCCTTCAAACCCCCATGAGGAAGCTCCAGCCGGAACTTATATTATGGCTTTTCATAGTAAGACTCCATGGCAACGGCCCTGAACATACGCTTTCTGGTCTGAACAAAACACCTTATCTGAAAACCTTTACGTCAAAAACATAGTTTGCACAAAATAACAACCTTGATTCAATCATGTCACAGTGCCCTAAACGGCTCCGGCCTGGTCTTACAACCTTAATCATCAGTCAGTAGAATCATATTAATATGGTATTTAAAGAAAGAATCATCAACTGAATATGAATCACCAACTGAATATACTGATTTCTCTTACAATAATTAACAATGCAACAGTTTTAGAACGAAAAAAAGCATGATTTGTCCATATATAAAATTTTATTATGGTTCCATATGAATTATGTGTGAGATGAGAAGTTGTTTTTAGATAAGGGACCAAGAAATTACTGTTGATATAAGTAATCTTAAAGGAAATTTGAAACGCTTACAATATAAGATCAAACTGAGATCAGTACGTTTTGAAAATACATTATATGGATTGGGAAATACCTCTTAATTACTGAATTCAAGTGGCCCCTTACTTCCAGTGAAAGGCAATCTTAATGTTTCAGCGCACCAAGACATTTTGGACAACACCATTCTTCCAACTTTGTGGACACAGTTTAGGGAAGGCCTTTTCTATTCCAGCATGACTGTGACCCAGTACACAAAGCAAGCTCCATAAAGACATGACTGAATGAGTTTGGTGTGTAAGAACTTGACTGGCCCATACAGAGCCCTAACCTCAACTCCATCCAACACCTGTGTGATAAACTGGAACAGAGATTGTGAGTCAGGCTTTCTTGTCCAACATCAGTGCCTGACCTTATTAATGCTCTCCAGAACGAACAGGCACAAATTCCAACAGTAACACTCAAAAATCTTGTAGAAAGCCTTCAAAGAAAAGCGGAAGCTGTTATAGCCACATAGCTGGGGACCAAATTTTAAAGTCTCTGTATTTAAATGCAATGTCATCAAAGTCCCTGTTGGTGTAATGGTATGAGGGGCATTTTTCTAACAGAAGTTAGTTCACTTGCGAACTGTTTCAATTAATAGTAAAGAGAGTTCAAATGTATGGCCTACTTTAACTGCTTTTACAAAGTGAACATGGTAATAAACTGAAAATGTTTTGGAATTAGTGAGTCTGACGTGAGTGTCGTGTGCTGATGACCTCACGGGGGGTTTCCGGGTGTGTGGGGTTGTCAGATGTTCTCAGTAAAAGTTGTAGTGCGGGACACGCTGGGCCTTCGAGGAGAGAGAGGACAGTGGGTAGACCATGAAGGGGGGAAGCGAGTCGTATTCTAGCAGGTGTTGTATGTGAGCATCGAGGACAGAAAAAGTAAATAAGTGAAGAAAAAGGGAGAAAAATGTCAGCGTTGCGGCCGCTCCCAGACGTGAAGAGACACACCGAGGCAGGCTATACCGTTCCGCCGGGGAGCAGTTACCCTCCCTCGGCCAGCAAAACCACCCCGGAGTACCACCTGCACACCCTGGACGAGTTCGCGGTGCACGAAGACAAGGAGACAGAGTTAAAATGCACCAAGATTCGGGTCGAACAAGTTTTCCAAGTCGCCTTCACCATCATCGGCCTGCTGGACCACACTGGAGCCCACGGGAGTAAAGCTTCTAGACAGATCTGGCTCCAGCTGAAGGGGAAAAAGGAAGATGTGGCTAAAGCTAAGGTAAAATAAACCCCTAAACTGGTTGTATGAGTTACCTTAGCATCTGGTTTAGTGTTTAAACACAAGTGTAGAAAATGCATCGTAGCTATGGCTAGCTAGCTGCCCGAGGAAGAGGCTAATGTTAGCAACACAAGTTGAGCTGCTAAAGCTGCTACATGTGCTAGAAAACAGGGTCAGCTAGATTTGTGGTCCTAAAATATATTTAATAACTGAATAGGCTTTGTCTGAGGTTTAAGACAGCAAGATAAGAGAATGTATTCTTTTTGTGATTTACGAGCACGACCAGGCGTGAGATGTGGTGGTGGTGGTACTAATGTTGTTGTTGCTAATGTTATTACTAATGCTGTTATCAGTGTTGTTGTTAGTACTAATGTTGTTTGTTGTTGGTGTCGGTACTACTGTTGTTAATAAGGTTGTTGTTACTAATGTTGGTATTAATGCTGCTGTTCTTCTCTTTATTAAGACTTGATAGTCGTTCAGATCTCGTTTTCCCCATAACATCCAACCATGCTAGTTTCACAATGTCTTGACGCGACATGACCCGAGATAACCGCTCACACACTGTTTAACCGCTTTCTGTCTTGGTTCTTTTACCTTGCACCCAAGTTTCCCCTCATAGTACTAGAAAGAATAGCTGAAGATCATGAAACCTTGATGATCCCAGGACCTAACCCTCCCAGGTCTGATGTGTTTACCCAAAAGCTCCTCACACAATTTTGTTTACTTTTAACTCAAAAGAGGAAGGCAGAAGTGTTGGTGCCAGTAAATGTGGGATAAGCACCAGGATGGAAAGCCCAGAGCCATGAGTTTTGTTTAGCCGCAATACCGAAGATCAGCCTCTCTGAGCAAACACACTGTACAGTGACTGGACAAAATCAACTCCTTTGTACTGACTTTTGTAGTCTAAAGAGCCTCACAAACGTACATTATGACATGTCAGCAGCCTGTTCAAATCTTCAGGAACAAAAATCATCAGATTACTCACACATGACACTGTGAAAAACCCAAAGATTTCTGTTTTGACTGGACTGCTTGTTTTTTTGGGGTATTTTTTTTTTGCATGATAATTGCCTCCTTTTGAATACTGCTGTGACCTGCTCATGAATCATAGGCAAATCAAATAAATACCTGTGATTATGGATTTTTCTGTGAATTTTAACCTTGCGTCACACCTGTTTGGAGTTGTGACACATCATATATCCCATGATGACCTCAGCTTCCTCGCATATCTTTGACAGGCACCTTGTCTCTGCACAGTCAGTGGGGACCCCCCAAGTGTGCTTTATTTTCAGTTTCTCCTGCCTTAAAGAGTTGTGAGTTTCAGCCTGTCGTCTTTACTGGTAATCTGTGACCATAACGTACGGTAAATAGACTGCTCCTTCAACATTCAAAGCCAGCGGAAGAAGAAGAAAGTGTTTCAGCCTTTTTCTGTTGCGATGGTCTGCTCTGTGGGGTTTCTGTGTCATGATGACACTTGTATCTGTTGCAAAGAAGGAGAGGAAAGCAAGTCTTTCCATCACAGAGCCACATACTTGCTTGCTGAGTTAGCTGTTAAGTAGTTTCAGATATTCAAGTAGTAGATGATTTTATAATTGAGTGTCTTTCTAGCTGAACCAACCAAAAAAGCAAGCCCAACCACAGGCTTTTGATTTGCAGTAACATGACACAAGGTGGCTGCAGTTTGTCATAGTTACGCATGCATACCTGTCATGTTCATCAGTTACAGTTTGTCAAATTTTCTTGTAGGAAAGCCCATTACAGGTATGACACAGTACAGGTGTATTAGTATATAATTGTGTGTAGCTGGTGTGAATGTGGAGTCCTTATTTGAAAGGGTGTGCAGAGTTTAGGTAGGTGATTTGTGTCAATGTAACATCCACATGAAGTCCAGGACCCAAGGTTTCCCAAGAAAACAACCCCCAGATCATCACATGGTCTCTGCCAGCTTGCCTTCTTCCCATATTGCATTCTGGTGCCATCTCTTCCCATGGTAAATGTTGCGCAGGCATCCAGCGGTCCACATTTCGATTCCCAAGACTGCTAAGCATCACTGAGGTACCCTTGAGCAAGGTACTGTCCCCACACACTGCTCCCTGGGTGTTGTGTTCCTGGCTGCCCGCTGCTTCACTTGGTGAATGGTTTAAATGCAGAGGAAGATTTTCGCGCTGTTCACACTGTGTGCTGTGTTGTGTTCACATTTGACAGAATGGTCATTTTCACTTCACTTTCATGATGTTAAAGAAAGAAAATATCCGCCAGACCACACTACCTTCATCCATTGCTCCGTGGTGTAGATCAGATACTCAGTGAACATTGTAGGAACTTTTCACAACGTACGGGATTCAGCATGGGCACTCTGCTACACAGCCCCCCAGTACACTGCAAGGTGTGTTCTGACACATTTTGACCAGAGCCAGCTTGAACTTTTTGAGCAATTTGTGCTACAGTATCCCTTCTGTTGGATTGGACCAGCCTTTGCCCCCTCATGCATCAGTGCACCTTGGGCACCTATGACCCTTTTGATGCCCAACACATCCTGTTTTGATCGGTGTCATTGTAATGAGCTCGTCATTATTATTCATTTCACCTGTCAGTGATTTTAATGCTATGGCTGATCTGTGTAAATGTATGTATTACAGTGTCCGACCACATAATCAAATGTGGTCTGACACTAACATTACTTATTAGCCTTGTAGCTCCAGTACAAAACTAAAAAAACAAACTTGGCACACCAATTTATGAAGTGTTGGCAGCACTTCATAAATGTTTACTTAAACAGCTGTACTGTGCTTGTTCTCTCTGCAGGAATATGTTAAGGGCCTGTGTGACCCAGAGCTGCAGAAGGAGGAGAGGTATCCAGTTGACATGCACTGCATCTTTGCTGGTGCTCGTGGCCTCTTTCTGAACAGATTGCTACGGGACACCAGTGCTGAAGTGCAGGTACTGGAGCCAGGTCGGCTGAGATTGCTGGGGTGCGCTGAAGCTGTGGTGATGGCACAGAGCCGTGTTCAACAGTTTGTTGCCCTTTTCCAAGAGAAACGCAGCTTGCCTGCTGACCGAGAATCCATGGTCAAGCGCACCTTTAAGACTTTTGTGGAGGAGCGGGCAGATAAGTACACCATGGAGCTGCTGCTTCTGCCCAGTGCCCTGAAGGAAGAGCTTCTGGGGCTGGCACAGAGTCCAGCGCAGCTTGGAGGCACAGTAGACTTAGAACAAGACCGGTCTCAAACCAGCACCCCTGTCACTGAACTGTCTAACCGCATCCTGGGGGCTTCTTTTGAGGACAGAACCTCTAGGCCCACTCCCACACCTGACACAGTGGTACTGAATGGGCGGCCCACACACAAGCGGCGCTCATCAGAGAGTGAACAGAGGGATACTAAGAGACAGTATTCGCTAGAGAGGAGAGACGAGGAGCCGGAGAGGGAGAAGTTGCGTGACACCAGTCAAACACGGACCAAAACACCTGCTAAGGGCACTCTAGTGCTGGACTCAATTGATGTTTCGGATGAGGGTGAGGCTGTGAGTCCGGAGACGAACTTGCGCTGCCTCGTGAACTTCTTCAGGACAATGGGCTACCAGCAGGAGGTGGTGGAGCGAGTGGTGAGGGAGACAGGCCAGACGGAGGACACTTTCCTGCTGCTGGAGCGCATTGTAGAGGAGAGCCAGAAGAGCCAGGGTACACTGGGAGGACAGCACACCTCAACCCTCACAGCTGACCTTTCTCCTTCTGCCAACACCACCTCTGTATCCACCTCCACCTCAACATACGCCCGCCTTAGGGAGAAGGATCGGGTGCAAAGTCGGGCTCTAACAGAAATCAAGTCCAAAGAGAACATCAGGGCACCCAGCAGTAATGGCTTCAGCCAGAAGTGGCAGCCTGACACCATAGTACTAGATGATGATGATGATGTTATAGAAATAGGGAGAAAATCTAGAACTGTGGGGCCATTGGATCTTAGGTCCGACAGGTTTGATTATTTGTCACGGGGAGGCTCTCAAACAGTAGGGCCTGTCCGAATGGAGACGGTGACTATGCTCCGAAGTTCTTCACAAGGCCCCCCAGCTACAGAAGCACGGCCAGGCTGCTCCTACCAGACAATATCCGGAAGGGTGCCGCTGCCCCGCCCTGAGCCCCCAGCACTCCCCAAGGCCACGCCACTGACGGGGGTAGCACGCTTCCAGCAGTCACTACGGACCCCATACCAGTTGGTCCTGCAGAACGAACCTGGCTGCCCAGACCTCCGACATATCATCATAGATGGCAGCAACGTGGCCATGGCGTAAGTTGGATTGTTTTTGCAGTAATTCTCCTGTGTTAAAATATAAAAGAAATTGTCCCATTTACATTTCTGTGTTCTGTGTATTTTCAAAAATAATTCTAACAGTCAAATTCAGGTGAAATTGGAGATTTCATAATGCATTTATTCGGTTAAAGAAAAAGAAAAATATTCAGTTCAAAATATGAATGTTCCATTATCTACCCTGAGAAACAAACTGACGAGTAACCTGTTTTTTCACTGTAGTTGTGGGTAAATGTTTGTGATGGCTGGTTCAGAGTATGTGTTTGATTGTGAGAGTTTTTAAAGGTTATGAAGTCGCTTCCAGTCAGTTGTGTGAATAGGCTTTTTTTTTTTTTTACCTCTGTGTGTGTGTGTGTGTGAGAGAGACAGACAGACAGACAGACAGTGACAGTGTGTCAGAACCCGAGATAAGGTGCAAAAGATGTGGGTGGACTTGTTGGCTTAGGTTGTGGGGACTCTGCCCACACATTTTTATGCTTCCTCTTGCAGATCTTTCTGTGCAGATCTTTCTCAACTCACCCCCTCAATTGCTTCTCCTAAGCAGTTTTCAGCTCTTTTCTAGGTGGTTTCCTGTAGGGGCCGTGTAGTTATGAGAACTGTGACTGTGGACACTAAGCTGTGATTAATGGTTTGAGTAGGAAGATCACTTACAATAGGGCCATATTTGAATAATAATAAAGTTTAACATGTGCAGTAAAGTAAAAAAAAAAAAAGACATTTATCTGCCCTCAATTTCATATATATATATATATTTATTTTTTTTATTTTTTATTTTTTGGTTTAAAATTTGCTTGTTGATAAACAATTTAAAGTCAAATTAAAACAATTCAAGGTGTGTTTTTTTCTTTTGTCTTTCTATAGAATTTTGCTGAGAGAATATAGACCAAAAGTATTGTCCTTCCGGGCAACTAGATGTCACCAAATGCGCATCTTATGATTTAAAAAAATGCAAAAAGTATAAAGTAATAGAATACATTTCTGATTTTACTATATAACTTCTTTTTACCATATAATGCCACATCCCAGGGCAGTCTCAATCATGGAGTAAGCTATTCAATTATTCAAACTGATGATCTGTATGTGATAACTTGTTACCATGACAGCAGCATGATTCCAGTAAAGCTGTAGGGCAAAATATTTACGACAGCATTTTCTCTGCATTTCCGCAGAGAAAATGCAAAGTATGCTTGCTCACTTCTAGACAGTCTAGTTAGTCTATCTATCCATGCGTCTCTTTCTCTCTCTCTCACCTAATCACAAAATGTCCTCTCTACCCTGTTATACCGTTATATATGCCAGTCTCTGCTTCCCTCTCTGTCTCTACTGCTCTCTCTGTCTCTCTCACCGAATCACCAGCCCCAGCCACACACACTGTAAAACACTGTCATGGTTTAAATGAAATCCTTCTTTTAAATTGCTTTGGTTTATAGTTCTCACTCTTTCTCTGGCCAGAAGTGTCTTTAACGTCATTTAGAAGTCAGATTTCACTGCCACAATGTCCTCTCTCCCCTTATCTATGTTTTTCAACTTAATTCACAGGTTTTACGTGGTTTAAAATGTGGATTTTAACTTTGAAATCACAGTTTACACTGGGTTTTTTGTTGCTCTCACTCTAACAGCTACAGTGGAAGACATCATCGTTCCAAAGTTCTACCCATTCTTTCCTATGGGCCATTTTTTCGCCGGGAAAAACGCGAAAAACAAACAAATGACAAGACGTAGCATAAAACTGTGAACAAGCACGCTATTCCAGATCGGTCCCAACGTGTCAGAGTTGGAAGGGTGTCTATCTCGAAAGTCCTGGGAAGAGTAGCAGGCCAAAAAAACGGGTGAACGGAATAATAATAATAAAGATAAAACTTAAGAAGAACAATAGTGTGCTTGCTCTGCAAGCACACAGCAAGCACACTAATAAGCACATAGTGCATATACATTGATGGGTTTTTGTGCATATATGCGAATGAAACTGAATTCAATTTAAGCAGGTCATATAACATTCAGAATGTGGCAAATCTGTGCTCTGTTAAGGGTTACAGAGCACAGATTTGCTCTGTTAAGTGCTAATATTCATAGATCCACTCCAGTCCATTCTGCATATTGCACATTTTTAGAGAAACTGATCCAAATTGGAGGTAAATTTTACCTGAACTTTGTGTTTCAAGTAGACTTTTTTTTCTAGTCAGGTGCTGGACTTCGTTTACTGCGCGTGTGGTGTTAGACATTTGTTGGCTGGGGTAGAATGACAGTGAAGGATTATACATTCTCTACACATTTATTTTTCAATAATAAATGTGTAGAGAATGTATAATCCTGTGTCTAAAAAATGTTTCTCATAATGGTGAAAATGGAAACACTATCCAAACCATATTTTTTTATTTTCTTTGTCAAACTAATATTGTAGAAAAACTCTTTCCACCTCCAAGAATTAAGCCTACCATGACTAGACGCTAGAAGAGTAACACTAGACATACTCCTCTTGGCCAAACCTAGCAAACCTGTGTATCGCACCATTATAATAACACACTGATTGCAAAGAATGGATCCACATCAGATTTTGGATCTGAATTAACTTTTTTTTTTTTTGCATATGAAAATTTTATTTTGTCCAAAACTGTTCATATCTAATAAATAAATAATAATAATAATAAAAAAGGAATGTTAGGAAGCAAATGTTAGCCTGCCAGTCGCATGCTAATGTCCATTTTTCATCCAAGCCTGGCAACATGTTAGTTTGGCGAGTTTATAAGTGGAGTTTGTGTTTTTTGTAGTTGATTGTAGTGTCATATTACTTAAAAGAAGCTACAAAATCTGCCCCTTAAGCATCTGTGGCTGTTACTACTGCCTGCGCTTGATTAAACATGAACAAATCTAATGGGGCTTCTCCACTGACTGGTACCAGCTCGGTTCGGTTCTGTTCGGTTCTACTCGGTTCGGTTTAGTTTGGTTTCGGACCTACAGTTTTCCACTACAATTAAAGTAATGCCTTCATGTAACTAGTTGATTGACCTGTAGTCGCTTTTCATTATTTTAAATTTATCTCGACATTGTTGAAATGTTCTTTCGTAGCCGAAAGAAGCCATGAGACGAGAGACCTCTTGGAAAACTCTCTCATTC
>JBBJLS010000018.1:15495062-15512171 GCA_037577275.1 Bryconaethiops microstoma
TACTGTATACACTATATAGACAAAAGTATTGGGACACCTGACTATTGCATCAACATGGACTTTCAAATACATAGACTTTAATATGGTTCGCAATCGCGTTTCAGTTGGGTGGGGTTGAGGTCTGGGCTCTGTGTGGGCAACTCAAGTTCTTCCACAGTGAACTCATCCAGTGGACCTTGCTATGTGCACTGGGGCACAGTCATGCTGGGGCTCTCCCAAACTGTGTCTACAAAGTTGGAAGCATGGCATTGTCCAAAATGTCTTGGTATGTTGAAGTATATATATATATATATATATATATATATAGTCATAATTTGAGGGGGCCAATTTTTTTATGAGGAAAAACATCACCGTAGGCTTTCTGGATTCATCACTGACAGTGAATGTCAACAGCAGCCTAACCTGTAGTTTTCTGTCACACAGCAAACAGCAGCAGGTCTATGCCAGGATTCTTTAATGAATGAAACACTCCAGAGTCTTTACCATGTCTGTTGCAAGCTATGTATAATACATGGGATGTCTATAACAAGTTTCAGATGCTTCACATCCCCTTTTAGTCTAAACTGGAAACTAGTGACTGCTTGATGAACTATGATTTCAAGCTGGTGTGATTCTGGAAGTTCTTTGTTTGATTTCTTGGCAGTTTCTAATTAAAATTCTTTCAGAATTTAAATTTAAATTCCGAGAACTCGGAATGGGGACACATGTCACTTGCTGATATCTTTTTGGTTATTGAATGTTAGAGGCCTCCTATGATTCTTCATTATTATATAGACAAATGCACTTGTTTTCTTAACACAGAATAGCACGAAAATCACTGCTGTCATGTTGTAAAACACTGTTCAGTTCTAATTACAGGACTTTCTAATAGTGACTCGTGTGCGTTCATGATGTCAACGAGCATTAAACAACTCACTAACCAATCAGCACTTAGTAGCCAGAGTACCAACTAATCAGCACTCAGTAGCCAGAAATCCAACCAAACAGCACTCAGAAGACAAAATGCCAACCAATCAGCACTCAGTAGCCAGAATGCCAATGAATCACCACTCAGTAGTAAGAAAACCAACTAATCAGCACATAGTGAAGATCAGGGCCGTGCACAGATGTTTGAAGGGGCGGGTGCTCAAAGTTAAAAAGGGGCACATAGAACCAGGCTGAATAACAACAAGCCACATTCATCAAGAATCTAATATGGAATTGCATCATACTATATCACTGTCATCAGGTGGGGACAATGCAAAGCAAACGTAGCCTATGTTTTACCTGATGGGGCACAATGTTGCTGTTGAGGGGCTGCTGCTGCTCCTGATACTGCTGGACAGCAGGGCTGTGTTGATCTGAGACTGTAGACGTTAAAAAGTCCATAGGAGAGATGGTAGCTGATTAAACAAGTTTTTTGAGATAATAATAAAATGAAAAAGATTGGTGACAGCGCTTGGAACCATAAGGCAACAGATAAAAAAAACTGTGGGAAATAAACTGAAACCATAATGCTGGTAGCATTTTGTCATATTTGAAATATAAATCTAATATAATCTGTTTCTTAATGTATTTTCTTTAAAGTACAGTGTGATTGTTTTTTAATATCGTAATTAAAATAATCCATAATTATGTGGATATGCATATTAGATTTTTAGTGAAATATAAGTCCTCCAGAAAGGCAGTGAAAAGCACTGTAAACGAAATATGAACCCATGACACCCTTACCCAGTTAGCTAGCGGCTAATGACCACCGCTACTTGTGCAGTTCATAAAAGGACAGGTCATGTTTTGTCGCTGTTGCTCAGTGAACACACAGCAAGCTCATTTGTTTCAATTCGTCAGTTGCCACAAGACAACTTAACGTGACATAATAACCTAATACTCCTGTGTGTTATAGACTATAGTGTAGGCTGTACACCCTACTTACTGGTTTTTGCTGCATCAGTCTGCGTCTCCCAATTAATTTGTGTGTTTCCACTACAGCTCCGCACCGCTCAGCCGGTAATAAATGCTCGTGCTCTTTGCCAGCTAGTTCCCGGCTCGTAACCAGCGCGTTCTGCCGTCAAAGGTGATCATTGGTTAATGGTCATCATGTGACTGATGCAAGCCAGATCCTTTTATTTAGCAAAATTGTGATTAATAGTTGAATGTTATTGTTGAGGGGCACAGGCGAGATTCCAGACGTACGCACATTAAAAAATAAATAAATGAAAAAATGCCTCAAGAAAAGGGCATTTGGGGTACCCAAGAGGAAAGGGGCAGGTGCTCAAGCCCCCCCCGCCCTGCACGTGCCTGGTCTAGACCAATCTTTTTGAGAATCGATCCCCACAAAAACGTTGATACTAAGTGTTTTCTTTAAATAGCAAGCAAATCCTCCCTTAAACAAAACTGAAAAGCATGAAAAGTGATTGCAGCAAATAAATATATAAATAAATAAATAGGAACTACTTTTCTCTGATGATCATACGCATACATACACACAGCCACATGACATGAAGTGGAAAAACTCTGTAAAGGCAGGTCATATGGAGTAATTTCACTTAACAGTGTGTGTGTGTGGTTTATTAATACTGTTGGTGGGTGTACACATTTGGTCTTTGCTGCAGAAATCATAAAAACATTTCTTTTTTGTGC
Organism: Bryconaethiops microstoma; assembly: GCA_037577275.1. NCBI lineage: Eukaryota > Metazoa > Chordata > Actinopteri > Characiformes > Alestidae > Bryconaethiops > Bryconaethiops microstoma. The sequence continues at coordinate 15,497,682 of JBBJLS010000018.1, forward strand.
ACAAGATGTTTAAAAATATTAGGATCGAAGTGGAAATTTGTGGAATAGCCCATCTCCAGCATCATGTGGTGTCAAGGGTTTCAATTATAGTACAGTGATGATGTCGTCTCACATGCAAATATTCTGTGACATTCTACCAATGCCTGTCTTCACAGCTATTATTCAGACTTCGTCACATTGTTTTCCTCAGAGCTAGGGCAAATCTATAGTGTGTATCTGTGGAAAGCCACAGCTCTTTTTTTGTTGATTAGCCTGGGGAATCCAAGGTTAGTTTTTTCACTCCGGCTGTGAGGGTGTCCCTACTTTACATTATGATCAGGTTTTCTAAGGTTGCGTTTAAGCTAAATGCTGAGCTTGTATTTTGAGCTGAAGCAAAATGGTCACCTGCACTCTGGAGTAAGAAGAGAACACCACCTGTTTGGAACTAGCCTGTTGTAGTGAATGCAGTAATATTATTATGCCAGCATGTGGGAAACTGCCCTCGTTGCGCACAATACAACAAAATTATGCAGGAGTGGCCCACATCAGATATATAACATTACATTACATTACATTCATTTGGTAGACACTTTTATCCAAAGTGACTTACAATATGAGGAAATACCCAAGTTTCAGGACAGTGTGAGAACCAGAGGAGAGTTCTAAGTGCTAAAATCTTTATGTAGGAATAGTGCGAGAAAGTTCATTAGGAGAGGCGATCCTCTCTGAACAGTCTTCAGGAGGTTTTTGAAGATAGAGAAAGATTCTGCTGTGGAGGGAGCGAGATATATAACTCTGGTGCTTGCCTGCAATGACAAAAATGGATCCCTACCTCATGGCAGTGGTCTGAGCCTAGAACTCAGTTTGATTCACCATCCAACAATGTACATGGAAGGTGAGCATTATGATTCTTCTCTCAAGTGGTGGAAGAAATTTCTACTGGCTCTTCTAATAGTAGAGTCATTGCTGTCAACAACCAACTGAAGACCTATCTTTCTGGCACAGAATGACACAGCAGCACGGAAACCACGCCATCACCCAACAATCAGGTGGTCTGACGGACCATGGCTGATGTGAGGAGGACTCTGCTCAATTTTAACCTACAGTAGACTGCCAGACCAGACAGCATTCCTGGTCGTGTGCTCAGAGGATGTGCAGACCATTTGGCTGGTCAGTTAGAATCAGGAGCAGCATCTCCAGCACCAGTACGCTGGTGCAGGCACTGCTTCATTTTGGATCATAAGGCCCTACTGAGGATAGTGAAGACCTCAGTGAAGCTCATCAGGGTATTCCTTCTGTCACAGACATTTACACCACACGCTGCATTCACAGAGGACCACTTATTGTGGATGACCACGTATGTAGGCATGTGATGTTTTGTTTTTATTCTTGTATTGCACTGAGGTTCTGGAGGAACATTGTTTCATTGCACTGTGTTCTGTATATATGGCTGAAATGACAAGAAACCCACTTGCCTTGACTTCTGAGGTGCATTCAAATTAAATCCCATCTAGCACATCATTGAAATGTCTTGTAGGCATTTTTTTTACTGTATATTATTACTATATTTCAGCTCTGACTCTTATCCCTGCTAGTATCTTAGCTCAACGGTATCTTGGACTCTAACCTGTTATAAAAGTTATGGACACATTCTCCGAGTGGACAACAAAGCACTTTTGTAATATCAGCGTCCAGTAAATACCATAAATGTAAATGTAGATGTAAATGATGACAGGTGCAATCAGTTACTTCATGAGATCTGAGACATGAATAGACTTTTCAAAACAAGTTACACCTGGTTTTGCACATCAGGTCGCTTCTTGCCTTTCTATACAGTAGCATAGTCTATGTATAATATTAGCTTGCAGCTCTGGTTACTGAAACTCTCCTTCTTTTATGAGTGAATATGCATGAAAGATTGAATGTTTATTCATTTCGTTGCCCCTGTTTGTTTCTATGGTCAGTACATTTCCAAAATTGTATTGGTGTTTTCTTTGTCCTTCTCAGGGTCTGATCTATTTTTGGAGCTGTGTGCTCCAAATACTAAAATGGATTACACTTGGTCTTAGGGTGAAATCTCTGCCCCAAAAGCTTTATAGCCCTTGCTGTACCATCACGCAAACATAAAACATATAGACACGGCTTCACATTAGCTCACGATTTAAAGAGTGCTCTAAAAAGTTCATAATAGTCAGTTGATAGTATGATCCTTTAAAGGAGCACTACAATGGGGCTACAGCTTTCATGTGCTAGTTAATCATCCAATAGTCATCACTCTGGGGTCAAGGGCTTGAATTGTGGGTTAGCCTAATGGGTTTCACTGCAGTTGTACTGTCTCCCCATACTGACATATTTAATCCTGTATGCATCTCTTATTGCAGTGTTTAATCCCACTTAACTCTTTGTTTATCCCTTCTGACATCTAAGAAGAATCATTATTAGTCTTGAATTTCCTCTGTCAACAAAATAAGAGGGGAGTGAGAGGAGCAATCACACTGTTTGGATGCACATGGTACAAATTATATTTGGGGAAAAAAACTAAATACCACTGCACAAGTTCTAAAAGAGAAGACATCTATTGGGAGACTGGATAGAACAGGATAAACTGTAATTTCATTTTCTTTTCATCTTCTTATCTGCATGTGGCAAGTAAGCAAAAAACAAACCACTTTCTCTGTTCTTTTCAGGGAGAAAACCTTGTAAGGGAAATTGAGCATATACTCAGTTCGAATCAAGGTCATCAATGTACTTCATGTATCCTAAGAGAATCAGTATATTCATTGTATTTGATCATGTATTTGATTTTCCGTTTGATTGTTCTTTAGTTTGGTTGTGCTTTATGTGGGCATGGATTTAGGTCTTATAACATATATATCTTATTGCATGCGAAGAAGAAGCTTAAATCATTAACGGGTGAAACCAGTCTTGAAGGCTGTTAGGGCACAAGACTTGATTTGTGAACTTGTTTTTCTGCACATATGTTGTGTTTTTAATTAAAATGTTGTAGCAGTTATCTGCATCTTGAGCTAGTAGAAGGTCGATGTCATGGGGTCAGTAAAGGTGCATATCATCTGTAGCCATAACATGAAGGCTTGAGGCATCTTCTCTTTAGAATGCGCTAGAATTATAACGAGTCAATAGCGCCTGGAGGGCCTCCATGACGTACGACTCTCATAGCTTTAATGTCAGAAAATATTATAAGTATCTGTGTTGTGAAGATATCGGGGCAGCAGAATTTTCCTGAAACTCCGGGACTGCCCTGGAGCTAAGGAGTCTGCCCCTTCTGCAGAAGTGAAATAAAACCTTTTGTTCTGAGTGAAGCCTTTTGTCAGTTTGCTGATTTTCAACTACCTTCAACATTCCAAAACAGTTCAACATTCCCAGGCACTTCCCTAAATATCTCCTCCCAGCAAATTTCCAATCTCTTCCATCTGCTTCTCTTACCTAGTGTCTCTCTTTCTCTCCCCTCTCCTCTCACACATACAAACACAAATGGTGGGACAATGTGCTTACATAACCACTTAGTAATCCCTTACCAGGCCTCTCCCACCCCTCCCGTCTCCGCTCCTTCTGCTCCGTTTAAGCTCACCCGACCAAAGTGGGCCCGTCCCGTCTGCTGGGATTACCAATGAGGAAGTAACGGACCCCTTTAATCTTTAATCATAATCATGCCACTGCAGACGCGTTTACTTTTGCAGAGTGTGCAGGACTGAGAGACCAACACAACAGGCGGTTTAGTGTAAAACATGCGTGCGACTAATCAGAAGCATGGGCCCACATGCAAGAATGTTACTGTGGAGTATTTACTGAATAGACTCAGTGTGTGCGGCAATTATGAGGCTGTAGTAGTGGGAAGAAGTGAGTATAGAGGTTTACAGATGAAAGTTCAGTTACAAATAAAGTAGCCCAGGCAGTATACAGTATAGCCTACAGAGTTCTCAGTATTGTAAGTACACCTCAAACTTACACTTACTAGCCATGTTATGATGTACATCTGCACCCTGTAGGCTTATAAATACTGGCTGTAGCCCATTTGTTGCTGCACAGCCACTCTGTCCATCAGTGGGATAGGAACATTAGTGAACCACCACTGACCTGACATTCTTTGGGTGGCAGACCATTCACAGCACTGAACCCACCTGTAGAGAGAATTCACCCCATTCCAGCCCTTCACACCTATAAGGGAAGGGTGTTTCCATGAGTTCACTGACAAGGCAAGTGCGAGTGGAGGCAGCAGTCACATTGATGCCTCCAGGAGCTTCTGCAATCACTCTGGAGGGAGAGAGACAAGCAAGCCGAGTGTTTTTACTGAATGCACTGTTTTGACTTCTCCATGTGGCATGCCGGCTGCACCCGTGGCTCAGGGAGGGGCCGCTCCCTTCCTTCCATCTGCTGCAGAGCCACAAACAATGATGTCATTTCCTCTTGGCGGCTGAGCTGGCAACTTTGGGAGCTGAAAAGAACACAGGGGCCGACTCATCATGAAAGCCTGCTCACTTTTACAGCCATTGTCTAGCTACAGGCCCTTCCAAAGCGCTGCACTCTAGGAGCCTTTACGCTGTGTTTACCTAGAGGGAGGGAATGGCACCATGGCAGGGACTAGAGTTTCTGTTTGTAAACAAATGACTCATGATGGTATTAAACCGCTGGCTATATCATGACATCTTCTGTTCAGCTTTTACTGAACTTCAAACAGTGACACAGGTGTGATGCACAGACCATAGTATCTGCACGCACAGCCTCTTTTTGTTTCTTCAACGTACCTGTTCATTTCAACTGAGAGTCACTCTGTTTACACACTTTTTGCATATGTCTAGTCTGACAAGAATGGATGATTTTAAGTACCAGAAAGTGGCAGAAAGCTGAAAGTATAATTGGTTTCCACTAAACATTTTGTTTGATGATTTCTGGCATACTTTAGCATTTTTACAATATGAAAAGGTAATGGTAATGTATTTTGTTGACATGGCTTTTTAGAAGAGGATGTGTCCAACAACAACAATTTAATAACTGACCAGTTCAGGTCATTGGAGACACTTTTTTTTTTTTACAATTTTTTAAATTCCTCTGTTAGGCAAAGACCACAGGATAAGGGCAACAGTAAGACATCATAAACATTCTATAATATGCTGCTGTCATTGATATGTGTGTCTTGGTCTGAAACTCTTTGCAATAGTTATTACTTTGTCTAGTCTAGCTATAGGCTGTCATAAGCTAGTGACTGTAAATAATTTTATTTAGGATCTCCACCAATTAGATACTTTTCACAACAGGAATGTTGTGAAAGGTCTTTCAATGCTCTTCCTAGACAGACTACTCTCTGGAGTCCTTAGCCAGTAAATTATGTATAAACTTAATTTCTTAACATGCCACTGCAAACGCTGGTGTGGGAAACGCAACTGGATAGGGAAGGTTAATTACGCCACATGGTACCCTTTTAACTCTAAGCCTGTTTTGTGCCACCACTCTAATACACCATTCTTTGCGTTTACATCTCAAAATGTATGTTAAACGTGTAAGGTTTCTTTCTAACCCATGATAAGCTTTTCTCTTAGGTAATATCCTACATTGTTCTCTTTCCTAGAATGCATAAGTTACACTATATGGACAAAAGTATTGGGGCGCCTGACCATTACACCTACAGGGACATTGCATTCAAATACACATACTTTATTATGGAGCTGGTGTCCCCCTTTGCAGCTATAACAGCTTCCGCTCTTCTTGGAAGGCTTTCCACAAGATTTTGTAAGAATTTGTGTCCATTCATTCTGTAGAGCATTTATGAGGTCAGGCACTGATGTTGAATGAGAAGGCCTCACTCACAATCTCTGTTCCAGTTCATCCCTAAGGTGTTGGATGGGGTTGAGGTCAGGGCTCTGTGCGGCCCAGTCAAGTTCTTCCACACTGGACTCATCAAAACTTGTCTTTATGGACCTTGAGACACAGCCAGGCTGTAATAGAAAAGGGCCTTCCGCAAACATGGCGTTGTTCAAAATGTCTTGGTATGCTGAAGCATTAACATTGCCCTTCACTGGAAGTAAGGGGTCTAGCCCAAACCCTGAAAAACAGGTGTGTTCCAATACTTTTGTCTATATAGTATTTGTCCATGTAATGTGTACAGCGCCTCCAGAGGTCTCAGCTGGAACTCTATTTCAGAAGCCCAGAGCTGAAACCGCGGCTGCCGGCGACAGCGTCTGCGTTGTAGCGAAGCTGCGAATGTGGACGTTGAAACGAGCCAGCGACTAAACGACGACAAACAGTGTGCGGATTATTCGTTTGGGTTTGTTTTCTTTGTACGTACAAGCACAGTTCTCTAGAGGTAAGCGTATATCTTTGTACTCGCCAATCCTGCTGTTTCTTGGTTTTAGCTGGCTTTGCTAACCGCGTTAGCTTCATGTTTCGAACAACAGTTAGCCAGCGCTAGTTAGCTTATAAACATAGCAGGCTGGCCTGACATTAAAGCTTTCATATTGCTAACTCAAACACATTTTTTTCATCTCTGTAAGTAAGAACAGGCTTCAGTAAACAGCTCTGAGTTTTCTCTTTGTGTGGACAAGGTATTACTGGTATTATTTTGGAGCCAGCAACGTTAGCTAGCAACTGAAACGGCTAGCGAGATGTACGAATTGTATAAGCTTGCTGCTTTTCGCGTGTAGACAGAAAACAGGTCGAGATACATGTGCATGGAGATTTTGGAATGAGCTTCAGTGTCTGTGTTGAAGACATCATCACTATCCTGTAGTTGATGCTACACATTTGCACTGCTGTTATTGTGAGCTGAGGTATTGTGTTCTTGCTACACAGAGCTGAGGCCTTGGTGGTCTGTATCACGACCCTGTTACCAGAATCATATCCTTGATCTGTCTGAGGCTGGCTGCTTAGCCTGTCTGTTGAACCCTCTAACTAATTCTGTGTGAAGACTAATCTGACATGTAAAGCTCGCCGACTTATCAAATAGCACACCAGCCACTATTTGCTTGTTGTGATGCACCGTTAGCTCCGGGTAGACCAAAAGGTGACACGAGTTCTGTAACCTGTTGTGAGCAAGGACTGTCACTTGCTGTAGGAAACGAAACTGTCTAAGAAAAGTAATATGACTGTTGTGGCTAGTTTCTGTTGCTCTAACAGGGCCTTTTTCCGAACTGCCTGATTGTGTGACTGAGGCGTTTGGTGGTTGTCAGTGAGATCGAGTGGTTTGTTTACAAGGCAACTGGGGCTCAAAACGATGCTCGGCTTTCATCCTGAATGCAGATCGAAACTTGAGTTGTTGATTAGATTTGGAGAATGGAGAATTTTAAAGATCGACCTCAGGTCGGTGTGTCCCACACGCAGTCTTAGATTAAATCACAGTGTGTGCACTACCTGCTGATCCGTGATCAGTGCCAAGATGGCGCGGGTCAAGTAGCCCTAGCAACAAAACAGCCTGCTGTCTGCAGCAACCTGCAGACTAACGGGAGTGGAGGTGATGTTCTGTATTTTTTTTAAATAAATGTGCAGTTTGTGATGTTTTGAGAAGACAAAATTCAGGCATAGAGAACTGAGAAATGCTCTTGGCAGCTGGTGGCCTGGAGGTTAGGGGGTTGCCCCTGTGATCAAAATCTCGTGGTTCGAATCCCAGGACTGCAAGTGGCACCACTGAGGTACCCTTGAGCAAGGTACCGCCCCCCACACACTGCTCTTTGGGCACGTTAATGGGTGCCCACTGCTTCAATGGTGAATGGGTTAAATGGAGAGAAGAATTTCATGTTGTTCACATATAACAAATGCACACTTTAATTACACTTAGTCCCATGCTCTTATAGTCCCATCATGCTAGTTAATTGCAGAAGGCAGTTTGTTGACACTTTCTGCTTGTTTCCTGGAGAGCTTTAGATGTGCCCCTTTAAGGCCATCATCAGTCTGGAGAAACATGAATTGATATAGGTCAGTGATCGGGGAAGGGAATTTAAATTAGCCTCTATTACATCACTGATTCACTAATACTGTATATATTAGTACAATATGATTATTAGAATGGAAAAATATAGAACTATTAGTGGTAGTTGAAGATATTAAGATTTGCATTGGGAGTGATGAGGATGGACAGGATCAGGAATGAGTTTATTAGCAGGACACCTCAAGTTGGACCTTTTGGAGGAGAAGTCAGAGGCAAGATTGCGTTGGTTTGGACATGTGCTGAGGAGAGACTCTGAGGGTGTTGGGAGAAGGATGCTGGGGATTGAGCTGCAGGGAAGAGGAAAGCCTAGTAGGAGGCTTATGGATATAGTGAGGGAGGACATGCAGACAGTTGGTGAGAGAGAAGGATGCAGTGGATAGAAGAAAATGGAGATGGTTGATCTGCTGTGGCGACCCCTAATCAGCAGCAGCGGAAAGTCAAAGAATGCTACAAAAGCAATAGTAACTATTAATATTTTTATATAATCATAATTTTCATAATCACATCACTAGTTCATTAATACTGCAGATATTACTACAGTATGATTATTAGCTTAAAAAATATAGTAGTAACATTATCAGTGGTAGTAGTCGCCATTGTAGTATTCCAGATGTACAGAAAAACAAAAGCATCTATTTGTCATCTGTTTGCATACCAGCTGCTGTCTTTTGGAGCAAGTGATTGAGTCATATTGATTGTGGGATGCCAGCCTAGCCGTGTGTGTGATGGTCATGCAAATTGGATTATTTGGCTGGCGCAGTAAAGTCATTCTCTGTTGTGTAGTGCTGGTTAACTCATTCACATACTCTGGCTTAGTCTGACCCTCAGCTTTCTGCAGTCTCACTGGCAGCTGCACATACCGGGCCATGCACACAGGGTGTCCTCTTGCCAAAATGACAGCTGGTCCTTTTGAGTGAAGGGAGCTGTAGAGCGATTACTTGCCAGCTCCTGGGTAATGACACGGTAATCTTTGTCTTTTTACAACTTCTGAGAAATGAGTACACAGCAGTGCTTTATTTGCTTTTTTCTGTCTCACATACACTTTTTTTTCTTTATTGTGCTACCAGTTTGCCTCCTGGGTAATCAGTACACTGATCATAATGCTAGTTGGCCATCTGTTCAAGAGTGACAAATAAGGACCTTGACATTGTGTGTCTGTGTGTGTGTCTCAGAGTTGGGAGGGTTCTGTCTTCTCCTTCTGTCGGTCAGTCTTCTTTTCACTGTTGTGAAGTCGAAAAAGTTTTAATTGTAAGGAATTTTGTTTCACATTCAGTATTGCAAAAAAAACCCATTGTATTATCTGTTCTTGGCCTTTATGCGGCACCTTAATATTGTCTGAACTAAAAGCCAGCACTAGATAAATTATTTTGTTTAATTGATGTCAAAAGTAACCTGTTCTGTGCAACCTTAATGTTCTTGTACATCTTTTCTCTTCCATTGTGCATTGTAGTAAACATTACTGTCTTATTTCTTCAAAATACAGTGAAGTATTTAAGCCATTTAATCCTGCTTTGAAGTGGTGAGCGTGACTGTTGTTTTTGCTTTGAGTGTTTTTAAGTCTGCAGACTTGAGAGCTGGCACAAAGCTGTTTACCAGTTTACAGTCAGAGTTGTTTACTCTCTGCTCATCCACCTACGTGCTTGCTCTGTGCCTGGGGTGCCGCTCTGCAGCCAGTGCTTAACCCCCTTTTTTTCCCCCAGGCTAAATGCACAAAAAACTTTGACTCTGGCACAGATTGATCTAATGTTGAGGCTAAGAGACTCCTTCCCAGGTTTATTACAAATCAGATAAGGTGTGTTTTACTTAATAGTTCTTGATGGCTTGATTTTCCAGAGAAGGAGACAGATGCACAACCTGCATGGTCACGTGGCTCACTGTGTGGGTCTGCTAATGGTTTCAGCTGCAGGTTACCTTAGCAGACCGAGTTCTGCACTTTCCGCTTATCATATTACCAGACGGGCACTAATGGGCCCATGGTTAGAGTATATTAAAGTTGAGGAGGAGGTAATAGATGGGATGGAATCTTTAATGAACTTTGTAGTTGAGAGTATGTTATGCCTCATTGGGCCCTGTGTGTCTTCAGAGGGGAAAGATCCAATTTCTTTTTAAGTCAGTCACCACTTGAGTTGGCTATCACCTCCCCACCCCAGGAGGCTAAAACACTATTTATAATGCAGCGGCATGCTTAAGTCATAAAGTTACTGCATGCAGGTTATTTACAGTGTGTAGACTTCTATCTTGATTAAAATGTTATACGTCCAATAGTTTCTTTTTCTTTAGCTGTCTCTTTCAAATGAGAATTAATGTCTTACCGTTATTGTAGAGGAACCCTGTCTACGTTGCAAGTTCAGTCCCTAAACTAGTTGTGTTTTGGGCTAAGACTGTAATGGACTCATTTTGTGATTGGTTACAGAGGCATTGGGGTACGGACTTGGAGTCAAGCGAGACTGAACAGATAAATAACGTTCTTTCTTATCATGAAGGATATTCTCATGTCATTGGCATGCTCAGTGTGACCGAATAAAAGATAATTCATAAAGTTACTGCATGCATGTAATTTACAGTTTGTAGACATGTTCTATCTTAATTAAAATGCTATATGACCAATAGTTTAGTTTCTTTAGCTGTTTCTTTCAAATGGGAATTGATGTCTTACTGTTATTTAAGACTAGCTAGTTAGCTGCAAACCCTGTCCTTGTTGCAGCTTCAGTACTTAAACTAGTTGTGTTGTGGGCTGATACTGTAGTGGACTCATTTTGTAATTGGTTACAGTGACATTGAGGTGGGGACTTGAGGTCTAGTTTTAGCTATTGCTACATCACCACCTCACATCTAAACACAAAATGTAGTGCAAAAATAAAGACACAGGCCAGCTATGAATACCATCTTTTGCTACAGATGTCTTGAATTTGTGTGAGAAGCTGAAGAGTGGCTTTAACTTCATTTGCTATGAAAATGAGTCATTTAAATAAATCCAGGCATGGAAAAATAAAATGAATATGTAGATCAGTTGATTTAATATGCTAATCAGTTTATCATTAGCAGTTGATTTAATAAATCATTGCATGCACTAGGCTATTGAGCGTGCTGATAATTCGTAAATGTTGTTTATGCAGGGTTGTGAAAGTGGTTGAAAGATTTTCTTTTCCCCCCACTATGTAGAAAAGGCCATCTAGTTTGACTACTGGGGTCACAAATGTTTTTCACTCAGGAACAATGGCATTGATCAGTGTCTTTCATCTGTAAGTGTTTGCTCTGTCACCAAGGTGTGTCTTTCAGTTGTGATTTTCCACTGGGAACCTGTTTTGCATCCTGCAGATTGAAATTCATTGGCTTCTGCCAGAATTTTACCAGTTGCATGGTATACCATGCAATGTCGATTGATGGTTATCATACTGTGTATATTTGCTTTGTACCAGTATTGGAAAAATTGCAACTAAGCAGAGAATCTTTCTCTTTCTCTTTCTCTCTCTCCTTCTCTCTCTCTCTCTTTTTTTTCTCTCTCTTTCTCTCTCTGAATTTCTGAACATTTAAATGCAGATCATAAAATGGGTAGATTTTTCATACCCCAGCTCCTCGCTCCATCAATGTTGTCGTTGGGAAACCTGACTTACAGACATACACACCAGCTCTAAAACCCCATAAAGAACACCTTTTTGCATGCTCAAATTTCCTGGGATTTGGGGGCCGGTCTGCGTTTTTTCTGTACCGTGTATGTTATTATAAAAGAATTACCATTTATGTTAACCAGTCATATTTATCATGCTATTTTAGAGGTCTGCCACTCATTTCTATATTTGATTTTATATAATGTTTTCTAGATCCTTTGCCCTCTTTTGTTTACAGAAGCGTTTTATTGCTGAAATAACAAACCATGTGTCTGTGGTGAATCTTGGGTGATGTTCTTGAACATTGGAAGGGCAATAAATATGCATGCAAGTATAACCCCAGACCAAGTTCTTTTAGTGAAAAAGATGCAATAATGTGAGCTTTGATTTTGGACCATTAACATATTTTAGGAGAACAACTTGGAGTAGCTTACACATGGTTGTTGGAAGTTGTCTCCCTATTTATTATTTGTCTTTGATGCCCAAGAATACTAACCTCTTGTGTTTTTGTATTCTACCTGACTTAATCTTAAATGCATTACTTCAGCTGGAACCTGTTCAGCATGTTAGTAAACAGTAAAATTGGTTCTGGTGGTTTTATGTTAGTGATGGAAAAAAGTAATTCTGCTATGAGTCGAGCTTTCAGTGTAAAGGTACCTTGGAAATATTTGAGCTTCGTATTGTTGGATCATGCTGACAAGAAAAAATGCCAGTGTTTCCCAGTGTTTTCCAGCCCTACACCTTTAGGTCCCCTTCCTATTTTTTATATTTCCATTTTCCCAACTCACTAATTACAGCTATTTAACATGCTTTTCCTTGAATGAAGTGAATGTGCAAGGGCAGGGAAAATGTAAAAATGGGAACAGCGGGCCTCCAGGTCTGAGGTTGGAAAACATTGTTTACGCTCTTCTAGCCTGGCCTGAGTGTGATTGTTTGATCCAGACACCTTTGCGTCTGCCCTTTTGTAAAGGTGAAACTTTAAACAAAAAGATCACTCACATGCTCACTTACTTAAAGGGCCTGTGATTTGTTGTCAGGTCTGTAGTATCACAAGGTCACTGATTTTTCAGTTCTAGTGCTTAGCGGGTAGTTTAGAAAGGTGATGGTTCTCTCTGTTTTTCTCTCACACACAGCAGTAAAGTATTCATGCTGGCCATTCTGTTTTTATAACAATAATCTTGACACTGCGTTTATAAAGCCAGGGTGTTGAGGAGGAGGTTCTATAGTATGCAGACAAAGTGGTGGGCTCAGGGTCCCTTCTCTTGGGTGTTATGACAGAAACAGTGAGCTGAAAGGTCATATGAGACAATCTGTGCCTTGTGGTGTCTGCTTCTGTTTTTTTTTTACTACATAACAGTCATCTGTGGCATTAACATAAGCTCCAGAGGCAGAAAGGTCAAGTGTTTCAGCAGACTACTTAAAGCATGAGCGTGTGTGTGATTGTGTGTAGTGCTAGTGGTCTATTTTGGGTGATGGTGAGACAGTTTCAGAGAGTGGTGAGTAAAGTTGGCAAGTTGGATTAATGGAAATGTGATTCACCATTTGCTCCAACTTTGTCGTGTGTTATTATTATTATTTTTTTGTGTGCGTGTTTATGCTTTACTGTGTCAATCAATTCCAAAAGAAAACTTTGAGGTTTGTAATTTTTTTTAATGATAAAACTATAAACATTGTAGTTACAGTGTCTTTGTTTTGCTAATTATTAGGTATATTGTTTTTCTTACTGTTTCATTACTGCTTTCCTGCTGTGCCCTCTTCTGTAGGTTTTGGTGTAGTGCTGCAATATTGGAATGTCTCTTTGTCTGAACCGCATGCTCAGAGGAGGTGGAGCGGTGTGTAATTTGACACGAGCCAGGCCCAGAAGCAGGGCCCCACTCCTCCTCCTCTCCAGACACACACACGGAGTGGGAGAGCATGTCAACTTCATCCTGACATTCGACTCCTCAGCCCACAGGCTGTAGTGGCAAAAGTGCAGCCAGTCAGGACTCTGCCTTCTTTCTCTGCGGAGATTTGTCCCTGCTTGGCCTCAGCGGGTTCGTCCTTCCTGCGTCTCCTCTGGAGTTCTTGCTGGATTCTTGGGCAGGCCCTGGGAGTGGTCCTTCACATTGGTGCTGGAATGTGTTCTTGGACAAGGAGGAAAAGTTGCCTCTCTGTTGTTCTTCCTCTCTTTCCCTTTTGCTCCCTCTGTCCTTAGACTCCCACTTAAGCTTCCTGCCAAGCAGCCAGAGCTGGATACCCTTGTGTAACATTCCTGGATTACAGTGCCTTTTTTGTATTAATCTTTTTGGTTCTCCACCTTGTGCTTTTCCTGGGCTGTATTCGAAAGAGGATTTTTGCCTTTAAGACACAAGTCTCTCGCTCTCCAGTTTTTAACAATCAATTGGATTTTTCATAGGATTTTGTGTGCATGCCTACGTAAGTGGCTTCCGTCCACCCTCTGTCCTTCAGAGGGTGTCTAGGAATGGACAAAATATATACATTGGAGCAGTGTTTTCATCTGACCTCACATTGAAAGAGACTGAGTGAGAGAAGTTCACAGACCGGACTGAAGGGGCCCTCTGTTGTGGGCTGTTTTGTTTCTATGGAAAGAGCGCAATGAAGAGTTCCACTGCTCCCCATGTCGCCCACTGTTAGGCTACAGCCTGTGTACTCATGGAAGGGGGTTCTCAAGCTCTTCACATGCATAGCTGCCCGAACGGCCAGCAAGCCTAAAGGTAAAACAAGCCCATAGTTACTGACTCCAATCTCTCCACCTGCGTCACACAGCCTGTATGGAATGTTGTCGGTTCACGTGTCTCTCACGCACTCCCAACACCCCAGTTTTGTGTTCATATGTGAATGGGGAAAAAACCTCAAGAGCCTTATCAGCTTCTGACCTCTGTTTGAATTCCATGATGTGTGTGTGTGTGTGTGTGTGTGTGTGTGTGTGTGTGTGTGTGTGTGTGTGTGTGTGTGTGTGTGTGTGTG
>JBBJLS010000018.1:15515676-15529648 GCA_037577275.1 Bryconaethiops microstoma
TGTGTGTGTGTGTGTGTGTGTGTGTGTGTGTGTGTGTGTGTGTGTGTGTGTGTGTGTGTGTGTGTGTGTGCGCGCGTAAGCACTTATGTGAGACTGAGAGGCGCTTCAGAGGACAAAGAAGGGAAGTTTTCTGTTTAGAGAAGAAATGCCATTTACGTTTGCACTGTTTGCCTTAAAATTCTTGTCATCTCTGACCCAAACTCACTGTTTTATTTATTCTTCTTAGTCCACTTTGTTTGTGTGTGTGTGTGCGCTTTTGTCTATTTGGGCAGGAAGGCACTTATAGCTGGCAGTATATAACATGAATGTTTAGTAAAATATAGGTTTAAAGATCTGGCATAGCCATGGTGTCCTTTTTAACTCCACTGTTTGTTTGTGAATGTGTGTTTAACTAGTAACAGTGAGTGTTGGTAGTAAACGGTCTTGTCAGGCCGTACAGTCAGGGCAGGCTGGGACACGCCTGCCCACCCAGGTACCGCTGGCTCACAGGCTGGACTGTAGTATCACATGCTTCTCTGTGAACCATGCAGTGCGTTTATCTGAACTCCACGTGTACCATAAGTTCTGAATTTTAGTGCATGCATCAAGCAACGTCTGCTTGCTTGCTATCTTTGAAATTCTGAGAATGGGTATTTGTTGTGTCTTGGGATGAGAATTCAAACGTGTTCCTCAAAGCACTTGATCTTTGAGATTCCTTTTTGATATTCTGTGTGCTATGGCAAAAGGTCTTATGCTACAGCACCTATCAGAAAATTTTGAACTAATGCTGTTTATATTGCTGAGGGCTGAACTTTCCATTTATTGTGGGCATGAGTTCATTTAATCTTGCACATTGATCATGAGCAAGTTGTAGAGCTCCAACTGGTGAAATTTTTGATTTATAGACATTATGTCTGTGGAAATATTAAAGCTGGGCACTGATCTAAAGTGGTCAAATGTGGAGAAATCAATGTGAGGTCTGGCCATTATGGCACTTTGCATTAGTGTTGATCTCATGAGGGAGGGTGTACCTCTCACAGCTTTTAGATAAAGGGGAAAAAAAAGGATTTAACTATTATAAAAAATTTAAAAAATCATTAAAAAAAAAAATTCAATTATACTGATGTTGCGTATCAGGGTTTTTTCGTGGATAAATCGACTTTTCAGTCATATTTAATCTAAATTTAGAACTTTCTTGGAAATAATTTGTGTTCATAACTTGTCATGTAAATTTATTTGAAACAATCTAATCTTTTCTGACTGTTTCATTAAAAAGAAAATTCATTTGTTCATTTGTTCAACAGTATTCCCCCCCCCCCCATTATTAATTTGTCTGTCTCTTTCTTTCCAGAGGTGCACACATTTCAAGAGAAGAAGATAGCCTTACTTGGGAATCATATGGACGAAGGCAAGTTCTCAGCCTTTGTGTTTTGCTTTTGAAAATTTCTCAATTCATGGAAATTTAAGTTCCTTGTAAAAGCTGGCAGTTGCTCTATAGATTTTTGTTTATGTGGGATGTTTTGTTTTTGATAGCTTGTAAGGGCTGCTCATCTTTAATATGTGGGTTGGAAATGATTCTGGAAGCGTTATGCACCATGGAGTGAGAAATTGGTTTAATGAACTGGTACCAGATGATGGGTGAGTGTGCCCTTCACCCTGAGTTGGCCCCGTATCCCCTCTTATTCTACCATCCAGAGTTGCAGGGTATATCTTTGACATCAAACCTCATGCCCTCTGACCCACTGTTAGTTCTTGCTGTATCGGCAAAGGTGAGGCAGCATCCTGTTGCGACCTGCCTTCACCAGAAGCCTCAGTGCACTGTGCCACTGTTTACCACTCTCTTATCTTTCTTTTCAAATCCATTATCCAGCACCAGCACCCTGTCTGCTGAGTTCTTGTCTGAACCTGGCAGAGTTTTATCTACAAGTGGCTTCTTTCCAAAGCGCAATATATTAACAACAAAACATCTAGGTCTCAAGCTGAACAATTGTGCTGCTTACATAAACATTTTGTGGACAGAAACAACACTGTTAGATATGAAACATGAAAATTTTTTGAAGAGCATTTACAATAACATTGATGACAATTTAAATCAGAATGTAGGAACTACTATCCACATTAACCAAATAAGAAAACCTCACTAATGGAACATACCGCTGTATGTCCAACCTCCACTAGCTCCGTAACTAGTGACCACTGTCCCACTGCTCTACAGCCCCGTATTAAGGAACTTCATACTCTTTTAGTCCTGGGAATGGCTCTTAATTGTACAAAATGGTGTGAAGTTATAAAGGCTCAAAGTGTGCCGAGCATACCCAGCAATAAGCGTCTTTATTAGGTACAGTTATCATGCATTTACACTCATTGTTTAATCTATCAGTTCTACAAACGACAAAGGTGTGCTTTGCAATTACAGACTGTAGTCCATATTTTTTGCATCATTTGTTCACCCCCTTTACCCTGTTCATCAGTGGTCAGGACCACCAGTGAATAGGGATTTTTTTTGGATGGTGGATTATTCACAGCAGTGACACTGAAGTTTTACGGGTGCGTGTGTTTGTGTGTACTGCACTGCACATAGTGGAACAAAAAAACCCCAAAACATTGTGTCCACTTACTCTCCACTCTCTTAGATACATTAAACCTGTCGGTCCCCCTTGTTCTTAGTGACAATTTAGCTGATACTGCAACATCTTCGTAACCCATATTAATGGTCTGTTACTTGCCACAGGACCCTGTTGCCTAGACATGCTTGGTTGGTGGACTGTTCTCAGTTCAAGAGTGAAACTGAGCACTGCTGATCCACTCTATGCAGCACACACTCACACGAACACACCATTTTAGTGTCATTGCTATCCTGGGTATGATCCTCCACCCTGGCAGTGCGAGAAATAGAGCAAGTACATAAATATGTAAATATAATGGAAAATGTAGTTTGTAAAGTAATGTAATAGTAACAAAACGTAGGTCATTCTACATGGATCCCAAGTGTGAACCCGCTTTATGCTTAGCACCTCAGGTCTTTGTCTCTCCGTGTGGTTGTAATTCCATTAGAGGATCTGACATTAGGGCTGCTCAAGCCACTTCCTTTGGGGTTTCAGGATTTCCTGTGTTATGTGATGGGCTCCAGGCTTTCCACTTGCACAGCAGTTCAGCACTCCTTTTTCCTGGAATATGAGAGGTGTGACGGGCCTCTTGAGTTTCAGACAACAGTGAACCAGGAATACATCTAGACAAAAGATAATAGTGGACGTTTAAATCAGCCGAAATGCTAATGCTATTTTCATTTATGATTTCTTGACCTTTTCATTACGCTGCATCTTGTAGTTAGCGATGTTTCTTGTTGACTGTTATTTTGACTAAAATTGGTGGATCATGTAAATGATTAATCATTTGTGGAAGAAATTTTGGCATTGGTTCTACAAAGTGGAGTAATTCCAGACAGAAATGAAGTGGTCTGGTAAGGCCTGCTTCTGTAATACTTTAGACCTTGCTGGAAAGCAATCCAGACTGCTTCCATGTTTTTAAGACTTATATCTTGTTGCCATGATTAACACTCAATGGGGGTTCAGTGCTTAGCCTCTGCTTTCTGTTTGATCACAGTAACCTGAAATGTTCCACCTGGAGGTGGAGATTGCAGTTGATTTTTTTTTTTTTTCCCTTCCTTAATCCCTGGCAGCTGCAGCATGCTATGTACTCTGACTGTGCCATATAAAAGTTATCATCTACAAAGAATCCTCTTTAAACCATTTGTTTTTTCAGCAAAAATGACGAAAGTGTGCTAGGCCCATCATCCTTCTTGGTAAATGACATGCATCAGTCCATCTGTCACATAAGCCAAACCAAACAGAGCAGTGTTTTCTCATCAGCAGTGTATACTGAAGTGCGGCTGTGCCTGCCTCTCAGCACCCTCTCTGAGTGGGAGGTTGGCGTGCCTCAGTTTCACTGCCATTTCTGTGGCAGTGTCATTTAACAGCAGACGGGCACTCTGCTGTTCTCAGTGTTTCACACACTGCGCGCACACACTGGGTTATTGTGTCCTTGATAACTAAATAATGTTACTTATTACAGACACCACTGCCCACCAGACTGGGTTAAGTTTACTTCATACATCTAAGAAACTGACTGTTCTTACATTTTAGATGCATTCAACACACATGATGAAACAAAAAAAAAAAAAAAAGTAAGAGTAGAGAGTAGGACTGAATCGTTTTTAGATTGAAATCGTAATTTGAAAGCACAATTTTGAAATTTCAGCACTTGCAAAGTTTGAAGTGGGAATTCTTTTTTAAGTAACACCATTACAGAGCCTGAGACCTGTCTGTAGTTACACCAGTCAGAAACAGTAAACATCCCTATGATGCATGCATGCACAATTACCGGATGTGTGACACACTAAGTTGGCATTAGGTCTTAAAGCCAGATAAAGTAGACATGCTTGTCATCTTGGCAAAACAGGTCCTGACCTTAACCTTTTTAGAAAGTAATTTAAATAAATTGAAGTCACAGTAATGGTGTAATAAGATAGAGGGGGTGAGAACCTGAGGTGTGATGGCTGTTTATCTTCATCTGCTTTTAGCTTTCTGCCCCTCAAACATCAGGCTCTGTATTTGGGGCTTGCTGCGGGCCTGTTGTGCTCTGAGCTAATTTTGTCTATGGCTGCTGCACCCAAAGAGCAGCTCAGTAAGAGGGCTAAAAATACACAGGGCTTTATCAAAGCAGATGTGTTTACATGCAACCACTGAGCACCAACATACACCGCTAGCTATCAACCCCTCCTCCCACACCTTTCACTGGGACTCCTCGCTCACGGTCATTATCCCTTTAATATGGGCTTGTGTTCCCCCACACTGATAACTGTGCTCTGGCACAGTGGTGCTGTCTGAGAAACAGGTGTACTCCCAGTGCGTTGTGCTATAGGCGGTCAGCTGTGGCTTACATAAAGCAGCACAATATGGGGCCTGGGTCACACCCTGCTGCTGCCGTGCAATGAGGAAAATTTTGCTGTGATCTCAGCCTCGTCCTCTCCCCACACACACACACACCACACCACACTCTGTTGCCATAGGAACACTCCTTTAGCAGACATGCGTCCTGGCAGCTAACTGAGCCTGCTCTCTGCGTCTGCTTTTTACAAAAGCGTGGAAATTGTGTCCACGCCAAAAATAGCCGCCCCAAGCACTTCCCAGAGGCCCATGTCTGACTTTATCAGTTCAAGTAGACCACAATATCTGGGAACCGTTCAGTGGAAATAGACAAACCTCTCTATTGCTGCCTTTGGCTCGCACCACTTAAGACCGTATGTAGCTCTGTTGTGCTGCACCAAGGCTATTTGAATCTATGGGAGGAAAAATACAATCTACCCAAAGTCTGTTTTTGCACAGTGGGTCAAATTTCAGCATCAGGGAGATTGAATGTGACTGTCTAATTGTATTCCCAATTGCCCTGTGTGCTGCTGAAGTGCTGCCAGGTGTATTACTTGACCTCCCTATAGAGCACTAAGCACCTCTGAGGTACACTTGAGCAACGTACCGTCCCCACACAATGCTCCCCAGACGCTGTGTTCCTGGCTGCCTACTGCTTCACTTGGCGAATGGGTTAAATACAGAGGAAGAATTTCATGCTGTTCACACTGTGCTGTGGCGTGTTCACATGTGACAGAATGTTCACTATAGCGTATAACTTTTGTTTCTTGTTTTCTTTTCTTTCTCCTCTTTATTCACTCTCTACCCCTTTTGCCTGTCTTGTCTTCAGAAATGAGTCGCCAGACCGCCACAGCGCTGCCCACAGGAACCTCCAAGTGTGCCCCCTCTCAGCGCGTTCCCACCCTGTCGGGCACCACCGCTTCTAACAGCGACCTGGCCAGCCTATTTGAGTGCCCCGTCTGCTTTGACTATGTGCTGCCCCCGATCCTACAGTGCCAGAGTGGCCACCTGGTGTGTAGCAACTGCCGGCCCAAGCTCACCTGCTGCCCCACCTGCAGAGGCCCCCTGGGTTCCATCCGTAACCTGGCCATGGAGAAAGTAGCCAACTCAGTGCTGTTTCCTTGCAAGTATGCCTCATCCGGGTGCGAGGTGACCCTTCCTCACACAGACAAGGCAGAGCATGAGGAGCTATGCGAGTTCCGGCCATACTCATGCCCATGTCCTGGCGCCTCCTGCAAGTGGCAGGGCTCGCTGGACGCAGTCATGCCCCACCTTCTGCACCAGCACAAATCCATCACCACGCTGCAGGGCGAGGACATCGTGTTCCTGGCCACGGACATCAACCTTCCTGGGGCTGTGGACTGGGTCATGATGCAGTCCTGCTTTGGCTTCCACTTCATGCTGGTGTTGGAGAAGCAGGAAAAGTATGACGGCCACCAGCAGTTCTTCGCCATCGTACAGCTGATTGGCACAAGGAAGCAGGCTGAGAACTTCGCCTACAGGCTGGAGCTGAATGGTCACAGGCGGCGACTCACCTGGGAGGCCACGCCGCGTTCCATCCACGAGGGTATTGCAACCGCCATTATGAACAGTGACTGTCTGGTGTTTGACACCTCTATCGCCCAGCTGTTTGCCGAGAATGGGAACTTGGGCATTAATGTCACCATATCTATGTGCTGAGGACTGTCACAGACACACATAGGCATACGCAGATACACTCAAAACATTTCACAACACCACAGGAATCCTTGAGTTGTACTTTGTGGGGCGGGGGGCGGGGGGCGGGGGGCAGAGGGCGGGAGGGTAATCTAACTGAGGGAACCTTTTGCTGTTGTACGTTCCAAGTAATCGATAGAACTGACATTTATCAGAGCTTGGCACGTCCAACCACACATTATTCCTGGGTTTTCAGTTTTATGCTTATTGTTTATTATTCTTATTATTATAAGTTAAATAATAAATGTATTCATTTTTGAGAGCAAATGAAATTGCCCTTGAAGATGGAAAAAGGGCCTTGTTTTGTTTGTGAATATGGGTGAAGGAACTGTGCAGTAGGATGGATGGTTGGGGTTTTGGGATAGATTCTGGGGTAGGGTTTGCGCAAGGGATTAAAGTAAAATTGCCCCTGGACATTGTTACTCCTCCCAGTTCTTTAGCCCGCCTGACAGGTTGGATTTTAGTTTGAATGAAACACTAACTGAAGTTGTTTCCTCTGTTTTATTCAAATTTTGTTTCTTCTTTGACCCCCACTACCACACTTGGGAAGGATGAAGATGCTGGTACTCCATGCATGACCACTGATTGAGGCTTGAAACATTCAAATTTCATTTGAAAATTGTAGCCCTTCCAACATACTTGCAGTGTTTCCAAGGTTTTTTGTTTTTTCCTTCCTCTGTTGGAGGGGGTGTTGGGAGGGGCAGCTTCTGTATGGACTTCATGTGACCACATCAGGCCCTCAAATATACCCTATCCCTCTTAGATGTCTAGCTTCTTCTCCAATAGCCTACTTTTTCTGACCAGGTGCTATTAACAGCAGTCTTGCGCCTGTGAATGTCAAGTCAATTTAGTCAAGGACAACAGTTAGAATGAATTCTGCTTATGTTTTGCAGCAAGCATGAAGCCATTGTAAGGTATTCAAGTATGTTGTCTCAGTCATTGTCTGGAAACAGTGATCCAGTGATCTCTTCACTTGCTGGAGGGCAAGGCTGTACTGAATATCAGACTAAAAACGAGGGCAATTTCTACAGTTATTGAGATTATTGTTATTTTATAATGACTTATAAGAAAAAGGAATGAAAAGGCTGTTGTAACATTGTGGCTAATCTTCAGTGTTTGTATATAGTGTTGTTCTTAAGAAGACCTCATGTCTTTTTGTTCTTTTTGTAAGTACAGATTTTTTCCCTGTTTGTATGTCTGTCTGTTTTTGTGAGGAGTGGGCAAAGCAAAAGCCAAACATCTCTGTACTGTTGCTGGTCCTGATCTGTTTTTATTTTGTTTTAATGTTTTTGTTCTATTTTGCCATTAAATAAATCTATCTTTTTCATAACTTTTTCTCTGGTTGATTTGACTAAATCTGCTCCATCTTTAGAGGGTATATTCATAATGCAGGACTTTTTTTTCTTTATTTTTAAGGTATTTTGAATGTGGTATCTCAAACTAATCCCATGGAGGAATCGGAGCCTGCAGGGCTACTGGCTTCTCAAGATGTTGGGGCATCTCTGAACATGCCTGTCGTTTTCTTGCCTCTTGGATGAGTAAATCACAGTGAACGCTGAGGACTTAAGATCAGGAGTTTCACAACTACTCCCAACATAGCCTGGACAAACAGACATGGCTGTAGAATAAATCCTTATACTTCTAGAAGGAGAGATACAAAAAGTTACAAAATAATCTTTGGCTAGGAAATAAAACGTCAGATGTGGCAACATGAGATTTACTTTACTTTTTGCTTCATACATTGTACAAGCAACCAATCAGACCAGTTCTTTATGGTCCCACAGTGAGAGACCAAACTGAACTGAATGAGTATAACTTCAGACTGCTGAATGTAAAGATCAACATGTAACTAACCTAGAGCCAGCTACAGTATTCACAGAAGTGGCACACGGTCATTCGTTTACAACTACTCAATTCTTCAGTTTTAAATGGTGTTATTTAATAAAGATGCTTATTAAACATATTTGTTTTCCTCAGTACAAATAATTAAATCAGTATTAACAGTCTCAGTTGTGTTAATGTATTTCTTCAAAATTCTGAGGAACTAATGGAAAGAAAGCCGCTAAATCAAGTGCTGTTTTCAGTGTTATGATGTCTAATTCCACTGCAACTCCATGATCGACATTTTATCGCTTGTATGTAGTGCTCCGTTTCAGGAAAACCACACGCTCAGTGCGTGTGTGTTTGTGTGCTCTGAGTCTCAAAGTTTGCTTGCAATCTGTGGGTGTGTCATGGTGGCTGCAGGGAACCCTCCATCAAAGGCAGCATTGAGGACCTCATCTAAAGTGCTGGCTGTAACGAAGTCTAGTTCAGCTCGGATGTGGACTGGGATCTCCTCCAGGTCCTTCTCATTGCGCTTGGGGAGGATGACCCGCTTGAGACCAGCCCGGTGTGCTGCCAGGACCTTATCTTTAATGCCTCCCACCTAAAAAAGATTGCACACTATTCGTGAGTTCTGTACATCTCATGTGATCTGTGAGAGATTTGTTCATTTGTTCTTTCGTGCCGCGCAAAAAGAAAACTGCCTCGCAGCCATAGAACATGCATATACTGTGCACCAACTGAAATGCAAAGTAAGAACTTATGTAAAAAGACCATGCATACACAGAGGTACCAGTTAGATTGATTTGTCTTATTATTCAAACATGCAATTTATGAAAGAAACTTACTGGGCTTTTAAAGGGTTTTTAACAATGCTGTTAACTAGATTCTTATTATGATACTCAAACTACCAAACCAGCTGATGAATGTAAATCACGGTGATCATGGCAGATTTAAGAATAGGACCACAACTGCTCAACACACAGCCTGGACAAACAGAGTCATAACTGCTGGGAGGAGAGCTACAGTGTTACAAAATCATTTTTGGCCAGCTTACGTATGACAAATGAATATAATGATCATATAATCAACTGCCCAGTTTTAATTGTGTTGTTAATATATCTTCAGTGAACAGAAGCTTATGCACAAAAAAAACCCTGCAGTATAAATCACCATTAATAACAAGATAAATATATCTATTTTGTTTTGAAAGTGTAGATTTTTCCTCACTGGTAGCACAAGTCCCCTCAGAGTGATCTCTCCCGTCATGGCCACATCAGAGCGCACCAGACGGCCACTAAACAGAGAAGCTAGGCATGTTACTATGGTAACGCCAGCAGAGGGTCCATCCTTGGTGACTGCGCCCGCTGGGAAGTGCAAGTGGATGTCGTTTCCCTCCAGAGGGTCCGCACAGCCTGCGACTGCGCAAGGACACACAGCACACACAAATGAAATGGATCGGTCTCTTACTACCGTCAGAGCACGAAGGAAATGTTACAGCAATATCAGCTCAATCAGCCGATGGTTCTAATCAAGGAAACCAGAATGAATCGTTTTCAGTAAATTATATATTAAAATGTATTCCCACCTGTGGGAGGGAAGACTGAATGACTACAAATGGGCCTTATCTGTGTGTGTGTTTGTGTGTATGTGTGTGTCTCACGATTGGTAAGCTGGTACTTCTTAGCATTGCTGCGCAGCCAGGTGATGGCCAGATGAGCCGACTCCTTCATGACGTCACCCAGCTGCCCAGTTAGGGTGAGCTGGCCCTCGCCCTCCATACGACTGGCCTCTACAAACATGATCTCTCCACCCAGCGGAGTCCAGGCCAGCCCTATAGCCACACCCGGCAAAGTCAAGCGCCCAGAGACCTATACACACAAAGAAGCCCACATACACAAGACAGTGTAACTATTAAACTAACTGCAAAGGTAACAGCTCTTTGGAAGCCATCTAGGTTCAACAAAGATAGTATTGTCTTATAAGCAGAAGGGGGAGATAGAACCTTTGTGGCAAAAGTTGTGCCCCAGACAGATCTATTTTTATAGTCGGCCATTGATCAGCCATCTGTAGGCTCTGAATTCCTCTTGAGCATTGCTGTAGAAGTGTTTTACGGGTGAAATATAATGTTATGTTCAACAAAAACAGATGTACATATAAGGTAGTGTGACAAACAATGCTAAAACATGAGGTGCATTGCTACAGCTGAGTGTTTCTCAAAGGATCTCAAACAGCTTCTTTTGAGAGGTTGCTCAAAATCCCATGAGCGTGGTTGGAATGCAGGACTCCAGGCAAACAGCCACTTTATGCTCCAAGCAACAAACTACACCCCACCACATACAGGGTTCGGGGGGACGCTTCAGCAGGTTTGTGAATCAATGAAGAGAAGTGAAACATTCAACCAAGAGAAAACAATGTTCGTTTTACCCTGAAAACCTTTTGCAAAATTGAAATCAATACTGCTTCTGCAGTGCCCTTACCTCCATCTCAAAAATCTGTGGTCCCAAAATGTCCTTCAGGGCAACCTGGTCAATGACGATGGGCATCTCAGGAGGAGCGGACATGTCAGAGTCCACTCCCTTCCCCTCTCGTTCCTGACCTAGTGATGAAAGGTGAAGGTGGAAAGCGATTAAACATCAGATATTTGAGAAGTTGGAAATACAGCATCACTGAAGTGTTTCATAAAGCAGAAGCATAGTGTTATCTGGGTGACTTACAAGAACAAAAAACAAGGCCAGACCAGACTGCAATGAATGAGAGGGTCTTCCAAGCATATAAAATAAAAGGTGTTCCATATTTATCTCAAACTGACACTTTACATGAGGGTAAGTAAGAGAGCAGGAGAACGATAAGAGGGCAAGAGGAAAGAGGTCTACTGATTATTGGGACAGAAGCCCAGTCAGGGGTGAGAGCAGGTGCTGCTCTTCTGTGGGCTGCAACAATGAGTGGTCTAGACATTCACCATAAAGAGGGTGTTAACCTCAAAGGGTTTGCTTATAGACTGTGTGTGAGCATGTGTTTGTATCTGGTGTTCCAGCCCATGGCAAGACTCATTAATATGCACATGCCACTGGCTGCCCACAAGTCACATGACTTGACTGCTAATGATACAAAACGAAGAACAACAGTAAGCATTCAATCTTGAACAGAGAGAAATAGACAGAGAGCAAGAGAGAGAGAGAGAGAGGAGACAGAGAGAGAAAGAAGAGAGAATCAGATACAGAGAGAAGGAGAAAATGAAGGGACCCCAGTCAATAAGAGACAGGGAGATTTTATAATGCAGCAGTTTGATCTACATCTTTTTTGATGTTCCATGCTCTTGAATATGAATGGCATCAGAGAGAGAGAAAGACGGAGAAAGAGAGAGAGAGAGAGAGAGAGCGAGAAAGGGAGAAACAGAGAAGTAAAGAGAGAGAGAAAGCACCTTTTAAAGCCCCCCACCAAAAGAGATCTATAAAAAAAATGTGAGAGGCCAAATGTTTTACTAAAATTTTCTGCCAGTTTACTCTCACCGAACACTGTGAGTTTTCTATAAGCATGAGGGAAGAATTGAGAGACGTTACATCAATAAGACATTACAACTGGAAAGGAGCAGCAGGCAAATGTCTCTGATCACACTCGCACGCACAAGCTTTATTCTGGCCATCTATTATGTCTGTTACCTGGCAACAGGGGCACATATTCAATGAGTAGAGCACGAGCTAAGAGAGCTGCGCTATAGTCTCTCTATCAGCCCTTCCTTCTGCTCTCTCGGCTCGCTCCACAAAGGACAGCAGAGGGGAGGGGAGAGAGGAGCCAAATCAGACTCAACACAGGTTCAGCCGCACACTCCCCCACCCCTGACAGTGCTAAATGGCAGTGTGGTCACTTGTCTTACACAGGAGCAGCTGCACTGAGGCAAAGGGGGAAGAGGGGGCACAAGGGCAGCTGTGTTTTACCCCCCTCCAGCCCACTGCTAAATAACCTGATGACGGCTGTGTGTGTGTCTCTGTTTTAATACCTTTCCAGGATAAAAAATGTCCTGGCTTTGAACAAAAGCCAACAACCCCCTCACAAAATAAGGGAAAACCTACAATGCCAAAATCAGCGAGTGGTCCTGACTTTCTACACAAAGTAAAGTCCTTTCTACAAAATCATTTTGTTTTTGTTTACTGAACTTTAATATAGTTAGTTTTTAGAATGCTTTAGGGTTATTTTATGTTTATCACACATAAATAATGGCAGAAATACACGTGACCGTCGTCATGTGCTTGGTGTGTGTGGAAATGTAATATTGTAAGAAAGTGCGGTTTTGTATTTTTTTGTGAGTGAATTCTGTTTGTGTGACTGTTTTTTTTTTTTATATATATAGTCTGATGAGAAAATGGAACTGTGCTCAGATCAGCAGTCTTTATGGAGCAGAGAAACCACAACCAGCAGTGCAGGTGAGGTACCTGTCTCAGAGCGTGCACACACAGTTGTATACAAAATATTGCACACCCCGGTCACATTTAACATTTTGTTAATTTTGCTGAAAAGAAGTTAACACTCGTCGACTTGTATATGACTTTGTTGATCATTTTAATGCATAATTTTTCCTGAACATCATATTCTGATGTATGTCCTGTTTTGCCATAGGTTTTCTGTGTGGATAGTGCTTGTATACCTGTCTATGAGTAATTTTGGACAATATAGATATAATTTATAGTTTTGGACAATACAGATATAATTTATAGTTTTATCCTTAACCTTTAATTTCAGATCATCAGTTAGTTACTTAGTCAAAGGCTGTTGTGTAAGCACAAAACCGTGGGAGCCTTAAGGCTTAAGGCCTAATGAGTGATGTAAGATCAGAGACCTTACAAATATAACACATGAACTAAAGGAGTGCCTAAACTTTTACAAATGACAAAATATTTTTGGTTTTTTTTATGTAACATTATTTTTGTTATTTTTAATATAATTAATTATATTAGGAATCAATTAATATAATTAATTATATTAGGAATTAATTATATTAGGTACTCTTGAGCAAGGTACCGTCCCCACACACTGCTCCCCAGGCTCCCCCCATTGGTGGCAGCCCACTGCTACATTTGGTGAATGGGTTAAATACAAAGAACGAATTTCACATTGTTTACACTGTGTACTGTGCTATGGTGTTTTCACACATGACTATAAGGGGCCACTTTACTTTGCTTTACTTTAAAACTAAGTTATGTAGTTATGAGAGTTGCTGGGATGATGCTGGGACTGACTTAAGAAGGCCATCAATCAGTCAAACTTTTCATGGTCTATAGCAGATAGATCCTGAAAAGAAAAGTCTCTGATGGTAAGCTACACCCGTACCAGCCTCAGGCTCACTAGACGATTCTGTTTTTGACAACTTGTGACCTTCTGCAACCTTCACAGCCACAGCCCGACAAATGGCCCCAATCTTCCTTTCCAAAGAACGCACACCAGCCTCTCGTGTGTACCTATACACACACACACACACACACACACACACACACACACACACACACACACACACACACACACACACACACACA
>JBBJLS010000018.1:15543382-15586871 GCA_037577275.1 Bryconaethiops microstoma
CACACACACACACACACACACACACACACACACACACACACACACACACACACACACACACACACACACACAATACTAGTTTTGACATAATCTGTTAAATATCAGCTGCTGTTTATGCTGTGTTAAAATTTTATGATGAAAAGAATAAATTAGAAAGGATATTTATGAAAACATCTTGTTCCATAAACTTACTTTTGAAAAGTGTACTTTTGAAAAATTACCCTGTAAAGTTGACTTTTGAGGATGTGTGTTTTGTTCCAACAACACAACATATAAGCAATATTTTAGATACAGCATATAAAATTATTTTTATTTCTCTAAAGCATTACGGGGGCTTTGGTATTTAGCTGATGACTTGAATCTGGTGTATTAAATCAGATATAACAATAAACACAAAGCTGAAAACTGACCTGCCTACTAAGATTGTACCTGTGGCCACGGATGTCTGACTGGTCACACACTCCTCCCAGGGCGATGCGGTGGAACTCCCTGCCCAGAGTGCGGGCGATGGAGCGGCCCACACTGGTTTTACCCACACCTGGTGGCCCTACAAAGCACAGGATGGGGCCTTTGAGAGTACTCTTGAGCTGTCGCACCGCCAGGTACTCCAACACTCTCCTTTTCAGCTTTTCCAGGGCATAATGGTCATTGTCCAGTAGCACCCGAGCAGCCCGGATGTCTAGACAGTCTGAAGAGAGCAGTGAGCAGGCTGTTATAGGGTATAAAAGTACTAATGTATCAACAGATTGCTTTCTGCTTTACATGCATACACAAATGCAGCTGAAAGCAATCTGAACATTCTGTTAAAGACATGAATTTTTCCTATCTTGTGTAACAGAATACGCACGCATGCACACACACAGCTGTCCCATAATATAAACAAACTGGGTGCAGAATCTTCTTTATGGCTTTCACATGGAATTTGTCAGTAGGAGTGTGTTCTTATTAGAGCAGAACGGCAAATTCAGCATCTTGTATGTGTGTGTGTGTGTATATACACCATTATTTTCTTATTTTCCCTGTCTCATATATATATGTATATATATATACACACACACACACACACACACACACACATATACATACATATACATATATATACATATACATATACATATATATATATATTTTAAGGATCAAAAGTTTTTGAACACCATAATGTAAATCATGGAATCCATGTATAAACCAAAATGTATTCTAAAGATTTGATTAGTCAAAGTAGCCACCTTTCACAGATTTAACAGCTGAACACATTCTTTCTACAACGGAAATCAAATATTCTGCAGAAAGTTCCTTCCAATTCTGTTGTCATAAATGTGTGCACTTGTAGGTTGCTTTGCTTTCACTCTTCTGTCCAGTTCATCCCAAAGCAGCTCGATGAGGTTTAAGTCTGGAGACTGTGTTGGCGACTCCATGTTTTCAAGCTTACCATCTTGTTCTTTTTTCCTAAGGTTGTTCTGGCATAGCTTGGACTTTTATGTTTTAAGTCATTACCTTGCTGCAGGATGAAACCTTGACCAACTAGGTGCATAGCAGAGGGTACTGCATGGCACTGCAGAATGGTGCTTCTCACTCTGTACAAGTCACCCAGACCCCAGACTCCTCCATGTTTGACAGTTGATGTCACACCAAGGAATCATCCATTCGCCAACTCGGCAGCATACAAAAATCCTGCGTGATGAACCGAAGATCTTCCAGTCTTCAGTAGTCCACGAGTGGTGTTCCATGGCCCAGGCAAGCCTCTTTTTCTTATTTTAGCTTCATAGCAATGTCTGTCAAACCTGCAACTCTGAGTCTTCTTTTTACAGTAGGAACTGAGACTTGCTTACTACAACCACTATTAAGCTGTGCTTAAAGGTGTGGTCCTGTGAGCCGCCTATCACGCAAGCTGTTTACTCTCAGAAACTTGTCTTCAGATGCTGTTGTGGCTGTGGGTCTGCCAGATCTCTTCCATTCAGAGTTTCGCCCAGTTTCTGAGTGCCTTTAGATGGTGAAGGAGACAGTACTTTCTGACACCTTGACTTTCTTCACCATCATAACACTTTTAAGTGTTATGATGGTCTGTATCTCTTCCATTTAATTGCCTATTTCTTGCCATTTTATAGCAACACACTACTTTCTGCAGTACAATAACGCTCATGATGGTATGGTACCACAGTGTGTTCCAACACTACTTTTATACAGACAGAGAGGGTTGTAAGTAGTCAGGAAACGTTGGGGCACTTGTAGGGATTTGTAGCACCAACAAAAGGCCTTATTGTATAATTGTACACTGTACATTACTGTCCACTTTTGGGTAACCTTGTATCTTTTTTAACCTCTGGCAGTTCACAACTTACATTTGTACTATTTCAAGCTATTTACTGGACCTGAACTGCTTGAATTTCAATGAAAAACTGGGGTGTTCAAAAACTTCTGACTGGTAGTGTATAGGACACACACAAACACACACACATAGGCATATATATATATATATTTGCCTCATGAGACTCTGTCCTCCCCTTGATACCCATCTGTTCATGTATGGGGAGAAATGTTCTATGAGTGTGTGTGTGAATAGATGAATATATGCACTGAATATGTACCATACTTTGATAATCTATCAAAACGCAAATGGAATGATGAAGGTACAGTTCCAGATGCTGTTGTTAAACTGGCACTACATACTGTCAATTACCCAACTACAGAGACCCCGCTGTGATTAACACTGTAAAAATTAAATGAAAGCAAAAAATCCCCCTTGTGGCCACAAAGTATAGTGCAGTCACATATATGTCCAAGACAGTAAATGAATGCCAATCTAAGCAATCTTTTGATCTTAGTGAGAAAGCAAAAAGAAACAGAATATCTCCCCAAAAAACACTATTACTATTATCAGTAGTGTGGGAGAGGTTCTGTTGATTTTCTGAGAGAAAATAACATATCATCTAAATTTTGGTATGCAGTATGTCTTTATTTGCTAAGTGTAACATATTGGAAAAAACAAATGTGCCATAACTAATGCACGGGCCATATTTTATGTTTTGCCATTTTGCTAATGTGTTGACTACAGCAAATAAACAGTGACTGTGCACCAGTGCACAAAGCAAGGTCCATAAAGACATGGCTGGATGGGTTGAATGTGGAAGAACCCTGACCTGGCCAAACAGTAATTAAACAATTTTATAGCAATGTGAACAATGAACACTACATGCCATTTGCCTGGTAAATAAAACTGGGTCTCACCTGTGGTGCTCTTGCTCCATGGCAGTTCTACCATGAGTTCCAGGTAGTTACGTGTAAGGGCGTACTCCGGCATGGACTGAGGCATCTTCTTCAATCTACACAGAAGTGTAATTACATAAAGTCTTATGAAGACATTAATTAAATATGTTGTGGTACATTACATATATCAGCATTAATATGTTACATATATTACATATTTTACAGACATTCCCAGTTTAGCATACTAAAATCTCTTTATACAGTTCAACCATATAAAAGAGGACCAAGAGATGCAAAATCTTGTTAGCTTAAGCAGAATATTCAATAATTATCTTATTAATACATATTTATTCTCTTGTTTATATAGTTCTCATACAACAGTAGCTCCCCAGCTTTTTTAGTCTAAGGGCCCCTATGGCGATAGTAGTGGTAGTAGCCTCTTACTCCCCTACCTCACCAAACAGTATTAAATTATAATATTTTTCCCCAAATAAGTACCACATTTTATATACTGCCAAAGCAGTTTTAATAAACTATTAAAATTACAAATGTAATCTTTTTTTTTAATGCCCCCATTTTATGAATGTTGCAGCACTGGTGGAATATAACGGTCAAATGGAAAGGAAGCGTACATACCGTTTAAGCTCTTTCAAACAAACCCTTAGGGCTTGGTCAGGCATGCCTGACTCCTTCACTTTCCTCTCCAACACAGTCATGTCATCACCATCCTCATCCTCACCATCTTCCTCAAGAGAGAACTGGCGCCCAGGAAAAACGCCGCCTTTGCGGATTGCTAGCACCTGCAGGAGAAGGAGGAATAACAGGACAGAGATTGCTGCCAAAAACAGAAGGGGAAAAAGAGCATGTGGTGAGAAGAGACAGAAAAAATGATTGAGAGGCCTACCCTCTTCTCATCATCTGGTCTAAGTTTGCGGGTTTTCTGTAGCAGTTGGAGCCCCTCAATCTGTCTGGTGAGCAAAGGGAGAGTCTTCTTAAAGCGCTCCTCCAAATCTACAGCGTCGAGCACCTATCACCGACAGGTAAAGCTTACATGAATGAGCTGCAGAAAGCTTGGATATCGTTACCAAATACAATTAATGATTAATAATACACCGATTTTATACTAGGGCTGACAGGTAGATAGGTCTGCATAATTAATAGAATTTTTATCATTACTGCAATATGAGCTGATGTCTGAATTATTAACTAACCTATTATAATACTGAATGTTGTGATTATTCTCACTTATGTAAGATATGTGTAATGCAGTAAAGGTATGAGACAGTCAAAAACACTATTTTGATTATAATTTACTGCTGCTCATATCGTTATTGCAATATCCAATAGCAGTGTAACAACGCATTGAAAAATTATAATACTACAATACAAAAATGTGGCAATGTACATAATGGACATGTAATAATGCATCATGGTATTACACTTCTTGAAAGGTATGTAAACCATCAGCAGCAGTTTTTAAATGTTTATGATACCGTACCACACTCATTCCACTTTGTAACTCACCACAACTGAAAACAGTCATGATTTGTCTTCATTCAAATATTGTTCAAAATATTTTATCATACAACACATTTCACACACATATTGTGCAAGCCTTATTTACTACTAAATAGGTCTCACACATTGAGAAGTTTTTTACTGTTGACATCAAAACAAAAAAGAGGAAACCTGCAGACAGAATATAAATCAATTGTATTTAAAAACTTAAGCAAGTAATTAACTATGTAAGTACCTTTGAATAGTGAAATCATATAGCAAAAAGAAATCATAATAATAGCTTTAGATATCTATGGGTAAATGTTACTTTATGCACTGGATTTCTAAGCAAACTGCACAGTTACACATAAAAATTCACAGTGTGGTTGTGTACCTGGAGCTTCTCTGTGTTGGAGGTGCGGATCATGGAGGCAAGTACGTCAGGCAATGTTTCTCTGGGTAGGCTGTCTAGCAATCGTCTCAGCTTTGCCACCACAGGAACTGACATATCCAGCATCCCAACCAGCTGCACAAACAGAGAAACCAGCAGGAGGGATGAGGAAAATCAAGTACTTGCAACATGCATTAGTTCTGAGGAAATTCTCAACCTGATATGTTACTTTTGTGTATGTGTATGCAAACATTTACCTGTACTGCAGCCTGATAGAACCTCTGAGAGAGTTCCTTCAGTTCTCCATCCAGCTGTTCTCCCTCCGTGTACTGTTCCAGCCTGTCCAGCTGCTCCACCACAGCCAGAGGGAAAGGCCGCTCCCTCAGCAGCTGCAGCACACGGAAGCGGCACAGGCCTGTTATGAGCAGTGTGTAGTGCGGCTTCGGCCAGTTACTGCCCACCACCTGCACAGCCAGTCCTGCTGTGCCAATACTACAACAACACAATTGCAGAAATTTGGTGAACCAGTTAAAGGAAAAGGCACACACATTCCAACACGCACTACAGAACCAAATCTGTAATCCTAATGTTTACCAGTAGAGTGTTTTTTTTTAGAAAACAATATGAATGGATCAAGTAAATTTAGAGCAGATTTTGAATTACTTAAACACTAATTCCTGAAAGCAGTCTTAAAAAACAATATTTCCATAATGTAAATGACCATGATTTAGTATTTTTGTTACTACAGTTCAAAATATATCTAGCAGATGGCAATAATATTAGTCAGCGCACTGTATGTTGCTATAGAAGGGCTTTTGTTCAAATACAACTTGTATATTTGAGCCACACAGATATAATGGTGCAAAAAATCAGAATTATCATTTGTTGATGTCATGGTTTTAGTTTTTGTTTTAGTCAGTTTCTTTTCTCTCATTTAGTTTGACTCTGAGGCTTTGAGATTTGTGGTTTAGTGTCAGGCTCACGAGTTACTCAGCATCAAGTATCATTATACTTGAGATTCATCACACTTGCAGTTTCTTTATACTAATCCCTTATCATAAATTCTGCACTAAGCATTTTACTTGTTGTCTTGATTATTGCACACTTGATTCCTTAGGCATCCATTTTGCTTTATGAGCTTAGGTGAGCTTAATCCAATACCTCTGGGATGAGTTGGAGTGGTGTTCACGATCCAAAAAAAATCATCCAACAACAGTACCTGAACTCACTATGTTCTAATATTCCGACATCGAGTGTGAGAGCCTTCCCAGATGTGTGAAGGCTTTTACTGCTGTGAAGCAGGTACAAAAGCCGTATTATTTCACTTGATTTCAGAAAAAAAAAAAGATTTATAAGTAGGAGTTCATAAATGTTTGGATACATATGTGTGCATATGCATTTATTTATTTATTTATTCATTTTTTAAATTATATATATATTTATTTATTTCTTTCTTTCTTTCTTTCTTTCTTTCTTTCTCCCTCCCTCCCCTTGGTCTCGCTGGAAGATGAAAAACTATAGGGGTCTGTTACGATGTAAAGTACCCAAACTGGTCTGGTTCTTGAGGCACCCTGCCCTGCACATTTTAATACACCCACTTCAGCTCAGTGAGGGGTTGGTAATGAGCCGTTTAGTTAAACCAGCTGTGAAAACACTTACATGTGCAAGACAGGGGGCCTCCAGGACCAGGGTGAAAAAAAAAATGATTTAATTCTGAAATAATACCTTTGTTTTATGACAAATTAAATGAGCCCTTTTTGCGTAACGACCACACAAATGTGGTTAATCTTAAATTTAAATGCAGAACTTGGGACTTGGGGACCAGCTGAGCTTAACTTTAGGGGCCTAACCATATATACCAGTCATCTGTTTTCTA
Organism: Bryconaethiops microstoma; assembly: GCA_037577275.1. Classification (NCBI taxonomy): domain Eukaryota; kingdom Metazoa; phylum Chordata; class Actinopteri; order Characiformes; family Alestidae; genus Bryconaethiops; species Bryconaethiops microstoma. The sequence continues at coordinate 15,550,351 of JBBJLS010000018.1, forward strand.
TTCACACTCTTTTAGTGCAAATCAACGATTTGGAGCAATATAATATAGTTAAAAAAGAAAGACAAAACGAAGAGGAACAATCAAAGCTGAACAAATACTGAACGGTTTGGGCAGCGATGAGTTGTGTGGCTGATGACATTTGACCTACATTAGTAAAGCTACAGGCTACACTGCTGAACTGCACAGTCACTTTGAACTGTCCAGGTCCAAACACGAGGTTAAAGTCTATCTATTGCGACAGGGATAATTCCAGAAGAAAAAACAGCTCATACTGAATATATGTGGACCTATTTACTTAAATTATATGGAGAGCTTGCTGGCATCATTTGCCATGTGTATGGAAGCAAACGTTTAGCATATAAATTGCAAGGATTATGCTTGTGCTGCTCTTAAGACATGCTGATACACTGATAATTAACCTTACGTATAAATACAAGCCTCTATTGTCACTGAATAACATTATTATTAATTGCCTTCAAGTGTCAGGAGTAAATATTAATTCTCCCTCCAGTTGCTTGTTAACGGTTAGCCTCCCTGCTAGCTTGGACTAGCTATGGAGCCCTGGAGCTGGAGCTTTTCCCCTCACCTGTGTAAGGGAGGCAGCTCTTCGCTGTCATGCTCGGGGTCTTTGGTGTTGGGAATGATTCCTATAATGGTGCTTTTTAGCGAGGTCCCTTTCAGCAGCCTGCTCTTCACGAGCTGCATGTTCCTCGCCGAGTCCACGCTGAGCCTGGTGGTGGAGCCGGGCAGCAGCACTCCCTCATGGGTTAGCAGCAGAGGCAGTCGGCTGGGGATCTGGATTCCGCTTTTGGAGGACATTGTAGCGAGTTTATGTTGTATTTTAGTTAAATTCCGACTCTGTCGTTCAGTTACAGCCCACTGTCAGAGTCCAGACACTGCAAAACAACATACACGTACGGCAAACACGGAAGGACAAAGTTTGTGAGGAGAACAGTAAACGACCGGAGTGGAGGGGGCCCGGGTCCTCCGTGTTCAGAAAACAGCGAAGTGTACATTCTGTCATACATTCACACACCGCAGTACACAGTGTGAAAAATGTGAAACTCTCTCTCTGTATTTAACCCATTCACCAAGTGAAGCATGGGCAGACAGCTAACCAGCAACCTGGAAGCAATGTGCAGGGACTGTACCTTGCTCAATCGTACATCAGTGGTGCCATCAGCAGTCCTGGTATTCGAACCCACGACCTTCTGATGTTGGACGAGAAGGCCTGGCTCGCAACCTCTCTTCACTGGAAGTAAGGGGCCATTTGAGTTCAATAATTAAGAGGCGTCTCTCAATACTTTTGTCCATATAGTGTATGTATGTATTTGTAAAAACGTATGTACAGCAAAAAGAATTACTAGGTAGTAGTTTAGAAGTGCTCAGAGTAAAAATGACCTTAATGTTGTGTAGTTTTTCTTCCCCAAAATAGCCCCGAAATCATTTTTTAAACATTTTTTACTTATTCCAATATGAACTCACCATAATCGGTATTACTCTTTGTATTACATTTATATCACACAAGATCAGAACTGTGTGATAGGAGACAAATATGTACCTTTAGTTGTTTTACTATTCTCTCTCTATTTTATTATACTGCAGAATAAATGTTTAGGCATACTTGTATCAGGACTGTGAAGCCTGCTGTGTACAAAGAGGACACATAGGGGCGACAAAGATCCATTTATTTCCTTTTTTTTTTTTTACAACATGGTAGTTTCCAGAACATTCTGTAGCCATCTCAAAATAAATAACTCTTAAACAGCATATAAAATATATATAACATAAATCTGGTTCAACTTAAAAAACTTTTACTGCAGATACATTATAGTTTCGGCACAAAGTGATGTGGGCAGTAAACCTGCATCAAAGCGCACAGCGAAGGCAGTAAGGATAAAGGAATGTGCTGACCAAAAACCAGCAGTCAGCAAAACATCTGCATGCAGTTTATACATATAGAAAAAGAGACTCTGTCACTTACTTATATTACCTGTACAATAACCCAAACACACACACACACAAACACACTCACACTCACTCGCACAATAATGATTATATACTGTTTTGGCACACAACATCGAGAGCATCATTAAAAATGCTTTTAATGCCCTTTTGGCAGTATAAGTCTGGGAGTGGAGTAAATGGTATAGTAGTAATGTTTCTTATAGCTCATAGCTATTCACCTCCAGACTGGACCCCAACATATGTACTTTTACTTGGACAACATGGTTTAAAAGCAGGACAGTCTCTGTTTTATTTTTAGAGAGGTACTGCCTGATGAGTAGGCAAAGTAATTAATAAATTGATTAATATGTTTGAGAGCAGAAGCTCTGAGTGCTGATGGCCTTTGCATGTTTTCCGACAGGGAAACCTCATGTAGATCAATAATGGCATTACAACGAGGAGCAGGAAAATAGCAGGCCAAGCATACCACCACACATTGTGGGTGACATACCAAAAGAGAAATAATAGTACATGGCACGCAAGAGGGTCTCCTCAAGTCGGCTGAGGTGTTGTTGCGTTCCTCTTTCTCCAGTGGAGGATGTTGCAGTCTGGTGATGGTGGTGGAGGGAGATAAAGAGAAGGACAGTTAAGTGGATTATACTTAGCATCATAAAAAATATTGTCATTAGAAAAAATAAAAAAATGAAAAAAATACTTAAAAGTTATTAAAAGCAAGGTCATTGAATTTTTTTTACTGTGCTAGTAGTCATCAGAGAGATCAGCGGTTACCTTAAAAGTCAAATGCATTTATGCACTCCAGACTCCAGTATTAATCTTATGGCTTTTTATCCAGTAACTACTGTGAATTATTCAACAGCTGCTATAAAGCTAATAGTTCAGGCTTGTATTAATGAGTGAGCATTGAAAGGCTGGACTTGTTAGCAAGTCCTTACAGGATAAAAGGCTAGACTGTAGACCTAATTCCAGACTACATCCAGAAACTAATTACATAGTAATCACGGTCTGTGGTCATCCTCAGACGTCACTCACGGGTATGTGCAACATGTTTTTGGAACAAGCGTTTGCTGGGGGGCACTAAATCAACCGTGGCGGGCCAGTAGAGGCACGGGAGGTCTGACACCTCCGCATGCACAGCTTGAATCACATGCCACCGAAATCAGATACCAGAAGGATCAGACACACTCGTCTCGCTTGTCATGGAAGAAACGTCGTTGACTCAATCCCCCCAGCATGTGTTCCCGCTCACGGAGTGCGATGGTGGTTAGCCACAAACTAGCAACTCTAACATTGAGGCCCTGTGGTTTTACACCACCATGTTGCAAACACTGACCAACCCGAGCATAACAACAAGGCCTTAGGACATAGTGGAAGTACCCGTCTCAATGGGCTTTATCATTTTCCTCAGGAAACCTGTTTTACTGTTTACACATATGTGGGCAAACTCAGCAATGAGATGTCGACTGATCAAATTCCTATGGCCAAGCAATCTAATCAGTGACATATTCACAAAGGGCTCACTCTGTGTTGTGTAATAACATGCAAGTACATGTTCATTTATCATTTCACTTTCAAAAACAATTCCTATTTTGTCAAACCAGTTTTGCATGTTTTCACATAAAGAACAGCTCTGTCCTGTAGATCTATATGAATTTTCCCCAATAGTCTTAAATGATGTAACCCAAAAAACAATAAAAGGAGAAATCCCAAGGTGATGCAAGGTTTTGTACTGAAACTTTTCACTGTATAGCAGGATAAAGCTATAAGGCAGGACGAAGGAGCAAAAGGTCGAGAATGATCACTTACAGTCATACTCATCGCCAGCTCTTAAGAAACATTCTTTAAACAGGCAGTGCATGGTCCGATAGCAGTTGTCCAGTAAAGATTTAGGTGTGACCAATCTCCATTCCTGTGCAGTTGTGCTGCCTATGTTTTCAGGGACCTCAAATTCTGGGTCATCCTGTGTCATACACACAAACACACAGACATCATCATCCTCATGATCGTCATCAGCATCATCATTATCCTTATCATCACCAGTTTTACTCACAAACAAAATGAACCTGAGCTCATATCAAATACAAGAAAACCGACCCCACAGGCCTAAACAACAAAGTTATTGTGTAATATAACAAATAATGTTTCTTTCACTGCCATGAGGTTTGAAGACAAAGAATATCAATATGAGTACATGCCTGAGAGGTCACACATTGTCTGGTCACATGATCCCAAAGAAGGGTGAATAAGAAATGGTATTGTTTGTAATAATAGAGGGAGGCAGCATGAATTCAAAAAGTTGAGGCAGTTGCTCCAAGGGGCTGGACACAGGCAGGCTTTGTCCTTACCGGGTTTTTGTGACTCTGCTCAAAGATCCTGAAAACGTTCTGGAGTTCTGTGAGGTATCTACGTCGTGTTGGGTGCCTCTCTGGCAGAACCTGCAAAATCTTCTTTATGCTTGCCTGAGCCACACTGAGCCACAGGTTCTGCAGAGCCGGCACGGCCACTGGTTCTTCACGGTTCATCTAGGACAGCGAGGGAGAAGATGAGAGAGGAGAAGACAGTGGACAGGAAGCAGCACAGGAAATAAAAGAGGAACAGACAAGGAAATCACAACCCCAGAGGCAGTTATGTGAGTCAAGAACAGGAGAAATGAATGAATAGAGTAATAGTCAAAGAAGAAAACAGTGATTAACTCAGGAAAGGATCAAACTGAGCGTGGGTGGATACTGTGGAGAGTGTGGGATTAAGGCATAGAGGTCCAGTGAGTCAGAGAGTTTGGGGTCAGGAGCAGTGGGGCAGTTGCTCACCAGCCTGCTGATGTTGCGCAGTCTGAAGACCTCCTCATAGTTTACTTGAATGGTGTAGTTTATGGGGAAGTTCTGCTTCTACAAAAAGTAAAAATTGACATTTTGTCAAAAGTTATTCAATTCAGTCTCAGTCAATGCTATTCAGTTTTCTTAAAAGGGCGCCTAAGCTCCTCATTTTTGTTTCCTGCAAAGCTGTTTATGACTGATCTTCTTTGTCATAGCTGTGAGAAAACCGTAAAGGCCATTTTTAATTCTTTGTGCCATTTGAAAATGCCACCTACCCATTGTATTACATGACCATGGCATCAAAATGTACCAATAGAAATACCCTAGACTTACCAAATGTAAATTACAAGCATTAATGTAACAAATGTTTTTTTTTATTTTACTGTAGCCATTTACCATTTTAAAAGTGACACTAAATTTTAAAAAATGTCTAAATGGTATTTGGTTTTACCAGGTATCGTCTCCTTAAGGTTGAGTTCAGATGATCTTTGATAGTGTGCAAATCTCTGCATCTGTTTGACATCGCATTCGTCCACACTGGCAATGCACACACCAGACCTACAGGGACAGAAACAGCTGTCAGACAACAGCGTAAACACAGTGGAGTGAAATCTGCACTGTTGTATCAAAGTATGAAATTACAGTTTACACAAGAGGATGAGTAACATGTGGGGAGTTGTGTCTCTTAACAGGCAAACACATTTAATTTCTCCAGGAATAGTCATAAAATATACTTTTAATCCTTGCTAGGCACTGGCACTTGTCCAACAGATGACTAACTCAGCTGGAGGTCTGCTAGTAGGACAGTTCATTTCTGTCGAGTTTCTGAAAGCAAACTTACTGTTGGACTCTCAAAATGATTAGACGCTACAGTTGCCTCTTGTCAAACAAAGTAACCACAACAAGTAACACATGGCCAACCTGATTTACCAACTTTCTAAGATGTTTATCAAGACTTCTGATCCAATACAAAGTATTCAATCAGCAAGTGTGTTCTTCAGGCAGTCATTTCTTCAGGTTAAAAATGTAAAGTGTGTGAGGAAGAAAAAGCCTTTACAATTCAGATTAAGGTACTGAAACATGAAAGCTAGCACACTTAATTCAGGCGTAAAATCACTTTAAAGGCCCAGTAACTCTCTTCTTTCAGCAAAGGGAGAGAGTGTGAAAGGTAGGTGCTGTCTCGACTGAGTTCAAGTCAAAACCACAAAACCACTCCTGATCTTACAAAGAAAAAAATCTATTTCAACATAACCCAAAGGCTAACACTTCTGCCAAGCACATATTATGCACTCTAGAAAAATGACCAAAATATTCTATTTCCTCCGAAGGCCTTCCAAAGTCTATGTATCGCCTTCCCCTCCCTGCAATAAGGAAAACAACAGCAAAAATAAATCAAACCCTAAGTAAACGCTTACAAGCTATAATGTCACAATGCAATAACCTCTGCTACTCTACCACATTGTAATTCACGTGTGGTCAGAGGTATATTACATAAAGTGGTCAAACATGGCTTACAGAAAGTTTTTCTCATGGAGACTCTCGCTGAGAACACAAGGATTGAGGCCACAGAGATTTGCTCCTGTGTCTATTTTAACAGAGGTTTTGATAGTTAAAGATAAGTGATTGTGACTGCATAGCCTGAGGCCACGGGAGAAACAAAGACAGTGAGAGACAGATGCAGAGAGAGACAGAGAGAGAGGAGAGAGAGAGAGAGAGAGAGACTGCAGATGGATGTCACTCTGCCATCGTTGTCGTGTGGTTGGCCCCTGCGGTAGACTTGCAATTCAGACGTTGCCAAAGAGACGGACAGTCAGCAAAGTCTCAGAGCACATGGAAAACCCTCCAGAAAGCTGCTGGAATTTGTTCAGCCACAGGACCCCAGTCTATATATATTTATGGGTACGGACCACTCTACCCCCGCACACTTCTGTCTGAACTCACGCTCCCCTCACCCTGTTTCTCCACCTCTCACTGCCCTTTTGCTTACATTTGACAGATTGCAGTCTCTTCAGTACAGGAAGTGGTGAGATAGAAAAAAAATATATTTTGAGTTCTACAGAAGCAATGAGCGCATCAGGAACATGAGCTTCAACACAAAAACTGGTCAAATGCGTAAGTGTCAAACCACAGAAGCTCTCCAAGATCTCTGCTTCAAAATCATACATGCATCCTTTTATCTCACTCTGAAAGACACACAGTAAAATGAGCTTGCTGATGGACTCCTAAATCCACTCAACACTGTCAAAAGGTTTTCTCATCTTCATTCAGGAAGTCCTCTACCTGATTACTCGGGCAAATTCTCAAAACCTACCAGCAGAGCTATTGAGCGCAGAGGGACGATGTCTCTTTCAGCTCAGTTGGTCCTTTCAGTCATATTCAGAAGACAAGAGGCCACCACCTCTGATCTGATCTTTACATATGGAACAGATGCCACCAGAAGAGATTGTTTAAAGTTAGAGTGACAGAGGTTCCTACTTACCTAGAAGCCCCCTGAGGAGCCAAGTCTCAGACCGAACCATGTTTCTTTTTTTTAAACTTGAGGCTTTACAGAGAAATTCAGTTGTGGACGGTTCCAGATATCAGGCTAGGCCTCCTGCACGTTCAGCCTAAAAGGGCAGGCACAACATCAGGCAGTGTAAGCACGAACACAGCACATCATCACACTGATTTCCAGATTTCAACCCTGAACAACATGCAAACAGCTGCCTTCATATTTAATTAGAACGATGCTTTATATTAAAATGAAGTGCTGAGGATTAATTAGTGTCAGGCACATCTAAGATTCTGAAAGTGGACCAGCAGCAATGGAATAACCTGACCCAATCATATTTCTTAAACAAGTAGATATTGCTACAGTTACTGAAAATGGAACATGGTTTGTGCTAATATTCTTCAAAGTCAGTAGTGTAAAGTAAGTCCAGATGATTTTTTTTCCCCTCTGACCCTCTCTCACTGAGGAAAAATAAAAATTCCTCGCATAGACTGTCATCCTGTCACAGGCTCAGTTGTACTTAGCTAAAATGCCCCTTGAATGGAGATTTCAGTCAATTATATAACTAAGTCAAGGACCCGGTTCGCCAAAACATGTTCACCAAGTCTGATGTCAAATTTTCCAACTGAATACCAGTTTTCCACTATTATTTTTCCCTCCAAAAGCTTACCAGTTATTGCCTCGTGCCCAAGTAAACAGCAGGATGTGATTTTTCATCTGAGCCAGACGTGTACCTGATGATGCTCCAGCAGGACCAACTGAAAGAGAAAGGAGTAACAGTTACACACGGTAATAATGGAATAGAAACTAATAGAAAACGATATAACCTAGCATAATATAATATAATACTATGTAATATGATATAGTATAATAGAATAGAATAGAATAGAATAGAATTACAGTCTGCCTCCCCTTTGAGTAATGAAAACAAAAAAGCCTATTGAACACTAAGAGCAGACCTTAGAGCGCACATAAAAAGGTGTTCTAGGCGAGGCCGAGGCGGACATGAACAAAATCCCGTGAATGTGAAATGGAAAAGCAGGCGCATTGCGCAACGGCAAGCACATGTCAGCAAATCGAAGAGAAGTACAAAGGCATGGGGTTCATATACCTGCAAAAGCAACTCGCTAAAAGTGCGTCCTGGTTTTTGCGCAAAGCTCAATAAGGCGCGAAGGACAGCGCAGCACCTGCGCAACACCTGCGCAGCACGAAAGGCGGGCAAAATCACACAAACCTTTGTTTCGACACTCGCGATTTTTCCCCCTCTGGTCTTAAGGTGTGTGCTGCTCTCGTAAGGCGCTAAATGTGCCCGTCCGTCGCCAGTGCCGAGGGGGGAGAGGGTCTTAAATGCGCGCCCCCGAGTCGGAAAGCCCAGGCAAAAGACAGAAGCGCTGTGGAAACTCCCGGAGCCCCTCCTCTGTACACTGACCCTCGTTGTTCACACTGGTCTCGAGCCTACAGACCCTCCTCCGACCTCACCATGTGAGCAGAGTGAGCTCAGCCTTACTTTCACTTTCGAACAGCCTTAACTCGTCACCAGCTGGAGTGAAATAACATCAGAACTGCGGCCCTTTATTACAGCCTGCCCCAGCTCTCTCGCTCTCTGAGCCCTCCTGCTTTACTCAGTTACACACAGACACACACACACACACATACACGCCCACATCCCTGATACCAGTCTGTGCTTGGGGCTACACAAAGGCCTCTTAATGTCCAGCCCAGTGTCCCCCCCAAAAGTCCAAGAGGCCAGCTTTCTCACTGGGCACCTGTGTCCCCACAAACGCACACCCTGACACACAGTAGTTTGTTTATCTTTGTCAGATTTCCGTAGATTCTTCTCTAGTGTGGCAACATGGTGCCCACTTCAAAGACACCCCTAACCTCATATCAGTATAACCAAAACGAAACCTTATTGCTCTCCTCCTTTTTCAAAACAAGCTGCATTTTCTCATTTTAGAGACCAGTCAAGTGAAGACAAACATGTTCCTGCTATCAAACCGGGGACACACAAAGACTCTGTCCTGTTATTGGGGTATTAACATTTGCTTCTGTGTCTGAACAGCCAAGTACTGTCCACACCTAAGTAATTCAAAGTGACTCTAACAAAAGGGCAATTGTCTTATCTATCTATTTGTCTGTCTGTCTGTCTATATATCTATCTATTTAAAACAAAAAAAGTTGAAAGATGATCAAGACATTTTTGACTTTTTCAACTTTTCATACATATTGTTTTAAATATTACTTGTCCAATTAAATGTATTTATCTAAACTTCCAAGCATCTTATGGACTCATGTAAAATGTTACATTTATACAAAAACATTACGTGGAACCTCTTACTTAGGGTTCTGAAAAAAATATACTGGGTGTATATCAATTTCAACTAAAACTATGTATTAAATAACAGATTTAAACAGGCTTGGTTGACACTTCTGCTCAGAAAGCCTTCCCACAACCCTGCTCAGCTTGAGAATAATAGTCCTGTTGCTTCAATTCTTATCTGGAATTCTGAAAAGTCAGTTTTCAAACAAGTCTCAGAATTTCTCTTTGGGAATGACCTCCTAGATCCAAACCAATCTGGTTTCAAGAGTGGCCATTACACTGAAATAACTCTGCTGTCTGTGACTGAAGCCTTAAAAGCATCCAGAGCAGCAGCTCAGTCCTTCTAGCTCTCATCCTCCTGGATCCATCAGCTGCCTTCAAAACAGTTGATGACAGTATCCTTCTATCTGTACTCTTAAGAATCTCAGGCAGAGCTCATGCTTGGTTCAAATCTTACCTCTCTGGACGTTCATTCAAGCTATCATGGTTGGAACAAACATCACCGTCCCATCATCTTCCCCCTGGAGTCCCCCCAGGATTAGTACTGGGCCCCTTACTCGATTTACACCATCTTCTTGGACTTCCACTCTCATGGCTGCTCTTATCACTGCTATGCTAATGGCACACAGCAGTTACTGCAAGGCCCACCTAGTGGGTCTCCCAGCTTGTACAATAAGACCCTTACAGCTGCTTCGGAACACAGCAGCTCAGCTGGTCTTCAACCAACCTAAAAGGTCACATGTTACCCCACAGTTAATTGACATACACTGGCTACCCATGACTGCCCAAATTAAGTTCAAGTCACTAACCCTTGCCTACAGAGTGACAACTGGATCTGCACCCAGCTGCCTTAAACTTGTCATTCAACCTTATGGTCCTACGCGCTCCCTATTCTCCTTCAAGGAACATTGTCTGGCTCTGCCATCCCTACAAACAAGGCAAACCCAGTCCAGACTCTTCTCATGCATGGTTCCCCACCAGTGGAATGAGCTCCCAAGAGCTATCAGAGCAGTGAAATCCTTCTCCGTCTTCAACAACTTCTTGAAGACTCGGCTATTTAGAGGACACCTGATGCACTATTTATCCTAAATCTCACTTGGTTTTCCATCTGAATAAACTTTCATCTTCTTTCACTACTCTTACATAAAGATTTTAGCACTTAGAACTTTCCTTTGGTTCTCACACAGTCCAGAAGATTGAGTCACACTGTCCAGAAAAACTGTCTTCCAAATGAATGTAATTTAAATAATAAATGATCTCAGTAGTAAACACGAACAAATGGCAAAGTCTGAGTTTTTAGGTTAAACCACACTTTTTTCTAAAAACATTGATTGTTTTTATTCAATGGCTTTATGATCATATTATAGGTGTGTATTTCAGAAATCATAATCATATTTAAGTGATGATCACTCCTAATATACCATAGTTGGTTTTCATCACGATAAGGACATTTACTCTAAATCATTGAATCTTCTGATTTACACATTGCTCAGCCAGTCAGGTTTTAAGGACAGACAGGTCTTTTACAATTCCAATACCAATTAATATTTAGAGACTTTAAGTCCTGGATTTAAACATCTCTGGTATATGACTGATCTGATGGAAATGACTGACCATCCAGAAACTGGATTCAAAGTCTACAGCTGAAGACCTCATCACAAAATGAGACAAAGGGAAAGACTTTAGCTTAATGAACTAGTCTACATTTTGGTGAAAATAATAATCTAATGTTTTTTTTCTAAATATGGAAAATAGCCCACAAAAATATTGAGAATCAAAGGTGTTACATATAGAGTCTGACTACAAAGCAGTCTGTTACCTCCTCTATGTTAACGTTAACTCAAATGATTCTCTTGTATATATTTCATTACTATTATGCCCTGGGCTAGACTCTGGGTACTCACGAGTAAATGAATGAATGAATGTTAACATTTGTAAGACAGACAATAAGGGCGGCTTTAAGATTTTCATTTCACTGCAGGGCTATACATGAAGACTGTAGTCTGGGGGTGGGGGATGGGACGCATGCTGCTCTGTAGGTCTTGACTGTTGTCGAAATGAATGATTTTGATAATGGTTCTGGCGCCGATGTTTATATATACACAAATAACATATATAATAACATAACACACATAAATAACATTACATTACATTTATATGGCGGACGGCAACAATATGAGGAAACACTCAAGTTTCAGGACAGTGTGAGAACCAGAGAATACTAAGTGCTAAAATGTTTATGTGGGAGTAGTGCAAGAACATAGATAAGGCTTTAGGAGAGGAAATAAATATAATATAGAATAAATATAAACAAGCCACAACCACAAACTTTTTTTGAACAGCATTAAACATGTTTTCCAATGTCTTTGGGTGCCCACAAAAACCTATGCAGTGGCACCTCCACCCACGCTCACACACTGATGTGCCCTTGTGTGATATTTCCATTAACTTCTTTATCACTGTGGCTAAATGCAGCTCTGCCTCTGCTTAAACACGGCCCGCCATCACTCATTTAGCTCTTTCAGTATGTCCAAGAAAGACTTCCACTTTTATCCAATTGAATGACTGACTGAATGAATGAATGCCTGCATGGACGAATACCTGACTTGATGAATGAATGAACGAATGAATTAATGAACAGTAAATAGTCATGCTCCAAAAATGCACTGAACTTCATGAACTTCATGAATTTTCTTTTTGTTCCTCAAATGACAGTAGGCTACACACAAAAGGAAGTTTATCATTTGATCTTATCTTTTTTAGAGAGCTAATGAAGTTTTTCTTCATGCATACATAGGCCTTTTTTTGCATGGGCTCCTGCCTAAAGCAACACAACAACAAAGAGCGAAGGAAAAAGTTTTTCTGTGGTGCTAAATAAAATGCACGCTAAAAACTGGACCACAGACACACACACACACACACGCACGACTGTCTCCCACCCCAACCCCACTGTCCCGCCGCGAGCTCCCACGCGCGGCATTACTAATTCCTTCCGTCCATTTTCTGCGGTGGTAAAGCTGCCCTTCGGTTCAGACTGGTTTAAAGTGGAGAACGGGCGCACGGACTGAAGCAGAGTCAGATCAATGAACCCGATATCTTCCTGCAGACCCACTGACCCACACCCCTGTCATCCATAAACCCTCTCAGAGTGAGGTCAAGCTGGTGGATCACTGTCAGAAAAACACGTGTAAGGGGGATTCCACCCCGAGCCCAAACACCATCTGCCACCCTAAGAGTCTGATGTCAGTTGGGAAAGCCCCAATGGAAGAGAGATAGAAAACGTCTAAAATAAAATCTTAACGTCAGATTACAACGCTGTCCCAGGGAGTCGGAATTTGAAGTTGAGCTTTTGTAGGTTTATTTGGACGTCTTATCGACAGTGCGTGTTAACTTTGTTTGATCTCTTTGAAAAGTTCCCGAAACAGGAAACTTCCCCGCAGCCCAATGGGAAGTTCTGGAAAAGCCTTTGTTCAACTCACAAATACCTGAATATCTGCCATATTAGCAAAAGGCTGATGGCCAACGGGAGTTGAATCTACAATACCAAAAAAGTCTGAATTGAAATTCACAAAGATCTAAAGGTACATTATAAGAGTATTGGGAGAAACCTGTTTTCCAGGGTTGGGCTAGGTCCCTTAGTTCCAGTGACGTTTCAGTATACCAAGAAATTTTGGACAAAGCTGTGCTTCCAACTTTGTGTAGTTTGGGGAAGAACCTTTTCTATTCCAGCATAACTGTGCTCCAGTGTAAAAGCAAGGCCCATAAAGACATGGTTGGGTGAGTTCGGTGCGGAAGAACTTGACGGAGTCCTGACCTCATCCCCACGCAACACCTTTGGGATGAACTGGAACGGAAATTGTGAGCCAGGCCTTCTCCTCCAACATCAGTGCCTTAATTCACAAATTATCTACAAAATGAATGGGCACAAATTCCCACAGAAAACACTGAACTCTTCTGGAAAGCTTTCCAAGAAGAGTGGAAGCTGTTATAGCCACATAGCTGGGGACTTTTAAAGTCTCTATTTGAATGCAAGATAAAGTTCCTGTTGGTGTAATGGTCAGGCATCTCAATATTTTTGCCTGTATAGCGTACAATCAGAACACACACTAGCTAGATAGGCTTACCTGCTGATTAGTCCGAAAAGCTGAAAGTTAGTTGTACTTTGGATAAATACAGAACAGCATCCTTATTCATTTCACTGAACACATGTAGTTTTCAGCCTTTCTTTTGGTATTACATTTGACTTGATTACAATCCTTACTCTAATAACAAAAAGACTGCACTCAATATCAATCAATATGCATAAACACTCCAGATGCTTTCAAAGAAGTCTTCGGTGTTTAGATGAAACCAGGTAACACATATAAAGGGTGAAGTTTCAAATGCCACTGCATACTCTCTTCTGGGCCAGAGAAGACACAACACAGAGATGAGCTCTGACCATTTCATTTTTTTGTTGTTTGCATAAACATAACTGACTCATATACACAGACATACAATACAGAAAATCACCACCAGAGAAAGCCACAACAAAAAGGAACAATCACAGCTGGAAGGTCTGAAACAGTACTCAGCGGAATGCTGTCATACCTGTGTGAACAGTTACAGTATAAAGGGAACATATTCTGACACGTCAACACTCACACCAACAAAAGTGAAAAAGTAGTTCTTTTTAAAAAAAAATGTTTATTTACAATTTTTTTAAAAAGTGAAAAGTCATCCATGTCACAACGAGAGCTTTAAGTTAGGACAGCCTGAAGAGAGGAAAAAAGTGGCTGTGGGTTTGATGATTAGGCTACCCTAACCCCCCACCCCCAAAAGCAAAAATAGCCCAATTTCAGTCACAATTGTCTGACTGTGCCCTGGCAAAGACAACTAAAACTATTTTACAAGACCCCACTGTTTTTTTTTTTGGAACAATGTGTGAACAGCATTTTTCAACCTTCAAAGCAGGTTATTTTACTAAATGTAAAGTCTCCACACGTGACTCATACAATAAAAAGCAAATTTAGTTCATTTCAACCACAATGTGGTAACAAAAAGTACTAGCATACTCAAATTCTTTACCCTTACTCGTTCAGTTTTAAGTCATAAACAAGGTGACAACCAAACAAAGTCCTTGGGAATGGTGATCTTTTTTTCTACAGAGCAGAGTTGTACAAAATTTAATAAAACAGTCGCTACATGCCTGTTGATGTCTGTCCAACAGGTTCACTGACCACAGGGACACTTTCCCAGATGGTCTCTCACAAAACACTTATTGTAGTACTCATCAAAATACTGTACCCATAGTTGTGGTAGGAAACTTGTGGCTGCAGCAAAGAGTCAGACTGAAAAAACTAGTGGGTTTAAAAATGCGATTCTGCAGAACACACCAACACATACAGAAGAGGACTTTTTAGAAGGCGTAGCGTGTGCGAATGTCTTCCAGTTTCTTAGACACTTCTGGTGGTGTACGGTCCAATTCCTCAGCAACACTTTTCTGCTTATGAGGATCCATAGAGTTAAACTGTTCACACAGGTCTCCATCAATCACATTCTGCAAATAACAAAACATCAAAGTATTAATATTGTTTTAATATCAAAATGCAACCAACAGTGCTTTAACTCAAACTACAAGTACTATAATTTGTTCTCCCCTTCATCTTTGCTTCTTGCAATCTTTCGTAAAGATCTGGTCACACTTCCTGTTTTTTTTTTTTGCACCTAAACTATAAACTCACTAAAGCAAAAGTAAAACACAGGACCAAGTGGAGCACTCAAAAGATATAACAATCCACACAGTTTCTTTAAATCAACACTCACAAGTAAGGACAATTTTTACATAAAATAAGGGGACACTGCTTCAAATACTTTTGAGGGGTCTCACTTTCATTTTCTCACTTCATGGCTTAGTTTCATTTTTTCTGTTTTACTCCGATATGTCTTCAAAGCACGCAATACATACCGCATCTGTTTTGAAAATATTCACTGTAAAAAAAAAAAGGTGGTTTCCACTGAGGTACTCTGAAGTTATGTATAACAAATCTCAAGGTCTTTGCGTACACACAGTGACAAGGATTTTCACCTTCACAGCAGAACATAAATTCTGGAGTCCAGCACACCTTGGTGACGTAACTGCTCAAATATGCCTGATTCAGCTCTTCTGACAAATTTTGGTTTAATAAAAAAATCATTTATTAACTAATTCTACAGCAGACTTCATCCACTAACTGAAAGCACCCCCAATATTTCTCCCTCATTCTCATACAGCTCAAGACTGCTGGTGGGGACTGAGACCCACAGTTTGCTCAGGCTTGTGCAAATGCTCCCAATGTAATGTAGCTAAATTCACCAGTTAGAAGAGGTGTCAAATACTTTAACATAGACACATGGCAGCAACCTCCAGCCAGCACCACGAAGCACTTTATTCTATGTATTTACAAAAAAAATTACTGCTGGCAATGACTTTTGTGCAAGACAATGATGCTCAGTGAGGCTTGCATATCTCTGTACACACCTTTACAGGGAAGTAATAGGAGCGAAAACTTAGATGATCCCTGCCACACAGTGGAGGAAATTCAGAACGCATATGCATCTCCAAGTGCTGAAAGAAGTCATGGTCCTGAGGGCACAGGAAGCAATGATGTTAATTTTCCTATACATCTCAAAATGCTTAACAAATATACATCAAACACAATCACAACACTGAAGGTGAAATTGAGAAAATAAAGAACATATTTAATTTATTATGCCACTCAACATTCATTAAATAAAAACCACATGAGCCAAAATCTCAGGCAAGTATTAAGACAAGAGATGATGGCCCTAGAAACCTCTTAATGGTCACAGCCAAAACCCACGTCCATACCTCGTGGGATGTGAAGGGCACCAGGATGCCGATGCCTCCCGACAGAGTGGTGTACACCAGAGACTCTGAGCCTCCAGGGATGAGGGTAGTCTTCTGTAGGGACAGGACTGTCTCCCCAATGTGGTAATTCATAATTACCTCAGCCTGGAATATAAAATAATATTGAAATAATTTTCTAAGAAACAGCTCTTTGAGCAGGAACCAGACTTTGAACAGTATTTACTGAGATGGCGCTATAAACACACCAAAACAAAACCTCACCATTAGATAAATTATCACAATTTTGAGAAATTAAGGTTCCAGTGACATCAAAGTTATGGCTACATGTCAAGCACATGCAAGCCAAACTTCCTGACACTAAGCCAACGTTAACCCACCCTTTCCTCCTCTCACTTATTACACACACTGTTGGCATACAATGAATTCCCAACACAAGTCACTGGGGCATACAGGGAATTTCCCCAGTGTCCACCTAAGCATTTCCAGGCTCTTGATTTGCTCATAATGATGTCTGGCATGTAGACAAGACTAGGGTCTGAGGTCTTTAAGGGCAGACCACAGTGTGGACTCCAGATAGCTGTTCCGCAGGGTAAGTCTGGGTTTGGGTGTGTATCGAAGAGGCCACAACACCAACTAGACACAAAAACACTGACCTAAAAACACAGCCATAGAGGCAGAGCAGAACGGACTCTAAGGGAGGCTTTTTTTTTTATTGTGTTTTTTCAGAGACCTCTGTTTCAGTGGTGTGATGTGATGGTAGGTGGAGGAAGGTACCTTTTGTGATGCTCCATTGAGCAGGCCTCTGTCCCACAGTGCTTTATTTCCTGTTGGGTCCTCATCTACATCATCACTGGTGTTTGGTGGTAGGCGTACCTGGGAGGTGTCAACCACAAGTTTACTGAACATTTTGATGCCCAAAAATGGCTTTCTTGCTTATGCTAATCAAAAATTCTACAAAGCCACACAGGATGTAGCACTCACAATGCTGATATTTCCAAACTTGTCAGCTGAGGCCATAGTGTCATAGTCAAGTAGACATGCTGTAGTGACCCAACGCGGGTGTGTGTCGTCAGCAAAGATGATCAGCTGGTTCTCGTTGCGCTTGTATCGAACCCAGAAAAGGCTCTCCTGGATGTCTGACACAATCACACGTTGGCCTATGGTGTGGATCCCAGTCACAAGGTTTGGAACGTGCTTTGAAATAAAGACACAAATGTCAGAACATGGACGACAAATTAGACACAATTACGAGACAAATCCAGTTACTACTATATATAACAACAAAAGTCAGTTACTAATATGGGCAGGAGTGAAGACACTAGTATCGGATAATATATTTTCTAATATAATAAATTATCAATATACTATATTGAGGATACTGTTAGTACTTATAGAACATTGATCAACTGCATGTTTTATTATAAATTAGCTATGTTTAATAAGATTATCATGTCAGTATTTTAAGAGACAATTTATCATAAAAATCTGAGTGATAGTTTACATTTTTGCCATCGCTAACACATGGGAAAAATTGTTTTCAGTAGGACAGAGTACATTTATACAAATGGAAATGTGAACCTTGATTTAATGTTCTCTCTTTTTTTAAAAAATATAACTTGAAGATTGGACAATCTATTTGGCTTCTTTGCTAATAATTCAATTTTTTTTTCAGAATTGAAAGATATGCTGTTTATTTCTTTAAGCATTTGTGTGGAAAGAAGTTAAATATTTTACTTTTCTTGAAGTGCAATGTATAGGTGACCTCATTTGAATAACACAATAAAAAGGGTTCTACTGTCTTCTTACCTTGTTTTCACATTTACGGAGAAGCTTCTTTTTCCCCAAGTCATAGATGCGCAGCAGTTTGCCCACACCCACCAACACTCTGCCCTGGAAGGGGGCAATTGCTAGGGGCACATCCTCCACCGGGGTCTGTCAGAAAAACAAAACAAAAAAATTACACTTTTTTTTGTAACTAAGAGGGGCCAATCATGCTGAAAAAACTGTAGTATGTCTGCATTACTTCAAAAATTCAACACTTCTCATGAAACCAAACTATTTTCTCTAATGTTACACTTCCTTGTTGCAGCGCCACCTAGTGATCAAATGACCCAGACTTCATGCTTCCACAGAATGGAATTCCAAGCCCATGCACCAAGGCTGGTTTTAATATATCAACTGAACACCTTGCTTCTTTCAGCATCTTACTTCTTTGTCTGGTGGCTTTGCCATCCAGCTTCAACTGGGTGTGACAGACAAATGTTGTGAAAAATCTAAAATCTATCCAATAACTTTTGTGAGGCATAGTCTGAACATCAGCCGCGCCATTTGGTAAAGACTGGACAATGCTGAAAAGTAGTGAAACAAAACTAAAAAAAAAAAAAACAAAACAAAAAAAAAACACCCCACTTTGCTAAAATCCAATATGGAATAAATTGACAATACCGGGTGGTTGACCAAAGGAATTCAACACCACCTCATTTTTGAAAACTGGGCATATTGTTCAGAAGTTACATGCCCAAATGCACATCCACCTTTGACCCCCTGGTGGAGCTTCACTGCTAGAGATGCTAGAGATACTCTTTTTGGAGAAAAGAGTATCACAACTTTCTTTTTTTTTTTTAACCAAACAATTCTGGGACAGCCTTAGAAACCCTAGCCAGAATAGGATGAAACAATAGAAACACAATGAGTGCCTTCACACAAATGATCACTTAGCTAATAGCCTTAAACTAATTAAAAACAAAATATTTGACAACAAGAAAAATAAACATGTATATGTACTCAGAGGTATTAGACAAGACCACAAACCATAGTTTCAGATGTTTACAAAGTTTCCTTTTTCACTCACCTTATGCAAGAATTCCAGCTTGTCCCCACCTCCTGCAAGACGATAGGTGTAAATGTAGCCACCACCCACTGAGCGTGGATTAAGGATCATATCTCTGGCCACACCCACCAGTACATACCAGTCATCACCCCCATTAGCAAAGCGACAAACAGCAACACTGTGTAGGCAGAATTACAAAGTCATACACAACAAAAGTGGTGGCAGTTTACAATAAAATAAGTGTTTTTCTTGACTTATTACATGATTTCTAATGACTATTAATATCTGCCACATTACTGCAGTATCTTCCCTGGGTTTTCCCCTGCCCACCTGAAAGCTGCCTCGTTCTGCTCTAGCTGGACCAAGTCCAGATTATTTCCCTGGATAGGGTTGACCAGGCGCACCAGTGATGCCCACTGTCCTGAACCAGCCTTGGGGGCACCAAAAATTGCTTCTGGAAGGTTCTCATTCAAAAATGCAGCAGCCATTTCTGCAGCCAGCTCCCTTTCATCCTCTCCTGCAGCCTCCACCATTTCCTATACCGAAAGAACAAGACATCGAAGGAAGAATGACTCCAGATTAAAAGGGTCAAAAAAAAAAAAAAGGAAAAAGAAAAGTAAAGGAAAAAACCCCACACTCAGGAAATTCCCCAAACACGATTCTCACGACTCCCTGTACACTAGCCGTGGCAGTGATCTAGCAAACAAAAGTCATTAACCTCTGGTGTGGGAAGCCACTTAACGTGAGGAATTATCTACAGCACAGTCATTAAGACATGGTGGAACTGAACCAGCGTTTTAAACAATGTAGAGCTTACCAAAATAATGACCCCATAAAGGCTTAGTGCTCTCACCTCGGCCATCTGTTGCTTACGCTGGGCCTTGGTGGCCTCTGTGTAGGCATTGTGGTCCGTTTCAATGAGGATTAGGTTGTTGGTCTCTGGGTGAATGACAAATTTCCGTGGCGTGTACTGCAGTGGGAAGGCTACCTGGTTGAATACAGCACCCAGCTTCTCCAGAGCCAGAATCCTGTCAGAGAGTGGAGACAAAAGGGAGAGCAAGGAGATTTTATTAAAAATGTATCTTTCACCAGTGTGCAATCTGGACTTCTGGCACAGAACACCAAGCAGAAATACCCCCCCCTTAAACTCTCCTGGGAAAGCTTTACACTAGATGTTGGAATATTGGTGGGATGATTTGCTTGCTTTCAGCCATAAGAGCTCTCATTAGGCACACAAGTGCCAATTCAGTTCACATCTTCACTACAGAGAACAGTTCCACTGCTCCTCAACCCGGTGCCTGGGGGCTTGAGACTCCTTAAGCTGACATTCAGTACTGGTCATGGTGTGGCTGCTCCAGAGGACAGCATTCTATTGGCGATGCTTTACAATAAAAATACTAGCTGTGTGCAAATTTCCCACTTGTGGGGCTAACAAAGGGTTATGTCATCTTCTTAAATTGTCAGACCATGTCAACAATCAAGTAGGTTTGCCAATACAAATATATTGCTTAACTTAAAACTTGGACGTTACCTCAGTGTGTTGGTGGAGATGGCGACTATACCCTCAGGACACTGCTCGGAGGCGAATCCTGAGGCATATTCCAGTGTCTCATAGGACAGTGGCGTCAGATGGAAACGAGACTGGTATGAGTAGCTCAGCCATGAACGACTAGACATGGCCAGCACCTGGACAGAAATAAGACAATGACATGTCACAGACAGATACACACACTAAAAGTCACCACACCACATAAATGCAGCATTTATAATATGTGATTTCTCTCACTTACAGCCTCTTGGCCCTGCATTCGAACTCTAAATAGCTTGACAGGCCGAGAGCCCAGGTAGCGGGTGCGAGTATCAGACAGGTCTCCAGTTACGGGGTCCAGCACAGTACGCAGCAATACACCATTCTGTCGGACAAAAAGATTTACTACATTCAATACAGATAACCAAACCAAAGGGTGAAAAACATTTACAGGAAACCCTTTAGCTGGATCAGGGTACAAAAGCAGAACTATACATGGTGCACTGTATGATACCTGCAAGCCAATGTTGAGATAGAGGAAGCCGATGGTGCCTTTCTCTCCCAGCTCGTCTTGTTTCTCCACACCTCCCATCTCCACTATACACAGGGACTCTGGCTGCGCAGGCAGAGCTTGCATACTAAGTGGCTGCAGACAATCCTGCACACCAGAAAGCCAAGGGAGTGAGCGATAACATGTATTTAACCACAGATACAACACGAACACCATGAGAACAATGAGATTTCAAACCACACAAAATCAGCCATGTTCCTTACTTACAAAGGCTTATTTCCTTAGAAAGATATTGGTCTTGAACATCAAGCACAGATGACTGAGATAACATACCGAGGGGTCCAGGGAGATAATGCGCACTGTGTTGTCTACCAGGCCCACAGCCAGGAAGCGTGAGCGCTGTTCACCTGGAGGGACATTCGCAAGGCTCATACACACCACATCTGCAGACATCTCCTTCCTCTCTGTGTATTCATTCAACTGACCCGACTGCAATGAAAGAATTATTAAAGAGAGATGATAGAGTGGTTATTTCACACATACACTGAACGGCCAAAACATGAGACATCACACCTATAAGTTTATAGGACATCCTACTCCAAAACCATGTAACTTTTAAAGTCTTCTTCTAAAGAGTTCTTCAGTATGACCCATTCTACTGGCAGTGTTCGTAAAGACATTATGGATATGTGCCTGATTTTGTACACCTGTTAACAATGGATGTGGCCTAAACACCTTATACACACATCAGTCCATTAGTGCATTAGTCGAGCCAAATGTTTTCAGTTTGCTTCTTTAGTTTTGCCCTGGAGCTCTGAGTTCATCACATTATCATGTACTCAAGCAGTTAACATTGTGCAACATGTATGCATAAACGCTACCAGTCCTTTCAAACCATGTCAAACTGTTGACTAATCTTGAGTAACTTAGTTTTATCTTTACCTGTGTATCAATATTATCTATGAACACAGACAAAGGTATAGTAGGAATATAAAAGGTGCAAAAAGTATAAATGACAGTGGTAGCTGAAGCCTGAATTTTGTCTATGCCAATTTGAGGGCACTTGACTCATGATTAGAATTAGATTTTATAGTTTGTTTAAAATCACATGCTGTGGAAACAGAAAAGCAGAAAAGTCTTCTCTGCTGCAGACATACTGGGTCCATCTCGAAGTAGACCAGCTCTCCCCCGGTCAAAGCAATGACAACCTGACGTTGGTTGACAGCACAGCGCACAATAGTCTTCTTTCCTGGAGTCTTCCACTCATTCACACGTTTATCTGCTCGAATGTGGCGAATGCCATCTGGGTACACCTAGGAAGTAAGAGCAGAGAGAGGGTTACTGAGCGCGAAAGAAAGAAAAAAAAACAAAAAAAAACCAACTGTTTTTGTAGTCAACATTTCTTGCAACATTAGACATATGAGGTTCCTACCAACCACACATCTTCCATAATTTCTACTAGACTTGGTTGTATAATCTTTCCTCACAAATAACATCCTTCAGTTTGCTGGCTGACTGGTGCAAAAAGGTTCATAAGTTAATAGGAACAAAAACAATCAGCTCCTTTGTTTTCCTGTGAAACGACTGCCTTTTAATAGGTATAGGATGCTTTAATTTCTGTGGTCTTTTGACTACTGAGAGCTACGGAATAGTTGATACTTTTCAATGTTCAAAAATATGGATGATTGAACTTGCACAACATGCTTTACAAATTTGTCACATTTAGGTTTGAAATGTTTACATATATATTGCATCACTTAGATTTGTCCATTTTGTTGTAAATATTAGAATAGGTGATTATGTCCAACTTCTCTGTAATTCCGCATCATTTTCATTCCAAACTTTTTTTATACCCTCTAACAAATCAAAATTTTCTGTGAACATCCATTCAGATGTTCTTATTGAGTGTTCTGTTTAATAAAGGCATTTACACAAAACTGGTAAAAATCTGTTCCATTCTTTAATTATCACAAAGGTTTGTCAACACGCATGGCATAATGATATCCTGGATGATGTAATAAAACAAAATGGAAATTTCTGCAACACTGTGAGAGTGAAGGCTAACACGACACCTTAATGGCATGTAAAGCCCATCAACCACACTGGAACAGTTTTGAAGAGGAGCACTGTTTAATTCTGTACACAAAGTAGACACCAGCCTTAAATCAGGCAGTCTTATTTTGTTCCGACAGTAAGGGAACCATGATGCCTTCTAAAGAAAGAATGAACTTGTGTTTTTGTGCTCTTTGCACAGACACCTGTGGCATTGCTGTTATCCTAACACAGCACAGCTCTTCAGAAGCATCATGAAAAGGACACTGAACTCCAGGTCTTAGAGCCCTGCATGGAAAATGATACAACAGCCGAGTGGGTGGATGGTTGACATGCTGTTCAAGGTGTGGTAAGACTCTTGTCTGAACATGCTTTGGGGTTGACAGCAAAGTTGAAAACTTGGACAGAATCAGAAAGCACTAGGACATTACTTACTTGGACCAGAGCATCTTCCCCCAACAGAGAACAGGACAAAGTTGGGGTGGTACCCAAGAAACCTGAGTCTGTCACTTCTTCAACAGTTTCCCCAATTGACAGCACCAATGTGGCATTAACGAAGGACACAATGATGTAGGCATCAAACTCGTCTGCAAAATAGAAAACGGATGATGGTCAAATTTGCTCCACAGAAAGAAGGAAACAGTGATGTCTTTCAAAACCAATACGAAAAAATTTTACGGAAAGAAATGACCAACACCTCTGCTTGACACTTCAGTTTGGTTAACGCTGCATAAAAAGATGACGAATGCAAAACTATTTACACACATCCGCCTCACAGGTTAAAAAGAAGCCCAAGCTAAAAGTCAAAAATAGTTTTGCAAAATGTAGGTGAGATCACAATGTGATTATTATTAATCACACAGGCTTAAAGTTCCACAGATAAGCCACATCAGAATTTAGAGACTGAAAGTAATTTCACAACTAACAGTCTCATCTGAATTGTGTGCATGTCAGTGACACTGCAGAATTTGGGTACTCTTACAGACAGTGAGCAAACAGATCACATGATTTCAAGGAACTGTTGCTGGCAAAGAATGGATTACCCACAATGCACTACACAGCACTGCCTGCCAGCGAGTTGTTGTTTGACAGAAAAAGTTAATGTTCATCAGGATCCTACTCATATAGCTTACAAGTAAGAGCATGTCAAACTTTTTGAAGGCTGAACTGATTTTTGAGGCCCTCTTCAGCATAAGCCCTATATACACACAAAAATTAACAGTTTGGTCTAGCTGTTATACAGGTTTTCCCTGTATATCAAATCTACACTGCTTCCTAGATAAAAATGAACTAGAACTTCCCATGTAGTCACATACTACAAAGCATATTATGTACTACAAAGCCTAATTACTGCCATAGAAAGCTGACACATAACTACTGTAAACATGCTTTCAGCTAAAGTTTTCTTCTTTTTTTACAGCTTCTCACAAAAGGTAGGCCTGTTGCAGGCACTTCAAGTGATCCTAGAGGATACAGTACTTACATCCTCCCCTTAGCACTGTTTGATTTATATTTTAATTTAAAACAAAATCATAAATCCTTCTAAAAGAGAAACCAAAAAAGCACATATACCTTCTACATGTCTTCTAACGGTCCAAACAGCATTTGGGTTACCAGGAAGTTCAGAGACGGCCATCTCTGAGACCTGAGGGTACAAACGTACAAATCAGGTCAAATACGCATGTAAGCAAAACCACAATTTGCCATACAAGTATTAAACCACAGATGCTTCTTAGAATCCTATCGTCATAACATCAAAGATCAAACTTAGGTGCAACATCCTTTTATTGCAACTCACTTACCTCCAACCCATGTCTAAGAACCCTCATTGTTGATCTGGGTCCCCTTCCACATGCCACATACAGCTGAGGGGTGTCTTCGTTGGCCAAATCAGCAATCTGCAAGAAAAAGAAAAGTGGGAAAGTAAAAATAAGGAGAATAAGAATCTGATAGTGAGGAAGTGGAGGCACACTGGTATGCACAAAACATATGTAAGCTATCCTGGGAGGCAATCATGCTACGCACCAACTAGTGGAACAAATAGCAGGCCTTTAGACCAAACCACTTAACCATATTCACAGCAACAATCTGTAAATACTGAGTGTAATCTGTTTTAAATCTCAATTGTATTGCGAGCATTCAAGTTTTCATGCTCAAACTCAAAGCAAATGAGACAAATCCTCAGTGACCGATCTGATTTCATCTCCATAAACAGTGTTTATCAAAGTGCTTAATTCCGCATGTTTGAAAGTGCTGCAAGACATCGGATTGACACCTGACTGCTTCTAATGAGGCCTTACTGCAGCTGGAGCCAGACAGCATCAGAAAGACTGTCAACACTTTCACTTTTCACCATTAATCTAGCCGCAAGCATTTTCTTTTGCTTCCCATTTGACATAACTACAATCATTAACTTTTAATAGGACAGGTCGCGCACCGTACCTCTTCAAAACAAACTGTAGCCAGAATTTACCCGATGTCAGAGTCAGGTTTCAAACCGCATGCCAACATTCCTTTCTTTCTCTCTCTCTCTCACCTGGCAGGACATAATGGGTGACAGATTCTCCTGCTCATCCACGAGCACCAGGTTCTTGAGGGGTCGTGGCTGGAAGAAAAAAGTGTCGCCTTCCTCCAAAGGCATGGCGGACGAGAACTCCGGTTCATCATCATCATCTCCCAGGTGAGCAATCTGGTACAAGTAACTAACAAAGAAACAGATGAGGTAAAGAGAGATATCTATTTATAGTAAGTACCAATGGTGTATGCATTGGGGTGGGGGTCAGAGAGTGGAGCTCAGCCACAGGAGTTTTAGTTCTCCAATAACAGTCAAGCATTCACTTCAATAGTACAAAGTTCACACAGAGTGCACTTCCACAGTGCAGGTGGGTGTGGACAGCAAGAGACTACAGAAGGGTAACAAAAAAACACCACAATTCAATTACAATTTGTCCTCATGCATTCTAGTTTCTTGGTGTCAACATGCCAGAATGATGACTGAACTGTCTTAAAACGAGTTGTTTACAGGAAAGGAATATTTACATAAACAGAAAGAGCTCATGAAAGAAACAGATATTCCAAGCCTGCTCCCTTTGTTTGAATTTCAAGACAGAATGTGTGTCGCAACTTACTGATTTCCAAACTCTGACGAGACGAATAAGAAACCAGTCTTCAGGACACACATGGCTGTGGCCACAGGAATGGTGTCAAAGTATTTCATTCTGATCTCTGTGACCTAGGAGGTAGTAAAAATGCAGTTTACATAGCAATTATATGCACTTAAAATGCACCTCAAGGCACTGTATAGGTTAAACAATCAAGAAAAACAAAACGAAACAATGCCAGCTTCTGATGTTTGTATACTTGTGGCGAGTTACAGTAATTAGATGTTTGAAGCACCAATCAAAACTTCTGGGAATACATTTTTTCCCTCCCTAACCATCATCAGACCACACTGGTAGTAGCAGAAATGGCAGCTTCGATAGATTTCAGATTTAAGCATCATTATTCGGAGGACTCAGATCTCGGAGAGATTTGTGTTAGCATTTCAGCTAGCCCCTTCTGCTCAACTTAACTGACATGCTTGTATTCAAGTCAGCTTTAATATCAACCAAACTGGCATTACATAGTTCAATTTCGGCAGTAATCAGGGGCTGAAAGAACACTGGCATCGTCTGTATAGTTGGGGAAATGATGTGAGGCATCCTACAATATAATAGCTAAAAGTGAACTGTTGAAGGAAGCTACATCAGGCTGTTTTCTCATGTAATGATCTCACTCAACAACAAAAAAAACCCTTACAAATGGGATTAAATGCACATTAAGAAATTTTTTCATGAGCTCCTCTGATTTTTATTTCAGTCCAGATCACCCATGTCAGTGTTTCTCCCTAACCCCCTGAAAATACCTCCTCTTTCCACCAAACTCAGCCGTGCACTGATTATTTAAGGAGCGTTCCATTTAGATGTACATCTCCAATTATTTTCCAGACAGATGCGAATGTGCACGTAGTCAAAAAAAACAAACAAAAAAAACCCCTCAACACTGCTACTTGGATTACTTTTAAAGCTTTCCAAATTGCAACAGGATTGATGCTTTCAGGAATTTTATGCTTTCAGGAATTCTGTCATACGTGAACACACCACAGCACACAGTGTGAAAAGCACGAAATTCTTCCTCTGCATTTAACCCATTCACCAAGTGAAGCAGGGGGCAGCCAGGAACACGGCGCCCGGGGAGCAGTGTGTGTGGGGACGGTACCTTGCTCAGGGTACCTCAGAGGTGCCACTAGCAGTCTTGTGAATCGAACCCACGATTTCCTGATCGCAGGGCGAACGCCCTAACCACTAGGCTACCACCTGCCCCATTGAGCACTACATATACTCCAGTACTGACATACTTCAGTTTAAGGGCTGGCCCAAATAGCTACATTAAATATTAGTTTGATAAATTTACACATGCACACACTCGTCAGACGAAGATGCCCAGAGAAACAGTTATGCTGCTGGTTAACACTCAGATAAGGAGACATGAGTCTAACTGTATTTCTGTTGACCTAGATAGCAGTGATGATAAAATCTGACAAATCTCTCCAATTCTTTGTTTTGCAATACAGGCCGATCAGCCATAACACTAAAACCACATACTTAATACTGTGTAGGTCCCACATGTGTTGCCAAAACAAGTCAAGGCATGAACTATACACAACCTTTGAGTGTGCTGTGGGATCTGGCACCAAGACACTAGCAGCAAATAAGTCCCTTAAGTTGCGAGGTAAGGCCCTACTGGTTTGAGTATATTAAACCACTTGAGTGCTAAAAGCACCCCCTTGTGGAAAATATTCAGATGTTAAGCTTTTGCTGTTGTTTTTGTCACCGCTACTTGTAAATGAATCCATTTCTACCTCTTTCAGAATCTGTGTAATAGCAGGTATGTAAGTGTAAGTTACACTGTATCAAATCAGATTTCCCTTCTTCTGTTGTATAAACTAATTCAGTATGAAAATACCACAACAATAATACATGGCAATGTGCCAGTGACATGCTGTGCAATAAATAAATTGTAAAAAATTAATTTGAAAAAAAAAAGAAAGAAAGAAAGAAAGAAAGAAAAAACCATGGACCAGAAAATACTTGACAAAAGTTCAAAAGGGGTCAGCTTGCCTTTTAGATGATTAGATTCAATAAAACACAAAACTGGCCCTAGATAAAGACTTAAGCATGTCAGCATTCAAACACTGGCAATAAATGATTAAGTATGGCCCAAACTCTGGCTAAAGCTCTCACCATTTCCTCATCTGTTTCCAGGGTAACCTTGAAGATATCTCCTTGCTCGGTCTGGGCCAGGAAGAAGAACATGGACTTGGTCTTGTGTGTAGCAGAACAGACAAAGATCATGCCTCTTTCCGGATCATCCAGATCATTCTGTTACAGAACATAAACCAACAGGAAGTGGACTGGATCAGTTCCAAACCAGGACTACAAACTTCCAAGTCAAAACCAATTTCTATCATACTGATTTTCTGCCACACCGGGTACAGTAACAACCACGAAGACCACACAGCACAGCTTTGATTGCGTTTCTGCCGGTAAGCAGATGTTTCAACATCAGTCCACATATCAGAAGTCTTAAAATGTCTCCAGAAATTGTCAGAGAAGAGACATGAAAACTTCATCATTTTAACTGGAAGTTGCTTAAGATAAGCTGAATGAAATGAAACTGTAATCCTGGAACTATGCTTCATTACCACCCAAACACTCACCCTCCTGCGTGGAATTGGGCAGCGAATATCTGGCTGATCTCCAAAGTTCTTGTAAGTGATGTAGTTCTCTGAGCAAATGAGCACTCCGCTGGGGCCATCAGAGCCACCTGGGACTGTTTAACACAAAAGACACAAAGTAGGACCATACATGGATCAAAATGTAAAGCAATAACTAAGCAACTGTAAAGCATTAATATGTAAAGCCAAAACATTAAAGTAATAAATACAGCATACACAAGCACCATTCCCTCCAAGAGTTCTCCTACAGAGGATGCACTTGGTCAAAAACAACACTTGATGCTACAGCTTTTTCCCAAATGATCTCTAAAAGAGAACAGTGACCTGTAGTCATTGTGGGTGAGCATAGATCAGATAGTATAATGTTCTCTCCAGCATCATTCAGAGAAGAGACATGAAAATACTCATCATTTCTACATCACTGCCACAATATTGGAGACACACACACACTAAAAGAAACACTTTGACCAAGCCCTTCAGCAAGACAGAACTAGATCATGCATACCTGTAATTAGGAAGTTGCCATGCTCCTCTAGAGCCTCACTGTATTTGCGCACCACATGGTTGAGTCCCAGGTCCAACTCATAAAAAGTCAGTGTCTGCTGCGTGTTTGCTGCTGCCTCTCCAGTGGGATCGTTATCGGCTTCCTGTGAGACAGTACAGTTCAAAATGAGAAACATGAATAATAATCGTATCTTTCAGACAATGCCGAGTTCTGTACAGGTGAAGTGATCAGAGGCTTTTACATTCTCTCCAGTGACTGGTCAGAGAAGAGACATGAACAAACTCATCATTTCAAACAAGAAATGGCTCAACAACAAGGGAAAACAATATTACCACCGCACACTCAGCAACATCTCTACACACAAGGAGAGACAGTGGCTTACAATACTGAAAGCCGCCCCCAAAACAAACTCTTCAGTAGCATCCTAACCTCATAGTCCATCTCAAGGCAGGCAAACATGGGGTTCTCAAAACCAACATCCACTCCCACCACATGGTAAACAAGTGTGTTGGCCTTGTGCGCTTCCAGAGGAGAAGAGATAGTGAGGCGAGCGGCAGCATCTCTGTTTAGGATATATACCAGCTTCTGCTTCTCAATGGCACCTATAACAGAAAGTAAGAAAAGATCAGAATCTTGAATCTTAATTTATGGATTCTATTTCTTCTTTTTTTTAAAAAACCCTTTCCAGACCCTTCAAAAAATGATCAACAGTTAGGAGTCCAATGACTGATTGTAAATCTTAATCCTGACAACATGAGCTGAAATCAGATCACTGGTTAAATGGATCATGGTGGGAAAACATTTCAGACATTAACATTTTAAATATTAATTAAAGGGTGGTAGTAGCCTAGTAGGTTAAACCTTGCCTGTGAACCTGATGACCACAAAGTTGCAGGTTCAAACCCCGCCATTTTCTACCATTGTGTCCTTGAGCAAGACACTTAACCCTCAGTTGCTTCAGGGGGACTATCCCTGTAACTAATGACTGTATGTCACTCTGGATAAGGGCATGTGCCAAATGGCACTTCACTAACAAAATGCTGAGAGCGGGAAAAAACTCAATAGCCTCACAGCAATCTGATTCCGTACCAATAGTGAAAGAGTTTCTGAAAAATCTTCACCCTAAAGACAGGCCAAAACACAGAAAAAAAGCCTTGCGTCGGACGCCGGTTTACCTGTGCTACCTTGCATTGGGGTCACCGGTTTATGGTGATTAATATCTTAAAAGCTCTTTTGTTATTTTTGGCTTGTACATGTACTTGTTTGCTCTTTCAATGTCTTCAGTGCACAGTTCAAGGGCATACGACTGAACGTCACTACTCTGAGATCTGTGATTTTGCAGTCATTACATAAGCAATTTCCTCTAGGATCAATTAAGTTTTCTGATTCTGATTGTAAAATGCCTTTATTCTGCAGTTAGCAGAATGCTATCTGAAGCTAGGAAACTTTAGCACTGTCCAGACATCACCACAAGCTGGAAGCACGGCACGATCTGAAGTAGTCTGTGCCCTGCTTCACGGTAGCATTTCTCAGTGTTAGAACCTGACTGTACAGTTACGGTGTTCTGATGAATGAGTCATGCTACTACATCGAAAATTGCTCCCTTTAAGTTTATACAGTTCATAGTCCGTTTATAACACTGACAACGATGAGAAACAGGCAAATATGTATAATCAGAGAAAAATATATTTATTTAAATGAAAAGAGCCTTGATAGATAGATAGTGCACAGAGCCAGTTTATATTATATTAGAGGGAGATGTATGAGTGAAACACGTGAGACGTCGAGTGTAGCGCATGCCCACATTAAAATGCTTCTGACGCCCGTGCTTGTATATACAGTCTTAAACTGCACCTTATAGAGTTGGTTCTATCATTATTCTTGCTCATCATATTAGGTGATATATTTTAGTGCTGTGATCATTACTCCACATGAACAGTGCAGAAACAGTTATTGAAGACGTTGAAAGTCTGTAATATTACTTATTCATTCACTCATAATCATTCAAAGTTTTAAATACTTTTACAGCAAAAACGTGTGATTAATCTAGATTAATCACAGAGCTTGTAATTAATTAGATACATTTTTTATTCGCATGACACTCCTAATTTTCATACACAGGGGGTCCTCTGGTTACAACAGTGTCGTACTTACGGACTATGTGGGCATACTAGTTTGGCTGCGTGTGGCGGAAGAATACATAGAACGCACAGAATAACACGGCATACACAGTAACGTGACACATGAGTGAGGGAGTTGACGTCCCCCAGTACAGTTACCATTTTGGACTGTTAAAAGTACAAGTACAGTATATTTATGTCCTTTTCCTATGTTCCCTAGCTGTGTTTTCATGTTCTAGATGATGATTTTACAACTGCGTTAGGACAGGTAAGTGACTTAGGCTAGGGTGTGTTTTGACGTACACCAAAATTCTGGTGCGTTACATTAATCACTAAGTTTAAAATAAAACTTGAATGATATAGGACACATCCATTCTGATTTTCCGACACCAAGTTATGAAACTTAAGCTGATTCTCCTGGTTAAAATGTATTTGCCATGCATCAAAAATTGACTATTCCATTCAGGCTGAAAAAGGTTAAATACAAAAACACAAACACGCAACAGAAACATACTCCATGACAGCAAAACACTGATGCTGAATATTAAATTGCTGGTTTTACCAATCATAACAGCTCTGCCTTTGGGGTCCACAGCCAGGAATTGCCCAGGAACAATGCGTCGACAGCCGCTCTTGCCAAAAGTCTCCTGGTGCACTTTTTCAAACATGTTTTTGGATGGTTGGTACTCAAGAATAACTATACGTCCTGAATCACTGCCCACCACAATGTAGTCTTCAATTCAAAAACAGATACAAAAAGAAACAAAAAATATTAACCATTTCATTCATGAAACTGAGCAATACTATACATCTTGTCAAATGTTTAAACCTTCAGGAGTGGATGTCATATACACAAAGAAATGCTAAATTCTATCAAATCTGTTAACATCACAAATTGTATACAAAACTCAATTTCAAAAGACATGCTAACCTTTCGTTCCACCAGTGAGCCTGAAAGCCATGAGGGAGCGGATAATGCCAAACACCTCCATAGTGAGCAGCGTGTGGACCTTGCCTGTATTGGCATCAGGACGAAGCAGCTCCAGAATTTTCCCCCTAGAAACAACAATCTCTTGCTGCTTCGTGCCTAAAAGGAAGTATGGCATAAGATGAGATTTTGCTAAACTATAGACTCTCATCATATAAGGAATCGTAAACACAATTTATACTGCTTTATGTTAAATAAACTGATAACGGATTTTCAGACTGCTCAGGTGTACACATAGAATACCCATAAAATAAGTATGTAAAGTGCCCCCTTATAGCCATGCGTGCACAGCAGAGCACAGTGTGAACAATGTGAAATTCTTCTGTGAATTTAACCCATTCACCAAGTGAAGCAGTGGGCAGCCAGCGACGCAGTGCCCAGGGAGCAGTGTGTGGGGACGGTACCTTGCTCAAGGGTACCTCAGTGATGCTACTAGCAGTCCTGGGATTCAAACCCACAAGCTTATGATTGGCAAGGGCAACTCCCTAACCACTAGGCCACCCGCTGTCCCATATAGATGAATAATTAATCATTTACACAGCTCTATGACTAGAACGTTATATTTAAATGTATGGTGTAACCGTAAAGAACTAGAAACGAACAAGATACCTGAGAAGTTGCCATGGATGGCATGAGTTATGCCAGTAGCCCTCTGTAAGGTCAGGTTGTACAGAAACATTGTAGATGTCTCTGGACCCCTTAGGCTCAGTTGAAAAGAACTGTTGCTGCACCTAGAACTCAGATTTTAAAATCTCAGTTAAGATCACAGTGCAAAGCACAACAGCCTAATCCTTCATGATCACATAAGCATCTCTGATCATTAAATACAAATTTTGCATGACACTTAAACAGTAACTAAATTGCTGCCAAGCAAATAATATGCTATGGCTGGTATGCTAAGCTAAAAATAATGCCATCTAAAACAACTATATTTATTCCTTTCATTTAACTGCTCGGTTTCTCATGTCTGTGATGTATAAAGTAATCCATGCACTTCCACTAAGACAATATAAATCCTAGGGTGAACTCACACTTGTTACTTAAGAAATGAATGAGTTAGCTGCTAGCTACCAGGCTCCTTTAGCACTCATTTAGCTCCCTATAAAATGATCTGTACTTCAGCAAAATAACTGGAAAACATTATTTCCACAAGTACAACATGAGAACTGCAGTCAGAGGCTTTAGAATTACTTCTCTCGACAGAGTTAAATTCCTGCAGGCCTGTTTACTCGGACGGTCTTTATTAGCCTGTGAGGCTAACAGAACGGTCGGATATAACTTATTTAGTGCCATACTGACGCCGATTAATCTAACATATTGTTGTCTGATTGCTGTGTGAGGTGTTTGACGAGATTTTACCTATTCAGCAGTCAGGATGGTGCAGATTTGGACAGGATGAGAAACTTTGTCTGTTTTCAGCGCTTCGTATTTCAAACGCTGCTACAGACATCCGGGTCCTTCCGACTCACAGTCGAGCCTCACGGTGCTTCTGCCCTCCGCCTGTCGAGAAACAAAGAAAACCTAAAACGACTGTTTTACACAGAATTGTACTAAATAAATGAAAAATAAAAATCTATTAATTAAATAAATAAATAAACATACTTCATCCAGAACGTGGACACATAAAACCATACAAAAAACTTAAATGAAATGAAAAATAAATAAATAAACATACGTCAACAAGAAAGTGGAAACATAACTGTTTTATACAAATATTACAAAAAAATTGTAATTACATTAAATAAATTTAAAAACACTTTAAATCAGAACGTGGACACATAAATATTTTTTTTTACTGCATTTACACGTCTAAATATTCACTTGAGACCCTCCGATCTAATTAACACACAGTACAATAAATTATATTTCTGTAAGGAGCAGTTCGTTCTTAAAACTTACTGCTTTTGGAGTGAACGTTGTTCGTGGGTTGTTTGGGTGTTTTCCCCCACTAGTTGTCTAATGAAAAAAGTATACAAAAGGAATATGTTAGCAATCTTTATTTATTTATTTTACATTTTTAAGTTTTGCATCCTGCACACAGTAACAGCAACAGAGATGACAGTCATCAGGATTAGGATCAGACCAAATGATATAGGAACAGAATTTTACATTTTACAAGTAAACGTACATACATACATATACTTATCTATGTTTAAATATACATATGTATACATATATATTTTCCAATACGGACATCCGTATTTTAAATATCTAGATTGTATAGTGTATGCTTTATACTGTACTGTTGGAATAGTTTTTATTTTATTCTATTATTTTGTTAATTTTCACTGCTCTTACCTTTGTACTGTCCACTTTCTGCAGTGACAATACAAATTTCCCACTTGTGGGACTAATAAAGGTTTATCTTAGTAAAACTGGGCTTCCATGAGGAAAGAGGTCTAGAAATAGTTAAGTAAACACTTTGCCATACATAAAACCACCATTTACTGAATTAATATTGTTTGTATTTGTTGTCATGTTAGTGTTTTAACACTAACTTAACATCACTACCCAGTAGTAAACAGCTTTTAAGCATAACTTTCTCAGGTGCCTAAGACTTTTGCACAGTTCTGTATAATAAAATATTCCAGAATGGAGAGCATAGGTTCCAGGTTTTTTACAGCATTCTTATTGTAGGACGTGGAGTTACAGTAACAGAGCACTTCCGTATATTTTCATTTGTACACTTACGTATATTTTAATTTGTACACTTACATATATTTTACTTTGCTAAATAAAGATCAAAGTCATTATGAATAAAGTCTAAAACAAAGCTACAAATGTTGTAATATATTCCTCACAAAGTCAGAACTGTTTCTGGTGGTGAAACCCTAAAAGAAGAGTTTATATCAACGGCACTTTGGCCTCACCCACCTTTCAATTTTCAATACAGGCAAATTAAGCTGCAAAAACAGCCCATTTTCAGTTGATTGTTTTTTGTTATGTCATAAAATCCTGAGTATTTAAAAATGCTCTGCATGCATTCCATTTTCCACCATTGCATCTTTCCCTAAAATCTACTCTGAGTGGAGCTGAGTTCAGCAGCATGTACTCACCAATACACTATAGCTCAGGATTTTCTAACCCTGCTCCTGGAGGCCCACTCCCCTGAACATTTGAGTATTTTCACTGTTCTCAACACTCCAACTGATCTAAGTAATCAACTAATTAATGGACCCTTTCTGAGCTGCTGTGTTAAAGCAGGAAAAGCACTTAAATGTGCAGGACAGAGTCAGGTCAACAAGTATTCAGAACTGAATAATAAACTGTACCCACAGATACACACACATACACACACACACACATACACAAACATACTCACACAAACACATCCCTGAACTTCTTTCTCTCCTTACCCAATTCATATACATATTGAAACTGTTCAGCCTTTAACTTACATCACTACTGCCACTGTAAATAGCCTTCATTTATTAAATACTGCGCATCCTCTGTCCTGGTGCTATTATTTGCACAATTATTATTTATTGCAGCTCTACCTTTATTCTGCCTTTTTGCACACCTTAAATGACAACAAACCTACTCGATTTTCATTGGTAAATTAACCATTTCAGCTCAGTACACAGTAAAATGAAACTGTGTTCCTTAAGTGTGTCAATAAGCAGTCATTAAGTGTGCAAAAATGCAAAGACTGAGATAGAAAGCAACGAGCATTAAATAAATAACAGCCATTAATAGCAGCAGCAGGATAAAAATGTGCAGCATATATTAAATAAATACATCAAATTTGTTAACTGGGAGTGGTAGTTGGGAT
>JBBJLS010000018.1:15586971-15605426 GCA_037577275.1 Bryconaethiops microstoma
ATACATACATATGTGTGTGTGTGTGTGTGTGTGTGTGTATGTTCCGTTTAGGAGAAGGAAGAATTTGTGAAATACAGTTTACGATTCAGTTCTGATTGAAGAGTCTGATGGCCTGGAGGCATCAGAGAAGAGGGTGCGTGAGGGGTGTGGGGTCATCCACAATGTTGGTGTCTTTGTGAATGTATAAATGATCTTCTCAGTTGTACATTATATGGACAAAGGTATTGGGACATCTGACCATTACAGCAACAGGGACTTTGATTACATTGCATTCAAATACATAGACTTTAATATGCTGTTGGTTCCCCCTTTGCTGCTATAATAGCTTCCAATCTTTTTGGAAGATTCCACAAGATTTTGGAGAGTTTCTATGGGAATTTGTGTCCATTCTGTGTCATTCTGTAGAGCATATAAGGTTCAGGCACTAATGTTGAATGAGAAGGCCTGGCTCCTAATCTCCATTCCAGTACATCCCAAAGGTGTTGAATGGGGTTGAGGTCATCGCTCTCTGCAGGCCAATCAAGTTCTTTCACACCAAACTCATCCAGCCAACTCTTTGAAAGGAGAACATTGTTTAGACTTCAGTCCATCATGGAAAATGCTGACTAAACATTCCACAGTGTGGTGGCAGAACTGAGAAGCACGTTTAGCCATAGACTCACCAGCATAAAGTGCAAAATCACTCAATATTACTTGTTAATACTTAATATTACTTCTGATCTCTACTTGATACAAAACTACTATATTTTATTGGTAGATTTCACTCAGTTATGTTACTTGTAAAAAGTATTTATACCCAGCATTTCTGTATATAGCATAGTGCATTTTCATATTGAGTTTTTTCTACAAATTTTTATTTAGATTGTATTTAGACTCTATTTTTAAAAAAGATCTTGTCTTCCTGTGTCTCCCTGTGTCTTTGCAGTCATTACATAAACAATTTCCTCCAGGATCAACAAAGTTTTCTGGTTCTGATTCTGATTTATGGACCTTGCTTCGTTCACTGGGGCACAGTAATGGTGGAATAGAAAATGTTCTTCCCCAAACTGTGTCCACAAAGTTGGAAGCATGCTGTTGTCCAAGATGTCTTTGTATGCTGAAGCATTAAGATTACCCTTCACTGGAAGTAAAGGGCCACCGGAATTCAACAATTAAGAGTGTCCCAATACTTTTGTCAATTTAGTGTTTCCAGGACCAGGGCTGCTGTCCTGTACAATAGGTAGGAGAATGCAGGCCATGTCCACATGACGGCGCCCTT
Source organism: Bryconaethiops microstoma (assembly GCA_037577275.1). Classification (NCBI taxonomy): domain Eukaryota; kingdom Metazoa; phylum Chordata; class Actinopteri; order Characiformes; family Alestidae; genus Bryconaethiops; species Bryconaethiops microstoma. The sequence continues at coordinate 15,588,230 of JBBJLS010000018.1, forward strand.
GTACATGTGACTTATTTTCCGTCGTCTTATGGATTCCAGAGTAGAGGAGGCCGATGTAAATTAACCCACTGAGAAATCAGTGTTGCCTTGTCCTAATGGTTGAGATCCTCCATCGCTATTGTGGAAAACTGCTCATGTCCCGTTACAGATCTGTCCATTCCCGTTACAGATCTGTCCATTCAAATGAGGCCCAATAATCGATTAATGATCTATAGTGTTCGGATGGTGTAACTGTTGATTTCCCTTTAAAATACAAAATCAGGCTGGTGTGATCATGTTCTGAGCTATCACACACATCGCAACACGGGTTTCCCAAAGGACTTTTTTTCCACACCAAGCAAGATGCTTAAAGTACTGTGCAGCTGGAGAAGAGGTCAGAAATAGTGCTATTGGCCCATTCTCACTTTCAGAACCAGAATCAGAATTAGAAAACTTCATTTGATCCATCCCAGAGGAAACTGCGTACGTTATGATACAGAGGGACCAACAGGCACAAGAACAATTTAAAATATGTCTAAATGAACAATAAAAACTAATCTGCAGAAAAACCTCAATATGAAATACACAATCATACATACACAGGTTGGGCATAAATACTATAGACAAGTAACTTACAGATGAGTGAATTACTAACACAGATGGTGGTTAGTGTGTTATTGCACGTAGTACAGATGAATAGTATATATGTAATGTTGACATAAGTAGTGATATTCACACGGTGAAACTATTGCACAGAATAAGATATTGCACATAATGATAGTGTTTTAGCATCAATTAAGGACATTGCACAATATTGCACATGGCAAGACAATTACACATAAGATATTGCACATAATGAAATGATTTAGCACACATTTAGAAAACTTCACGTCATATTGCACATGGTAAGATATTGCTAGTAATGAAAAAATCAGCACCAATTTAGAAAACCTCACGATACTGCACACTGTAAGACTATTGTACATAAGATATTCCACATAATAAGATTTCGTACATAATAAGATATTGCATATAATGATAATATTTTAGCACCAGAAAAGAACATTGCATATTATTGCACATGGCAAGGCAATCGCTCATAATAAGAAATTGCACACAATGACATGATTATGTACAATGTCTTTCTCCATGAGTTGTCTAGTTTAAGGGAAATCCTGCTCGGTTAAATCTGTCTGTTTGTGTGAGTGTGAACGCATGCATACCTGGGGTGAGCGAAATCAGTGCCCTATCACAGAGCTCGGTGGTCTCTCACGAAGACCCTCGGTGCAGAGTGCATCATGGGAGCTGTAGTTTCAGCTCAAAGCGGGTTTGCCAGTTGGACGTCCGCAATATTTTTAAATGTAATGCTGTCGAGGTATAGAATTAGACACACTTTAGGGCGTGTTTTCCTATCACTGCTTCTACTTCAGTAGCGGCTTCGTGGATGTGGATGGTGGAGTGAACCGCAATGAACTACATTTCCCAGAAGGCCCCTCGATGGGTTTGGGGAATGCAGGGTGAGGGGTATCTTTTTTCGGGGTGCTGTACAGCAGTGCTTGGTGTTTTTTTTCTGGCTTGCATCGTATTAGAGGCCACCACACACACCTTCCGCCTGTCAGGAGACAGTAGGACGCACTTGGAGACACGAGTCCTCATCACATCTGGACGCAGAGACTACGCAGAGCCTGCAGGACACGAACCCTCGCCTCACCAGCTGAGGATCCATATGAATGTTCACACTGCAGCTGATCGTCCAGAGTGAGACAGGAGTGATGACACACGGAGGATGGGAGATGACGAGCTGCTCCGATTTCTGAGCCCAGCTCAGCACTTACACGCTCTCCTTTTAGACCGTATTTGATGAAAAGGCAAGACTTGTGCATCCTGGACACGGATTGCAAGGTAAGAAAACGATTAAATGAATTACTGAGCACAATTCACACTGATTGACACAGTAAACTTGTGAACAGGTCTCCTACCACTGGTAGTTATTCTTTTTTAACTTATTGTTTTAGACATTAGCCCAAAGGTTGTGTTGCACAAACCGTTTCTCTGTGCACTGTGTACAGGATGCGGTCCTCCATGCAAAAGACTCTGCTTTCCCCTTTGTATCCCCCCGGTGTAATTTATGTGGGGGTCTCGGGCCCTGAACTCCTGCCAGTGTGCCAGCGTTGCTAAGAGACAGCGGGGCTGCAGCAGGAGAGAGGGGATTTGCATGGGACTGAAGTGGAGGGCTTCATCACTATCAACCATTTCTATGCACCCTTCTCTTTACCTTACTCTTTAATTCTTTCTTTATTTCTTTCTTTCCAGCTTGCTTGCTTGCACTCTTTCTCCCTCTCTATCCCTCTCTCTTTCTCCCTTTCTTTCTTTCCCTCTCTCCCTCTCTTTCTCTCTCATTTTCTCTATCTCCCTCCCTCTCTCTTTCTTCCTTTCTTTCCGCCTCTCCCTCTTTCTTTCTCCCTCCTTTACCCTCTCTCCTTCCCTCTCTTTCTCTCCCTCCCTCTCGTCCTTTCTCCTATGTTCTCTCTCCGTCACTTTCTTTCTTTCTTTCTTTCTTTCTTTCTTTCTTTCTTTCTTTCTTTCTTTCTTTCTCTTTGTCTCCCTCTCTCTTTCTCCTACTTTCTCTCTCTCTCCGTCACTCTCTTTCTTCTCTTTCTTTCTTTCTTCTCTTTCTTTCTTTCTTTCTCTCACCCCTCTCTCTCGTTTCGTTTTTTTCTTTCTTCACTCCCAATTTCTTTCTCCCAGACTTCTCTCAACCCATTTCATTTCCTTATCTCTCTGTTTCTCTTCCTATTTCTCTCTCTCATGCTCATGCATGATCCTACAATCAGTTGGAACAGTCTGAAGACAGATGTTTTTCTGATAAATTCTTTCTCATCAGTTAGAGACCTTGTTGATAAGCTTGTCACGAGATGTGTTCTCTACATGGATTTTAATCTCAGTTGCCATTCGCTGTGGAGGATGTAGGTTTGTACCTTCTGCACTTGAGTAATTTGAGATTGTGATTTGCGTGTTCTGATTTCCTCGTATCAGTGAAGTTTGGGTAATGCAGTTGATGAATGATCATTTTAAAAAGCATTGATTTATTTTACTGTTCAGGTTCTGTTGAAGTGGGATTTAGTTTCACTGTTGCATTTGATTATAAAACTTATCGCCAATATTACAGCCCAGCTGCCCACATAGGTTGCAGTATAGGATTGGAACACTTCTCGTTTTATTAGCTGCTGTAGAAAAGCAAGAGATTTTTGCTAGACTGCTGTGTCCTCTCACATTTCATTACTGTGCCACATCGCAAAAGCACTGGCATTGACATTAGGGACCCTTTTTCGGATTTGGAATGACATGTTTTATCTCTAGTTTATCTAACAATGACAGCTAAGTTTGTTATTCCGCAATTAGTTATATTCACACACACATTACTGTTGTAACTTGTTAAAATCTCTGTCAGAGCTTTTAGGCCAATTTTCAGTAGTGCGACAACAACACAAAAATCTTGCCTGGTCAGTTTATTTAGTAAAAGATAATTTCCACTAAATAGGAGCAGTTTCACTTTCCTCATTGAAAGGAAACTGCCTTGAAGGGAGCTCCTGAGGGTAGATTCAAAATTGTTTTTTTTTTTTTTTTTTTTACATTTCAACATGATCAAGAAGGTATTGCACTACGTTCCACATGGAAAGCAAAGACCATCGACCAGCACTACACACACAGCACTTAGCATGCATGCATTCTGGAGATGAATTGCCATTGATTTTATTTGACATACATTTGTCTTTACCCAATTAGCTACAGCCACTCTAAGTGATATAAAGTAAAATAGAAATCGGCGTTGGGATTAATTGCATGACTCGAGTGGTGCGGACGCCTTCCAGCCCATGATTTAAGATACATGAGATATGGTGTGGACACGTGCAGTCAAACAGAATCTGTTTTGCGGCTTTCCGCCGCCATTGACCCGTGGAGCTGAGGGCCCGGCTCTCGAGTGGAGTGTTCCATTGGAGGGCCGGACCCTCAGAGTGGAATATCTCCCAAAGGCACAGTAGAGGAGCATCTATTTCCTGCCACACTGCTGGGAAATTATGCACAATGCATGTAATGTGGTGCTGTGCTGAAACCATGTTATGAATAAATCAGTGCAGTGACTATTAGCAACTCAGAAGCCCATATGTATCTGTGACTCTCTTTCAGTAGAATGTGTAAAAATAGATTTTTATTTTTATTTTGGTATTCAGAGTGAGCATTTGCCAGTTCAGTTTGACTGTGGTTCATCAACTCTTTCTGTAACTAGGCTAATGCAGCATCTGGGGAGCAGAAAGTGGCAGCAGAAGTCCTACAGACTTAACTAGGTTAACTCCTCTCTCAAATGCAGGGGGCCGTCAAGGAGCCATGTATGAGAGCGCATAAAATAGGTTACTCTGCAGGGTGCATTCTTCTATCAGGGACTCAAATATGCCAGCTCACAGCACCAGGGTTGCTTGAAATCCATTTGTCTCAACCTAAGCAGCTCTGGCCAGGACCTGTGCCTTTTACCGATCACTTGAACAGAATCCCTGCTTTGTTTGGACTTCACCTTCATGTCATGCTGCAGAGAAATGAATGTGGGTCTCTCTACTTGTGTCCGAATGTCCTTACGCATTCACGGGCTAACTCTGCCTAAACTGGCGCCCAGACCCAAACAGATGGGAGACTGTTTCTTGGCAAAGAAGCTCATCACATCATCTTGTGGAAAATTTGATGGCGCTGTACAATCAAGCTTATGATCCCATAAGTAACAAGTTTTTCCTCACCGGGAAAATCTGGCGTGAGCTCCACTCAGACTAAAGCTGGGACACAATAGACCATCGTCACACGCACTCATTGTACGTGATTATGAACATGTAATGAGATAGAATGCAGGACCACTCACCTCATTTGTTAACTGTATGGTAATTCATATTAAAAACCTTTTAGACACATTATTTTAGGGGTGCAGGATTGGCCAGGACTGGCCGTGGATTTAAATATACAACCAATAATTAGCCGGCTTATTTAGATTTTAGTCAATCTGTGCTGTGGTTGAATGATGTAAAATTGGGGTCACTAATCTTATCCACTGAGGGCCAATGGGGCTGCATCCGAATCGAGCAGGTGCTCACCTGATTCCATTTGTTTAATCAGTTGGTCTCACTCTTCAAACAGTTGGTTATTTAGATGAGGTGAGATCCTGCTTGGTTGGAATGCAAACCTGCAGTCACACTGAACTTATGTAAACAGTGTGAAGCTGCTGAGTACACACAGGCTGCATTTGAATGCTGTTGGTACACCTCTAGCCGCTTCATCTGAAGGTCATGCATATTCATGTATTCGGCGTACCCACCAGTCTATGCTTCATGTTATGCCATTTATTTTGTTCGCTTAGAGTAAATAAAAATACTTGTTGGCTAATAAATATCGTCCAAAAAAATCAGGCATCCTTCGATGAGGCTGCACCAGAATTTGAATCAGAATCGTCCATTAAAATTCATGATTCACTTATGGTATCCGCTTAGTGGTTTTATTCTGAATCTTGTGAACCGCAGGAGTTTGTCTTCTTCAGATGCACGCGCTGTTAAATCTGTCTGTAGGTGAACTGAGCGTTAAATGTGTCAGCATGGGGTCATACAGCATGCCTTTCTGGTGCTCTCATGCCCCTGGTTTCCTCTGGATTGATGGGCTCTGCGACAGACCTTGGCACCTGGTTCCAATCCACGAGGGTCTGAGAGAGTTCCTGCTGCATAAAAGTGATCTGAGCTTCCCATAGAGTTTGATGAAAGGGTGGCAGCTCAGACTAAGTGTGAGCTATAAAGGATATAAGAGGAGGAACTGCAGTAGCTATGGAGAAAGCTGACCAGGGAGCAGCAGGTAGAAGGGAAAAGGTAGATGGAGAGAGAGACACTACTACAGGTTGGGACACTGGCCTAATTAAGTGAAATGCCAGAAGGGAATCTTTTAAGACTTTAGTAATTCTGGAAACATGCACAAAATGTCAGTTAAAAAAAGAATGCCAGAAGCATTTCAGTTTAGAATTACTGTAGGTAGTTAAGACTTATTCCTACACACCAGCTTATTAAATTCCTGGTCACTTGACCAGTGTCTTGATTTAAAAAACAAAAACATACAAAAAAAAACTTATTTCAGTGAAGGGTTAACTATTTATCGAATTTAGTAAGATGGGCATAGAAAAAAATCACACAAGTCACACACAAAAACATTTTTTTCTAGCTGTATTTATTCAATGCAACTTATAACATCCAAGTGAAAGATATGATAGCAAGAATTAAAAACATAATAATAAAAAACAGAATCACTGAGATGGATAACGGATCACTTCCCACCTAAAAATACTTTTAAACACAGTCAGGTGTAACTGACCTTCTCCATTGTACACCAAGCTAACTGATCCATTTTAATCATTTTAATAGTTCAGCATAAAAACAGGCTTTATCAATCCCTAGGAACACAGCAAAGTCTATAATTAAGAAGTGGAAAGTAGTAAAAATGGGTTTATTGGACAAAAACATTCTAAACTTCATAAGGAGTACTATGACTAAAATCTTTGAAAATTTGTGTTTGAGAATTGAATAGTTTTTTTTATCTGGAGAGACAACCATTATGAGCTTACTATACTAGAGTCTGTTCATTATGCTGCAGCAGAGGGTCCTACAGTAAGCTTTTGGCCAAGATTTTTCTTGCGTTTTCTTTGTGTTCCTGTCTTATATATTTCTGCCTCAAATATAGAATGTTCTGTAAAAAAAGAAAAAAATGTTAATTTAACTGCATTGTACCAAAGGATATTAAAGTCATAAAGTTGTATCACTCTGTCTCTTACGTTGCTGCTACCTCGTCTTATGTTGCTGTCACCTCATCTTATGTTGCTGTCACCTCATCTTATCTTACCTCATCTGTGAGAACTATAAAATAATTAGAATACATAATTATGTGAGTGTATGTGTAATAATTTACAAAGGAGTAGGCAAGAGTAAAGTGTATCTGAACAAGCGTGTGAGGTTTGTGAGAGGTTCAGTGTATAGATAGCTGAAGTTAGAAAGATTGGGGCACAAACTAGCATGGGGGAAAAACTTAACGTGGATATTTTATGTACTTAAACAGGCACAGGTAGGAATTTCTTCTGGTCACCTCTTAATCCCATGCCAGTGTCATGTGGGAGTTTTGACAACGATTCGTTGGTTATCTCAGGAGATCCACCGGGAAGATCATTGTACCCTAAAACATTTTTATCATGGATGATTTTTCAATTACTAAGTTGTCCATACAATGTTTAAAATTCACACATATATTTTTTAATTAACCATTTTGTTGGCTGTAAGGACTTCCAGTGAGAGTCAACATAGATTGTACTTAATTGTGTTTTGCCTTGTGTCAGACTTTTTAGCGACAGACTTTTTACAACTAGCTCCTGTATCTGTAAGTCCCACCTAAAGGGGAAGCTGTAACTCTTTTACCAAGTTTGTCTAAATCGTTCAGGAACAAAGTTAATGATTTATTTATAGCATTGAAATAGAGGTTACTGTTATGAAAAGGACTTGCTCAAATACTTTTAATATGATAAGCAAAACTTATTGTGTCGGTTTCCCGGACGAGGATTGAGCCTAGTCCAGGACTATGTAGTGCTGTGAATAGAGATTTTCCATTGAAAAGGAAAGGGTTGTCCAAGACTAGGCTGGGAAACTTCCCCATAATGTGTTTAATTGTGACCCGCTCTCCCCTTGTGAGGCTGTTTTCACTTAAAGACTGCCAAACCTCATGTGTAGTTCCTCCATAGTGACCTGTTCAATGTCTTACTTGAGGTTATTTTCGTAAAAGCCACTTTAAGAGGAATTCCCTGTGAAGAAGAAAGACCATACAGTACAAAAAACACATACAGAGACACACATTTCAGAAAGCGAAATGTATCTGTCAGCACTTATTAAACTAGCAAGCCTAAATCACTTCAGATATTGAGCCCACTGAATTCCTGACCTTCGCTTGCAAACTCTCAAAGAAAGGCTTCCACTTCACTTTGCTCTTGATTACCTGGCCTTCAGAAACTGTTCTTCATATTAGAACGAGATCATACTTCTGGAGTGTATAACTGAGTGGTGCAAGCATATTGAACACATCTGCGTAAAAGTCTGCAAATGCACATAAACTGGCAGTGTGGTCAGAGTAATAAAACACAGAAATATGCAAGATGTGGAATTTGAAATGAATGAATTAGTAGAACCTAAATAGTACCTGCATTCTTTGCTAGCCCTCTTATTTCTGCATTGGTTGATGCAGCAGGAAGAGGCTCCATATGAAAGTGGATGGGTGTATACTGGTCTTTTGGACTGCTGTCTTTCTTCATTAAAGTGGAAGAAAGTGAAGACTTGCAGACACGAGGGATCTATTGGGCGTGCTGTAACACTGCATAGTGTTTTCTTCCTAGCCTTCTAAACTCACACATTGACTGCAGTGATACACGCATGTTAACAGTTGCGCCATCAGTCCCAAAATATACCATCCGCTCTGCACTGTCTGTTGCATTCAAGATGCCTAGATTAACTATTATGAGTCAATTATTACTGTTCAGAAGTTTGAAAGACTGCATTCAGACAATGAATACACAAATCTAATAACACTAATCGTTCAACAAGTTGATGAGAAAATTTGAGGCCTCCATTCAGTTCATTTCTCTCTCTTCTCTGGATCGATCGGTATCTCTGTCCATCAGAATGGTTAAGTATCACTCAGCGGGCACTTTATCTGCTAGATCCCTTTTCAGTTGTTTTCTGTCAGAACAATTATCTCAACACGTTGGACACAGTCATCATGTTTTGGGTTTATAGTCAGGTTGGGTTTATGGTCGGATGAGTTCCGTGTGAAAGAACTCATCCAACTGACCGTAACCCCATCAACACCTTTGGGTTGAAATTGAACAGAGATTGCGAGCCAGACCTTCTTGTTATAAATGATTTATAATCAGCTTGTTAATTAGGTTGTAGACAGTTTTTATAAATGATTTATAAGCAGTTATAAACAAGTTATAACAGTTGTCGCACACAGATGCAGTCTCACTATTTGGCGAGATCTCAGATCCTGCTAGTTACTGAGCTTATCTCCTTCTCTTTCTCAGGCAGAATGTTAAACTGTTGACTTCATCAGGTATTTGTTAACTTGCAACTACCACTAAAACACTAGATATAACTTGTTTATAACTGCCTACAACCTAATTAACAAGCTGATTATAAATAATTTATAACAAGAAGGTCTGGCTCGCAGTCTCTGTTCCAGTTCAACCCTTTTGTCCATGTATAGACAACTGTTATAACTTGTTTTTAACTGCTTATTAACCATTTATAAACTATCTACAACCTAATTAACAACCTGATTATGAATCATTTATAAACCCATTACATGGGCAGTCTTATTTTAAAGTGGTACCGTTGTGTTTAATTTTACTGTCTTACATTTTTGTTACACTGTAGAATCCTGCTACGTTAACTACTTTGTTTAATCCCTGAACATTTTGCAGCTTGCTATTTATTCTCAGAAGGTCTCTTTTTCTGTTTCTGGTGTCAATTTGAATGTCTAGTGAGCTGTGCGCTTGTCCTGTCTTTGTGCAATCCATGCCAGTTAGAATGTCCAGCTCTCTGAATAGGGATGAACACACATACACCTACAGACACACACACACACACATACACACACTCACAGACACACACACACACACACACAGTGCAGCAGTCTTTGGTCTCTGTGTGGAGACGGGGTGCTGAGTCAGACCCTTGGCCAGCTGCAGCTGTTAAAAGCTCTGGGAGTAGGCAGCAGATTTCTCGGGAGCCTATTTATATGAGGATAAGCAGCAGCAGCGGTCCTCCCGTTGGTAGAAGGCTTCAGATGAGCTTTATTACAAGTCCTTTTACACAGTGCTTAGAATTTTCTCAGTCCTTTCAACTTGCTTCTGCTTACTTCTGAGTCATCTTTATGTGATCTGCGACCATAAACAGACAATTTCTAGACATACAATGGAGCCCATAATTAAGCAAATGATGTCACATTTCTTTGTTGTGTGTCTCTGTTTAGTGAATATGAAGTAAAACACTAACAAGGGTAGAGTGCAAAATGTACACCCTTTTTAGGGATATGCTCAGTGAAGTACAGTTTCTCTTACATTTATGGTTATGTGTATAACAATACATTGATATGTGATGTCACAATGCAAACATGTCACTAAGGGTATTGTGGATATGTGACAATGCATTGTGGAGGATAAAAATTCTATTGATTATAACGTTTGATGGAACTGCATTGTTTATATTGTTAAACCAGTGTCATTCAACAGCCCCGTCCAGTACATTCATGTCATGTTTGAATCTCCTTCCTTCTGTCTTCCAGCTTTGTTTTTTTTAAGCTGTACAAGAACTGAATACAGTGGTATTTTTTTTTATTCTAAATATTGTGAGAATACTGAATTGTTTTCAGTTTTGCTTTGTTGAATATATTGTGAGTGTAACGAACCAAACCAAATTGTGAGATAACTCTCATGGTACACCCCTGCTTATGGTGCTCCCATTGTGGGCCCCTAATTAACTGAACAATAAAGGATAATCATATTTTTAGTACTTTGTTGCAAAACCTTCATTCATACATTTCAAATTCATGTATTTCCAATTTTTCGAATTTTATTTTTTATAGTTTGAACACAAATGCCCATTACATGAATGATCCAATAGAAATACTCCAAAATGACGTGGAATGATGTGCTTTACATTAACTTACACTGTATGGACAAAAATATTGGAACGCCTGACCGTTACACCAACAGGGACTTTAATGACGTTTCATTCAAATACATAGACTTTAATATAGAGTTGTTCCCCCCTTTGCTGTTATATCAGCTTCTACTCTTCTTGGGAGAATATTGGAGTTTCTGTGAGGAATTTGTGGCCATTCATTCTGTAGAGCATTTATGAGGTCTGGCACTGATGTTGGACGAAAAGGTCTGGCTTGCAATCTCTGTTGCAGTTCAACCCAAAGGTGTTGGATGGTGTTACGGTCAGTTGGATGAGTTCTTCCACACAGAACTCATCCAACCATGTCTTTGTGCACTGGGACACAGTCATGCTGGAATAGAAAAGGTTGTTCCACAAACTATGTCCACAAAGTTGGAAACATCGCGTCTTTGTATGCTGAAGCATTAAGACTGCCCTACACTGAAAGTAAGGGGCCTAGCCCAAACCATTAAAACCAGGTGTGTCCCAATTCTTTTGTCCATATAGTGTACATTAGATGAAAAGAATGCATTTTGCCTTCTATGAAGGCAACCTCTTTTTACCTCTTTTTAAAAACTAGTGAGTTTCAGGTTAGATGATTGAGCAGTCCATTCAAGAACATTTTACCTTTTGGCTCCAGTAAAAAGAAACTCCATAGTTGGTACATGTTTTGGATCATTGCCCTGCCGCAAATTTGCTAAAATGTTTCCATCCTTTGCAGAATTCATCTTGCTGCTGCCATCACTTTATCAAGTGAGCCAGTTCTACTCACAGCTATATATGTGATTTATATATAAGATAATGCTTTGCCTTATGTGCATAACTTTTTTTTTCATCTTGTCACTATAAATTGCAGTTTAATCTTCTTCTCATCTGTCCATAAAATGTAATTCCAGAAATCTTCAGGCTTTTTGATATATTTACTACCACAGCATAACATCTTGATGTAGTGCTGGCATATCCTTTCTTTATGTTAATCTTAATCTGCTCCTAAATCCGGGACAGTGTTTTTCTTCATGACAACAAGTATTCCTTAGTCAGCCATTCCCGTGGTCTACCAGATTGTTTGTTCTCTCGCTGATTGTTAATTTCACCAGCACATTGCTGCTTCTTAGCAATGCACGAAACAGTTGCTTTTGACACAACTAATAATTTGGCTGTTTCTAATAGATTTTTTGTCTGTATTTCCCATGTGTAGTTATGATCTGCATCCTCTTGGTCTACATTTCATTATACAAGCTTAGGATAATGTGCAATTATAATTTTCCCTCTCACTGTACTGTACATTATATGGTACCATATAAAAGTCATCCGTCTAATCTGATTCAGTAACAAGAGCAAGAGCGGTGTGACATTTCTGCATGAAACATTGTTGTAGGGAGGGTCTCTAAGCTTGCTGTGTGTTTATTGAAGGTAGGTAGGGATGGTGATAAGAGGAGGTGAAATACAGTCGGCAAAAGTCACAACACCCCAATGAGAAAATACAAGAAAAAATAAATTTGTCTTTCAATTGATGATATGATGAATCAAATGTGTTTAACGTGACCAGTGACATGAATGAGGTATAAAAGGTCAATTTAAATTCACGTTTAAATTATTTGGTGGATGCTCTTATCCAAAGCGACATAGTCCACAAGAAAACGCCCTTCAAACTGGTAAGCCTAGACTTAAAATTAAGAACTAGTAAACTAAGATTCTACCAGAGATGGAGTTAGTACTCCTCCAGGGCCCTATCAGATCACACTAACACACACAGAAGATGTTTTTTTTAGGTTGTCTTTAAGATCCAAGTACATTTATTTTCAGCAGGTTCAGTGGTTTAGCAAGTATTGAACTGGTTTCCTGACTGGGACTTCAGGTCCAGCAGTGTAAGAGTGTGACAGTTCCCTTTCATGCCATCCAGCCGTGGATTTCTCACAGGCTCTTCAGAGACCTGCTGCAGTGGTCGGCCTTAATATGGCTGACTCAGAAGGTTTACTGGTGCCCCCTACAGCCCCACTGGTTAGTTCTAGATGGCTCTGCATGGAGTCTCATGCCAAGGGGTCTGTGGCGCAGAGAACAGTGTCTGAGTCAGTGCAGGGAAGCGTAGGTAACCAGTCACCCTCAGACCTTTTCTTACTCTGGTTGACTCAGCGAGTCATAGGGCTTTAGTTCAACCGTAAACATGCAACGCACATTGAATAAATGTGTTTGTATCTTACAGCTAGAATCAGTCTGTCTGGATTCATCTCATCCACTAACGTTGCATATTTGCATCTTAACATTCATGCTAGTGAAGACATTTCATTCATTACAAGACACTTCATAATGAAAAAATAACTATCAGAAACATTCAAAAGTCTGTCACACTCTGGTCCATGTGGCTTTTTGTTTAGGTTCTCATCACTTCCTTAGTCTTTTCCCTTCATCAGTATATTCACCTGTATCTAGTCTAGGCCTCCGTCCGCAGGTGTTTTTCTATTTTGACCCAATATATGCAGTGCCACCAGACAGTATTCACACCCCTTAACTTGTAACATTTTTTACAGGCTTATTCTAAAATAGATTTGATTATAGTTTTCTTCTACAAAATCTACACAAAATGCTCAACAATGGCAAAGTGAAAACATGTTTTCAGACATTTTCTTAAATTTATTTTTAAAAAAACATTTAAACACAATATGTACATAAGTATTCACACCTTTTGCTATGAGATTTAAAATTGAGCTCAAATGCATCAGATTTCCACTGATCATCCTTAAGATGCTTCTACAACTTGACTGGAGTCAACCTGTGGTAAATTCAATTGATTGAACATGATTTGGAATGGCACACACTTTTGTATTTAAGGTCTCACAGTGGATATCAGAGCAGAAACCAAGCAATGAAGCCCAGGGAATTGTCTGTAGACCTCAGAGACCGGATTGTGTCAAAGCACAAATCTGTGGAAGAATACAGAAAACCTTCGGCAGCATCGAAGGTCCAGCATTGTGGTCTCCGTTATTCGGAAATGGAAGAAGTTTGGAGCCACCAGGACTCTCCCTAGATCTGGCCGCCCGATCAAACAGAGTAATCTGGGAAGAAGGGCCTTGGTCAGAGAGGTGATCGAGAACGCAATGGTCACTAAGGCAGAGCTACGGCAATCCCTTGTGGAGTTAGAACCATCTAGAAGGTCAAAGATAGCTTTTATGGTAGAATGGCCAGATGGAAGCCACTCCGCACTAAAAGGCACATGGCAGCCCACTTGGAGTTTAGGATTCACAGACTGTAAGAAGCAAAATCCTCTGGTCTGATGAACCCAAAATAGAACTTTTTGGCTTGAACTCAAAGCATCATGTCTGGAGAAAAGCAGGCACTGCTCATCACCTGGCTAACACATCCCTACTGTGAAGCATGGTGGTGGCAACATCATCCTGTGTGAATATTTTTCTGTGGCAGGAACTGATCCACATAATGCTTTGGAACTCAGATTGGGCATTGATTTATCTTCCAATACGACAATGACCCGAAGCACAGCCAAGATAACAAAGGAGTGGCTTCAGGCAGAGTTTCAATAGACAATCTCTGGAAAGACCTAAAAATGGCTGTCACCTATCCAACCTGACCAGGCTTGAGAGGATCTGCAGGAAAGAATAGGAGAAAATCCGCAAAAACAGGTATGCCAAACCCAAGAAGACTTGAGGCTGTGATTGCTGGCAAAGGTGCTTCAACAAAATATTATGGGTGTGAATACCTTTGAAACACTAGATTAACAAGCTTTAGGTAATAAAAAAGTACGTATCTTTCTATAAAGTTGTTTTTGCCTTGTCATTATGGGGTACTGTGGGTACTCAAATCTATTTTAGAACACGTCTGTAATGTAACAAAATGAGGAAGAATTGAAGGGGTGTCTGTCTGTGTGTTTGTTGTTGTTGTTGGTCATCCTTTGTCTCTGAATTGTTGTGATCATGTTTTCTTAATAAGTCTGCTGTAATAAAGTCTGCATGCATTTGCATTTGCATCTCCTCTCACCCTTCTACGCACAATTTCCAAAAGAACAGGGTGAAAAGTCTTAATTTAAGCTTTTAAGCTTTTCCCTGTGGTCATCTTATGCATTTGTGGGGTTTGTTTGGTAACAAAAAGAGTCATGGTTCATTTTACTGACAATTTCTGACCTCTCTTCACCCCATACAATTAAACAAGCTGTTTTTTTACTGTGCCTTGAAGACTGATGTATGTTAATCAGGTTTTGTTCTGATTGGTCTTGCGTTATGACTCATTCAAAAAAATGCATGCTGAAACACTCCTTATAATGTCAGTGAGAAGGATGTACTGTATGCTGAATAGGTAGATAAATGTAAATGCACTGGTTTTTGTGATGTCACAAAAACAGTGAGTTAAAAACAAACCATTTTTGTGGCTTAGTTTTAATATAGGGGCTGTTTGGACTAAAGAGTGACCAATATGTTTATACACTTTGACACTGTTTTTACATTACTGTGGTTATTCATGATAAGGGCCCTTTAAATGTAATGTTTAAATTAATTTTGATTGTGCTGATTCCATCTTAAATATTATATACAAATGTTCATATTATGACAGTCAAGGTTCACTTCTGAAAATATAGTACATTCAGCACTAGCTGAAACTGGAGAAAGTAATGCATTTAATTTATCTGATTGAAAAATTACGATTTCTACGCAAATAACATATATTCGTGTATATTTGGCTTTCAGTTTACCTACATTTGTCCATAATTGTGTTGATGTGATATATTTGATTAATTTAGAAATTATGTACATACTTATTTACATACACTTCTTGAAGAAAATACAGTAAACCCTCGCTTACGTTCCAAGAGCACCAGCGTATAGTTAAAAACTGTGTTGTTGTCATGTGGTTAAAAAAATGACTAAAAATGTCTGTTTTTTTTATAGTGTAAACCCTAAATATGCCCCCAAAATATGCTCCCAAAACACTTTAATTTCATTTTAAACTCAGCTTAATACATTACCCTGGAAGAAAATGTAAAGGTAAACCCATATTTATACTGTACAGTTTACACTGAACTCCCGCAGTGCTAGAATGTAAAATACTGACGTTACCCCTGTATAGACTGTACTGTAATTCATGCATGGGCGTTTTCTGTGGTATCAGCAGGTAAATACAGTAATAAATTCATTCAATTTACAGTAATAAAAATACAGGGCTTTAATGAAAAACACGAGAACACTCGAGTTGCTCCACGGGGGAAATTCTGGACATCACAAAAGTAACAAAAAATGCGGAGGATATCTGCAGTTTCCGCTGAAGAATTATTAGCGAACAATTATTAGTCCAGTTCTCAGAAAAAATATGCGTTGGACTGAAACCACGACTGCTGACCCATGTTAAAGTGGGGGTTTACTGTATATGAGGAATGGTCCTTTCAAATCGCAGAATTTGTGATTTTATTTATTTTTTTACTAACTGTATTGTACTTTTTTTCCTTTCTTCCTTTTTCTATTATGACTCACTAACTCAACTTAAGTTGCCTGATATTCACAACATCTGATGGAAGTATATGCACTACATTAAGAAATTTAAATCAGACTTTAGGCATGATTATTGCATTTCGTTATCATGACACGTCTCCTGTTTCAGAAATTATATCTTTGCTGTGCACGCCATTCGAGTCTCAGTCTTACTGTAGGACTGCTGGCCATGTTCTCTTTACTGATAAGTACAAAAGCCCAAATTCTTTTTAACCTTTTTGTTTCAATTTTTTGCTGCTCATTTGAATTCATGCAGTGTGCTAAGGACTTTAATTGCTGGATGGGCAGGAGCTAATCCTTGTTGCATTTGTTAGTTAGGGATGGACCCACACCTTGCCAATATAACTCAGAACAAAGGCTCCATGTGCTTCCACACTACACACACTCCATACTATACTATAACATATGTAATATATTATCGGAAAATATGTTAGGGTGCCGAGTGGGAGAGCTTGCAATATAGTCCCTGTGAGAGGCCTCTAACGGGCAATAATGCATCCAGCTTTAAAGGGTTTAATCCATTAAACATGAAATTAGATTAGGCCTTTGGGCCCAGCCGTTGAAAATGACTGTTTTATGATTAGATTAATCCGCTGCAGTGTGAGTGTGCGCGCTGTGGCAGTGTGTCTGCAGAGTTAACTCTAAATCCACTGGACAGCCACAGCAAGCCTGCCCTCTCTCAGACACATACTGAGAAGCCCTCTGGATCTACCTTATCCTTTCAGACTGATCTTGGATCTGGGCTGTCCTCTTTAAAACCATACTTAGATGTTCGATCGTGTTAGTGATCGTAAAGAAATTGGATACTATTTTGCCGTACGACATCCTGAATTATCTTCTCCACAACGGATGGATTTCAAAGATGTTTAAGGTGAAAGCCTTATGTAAAAACTACAGTAAATGTGTTTTCAGCATTAGACTACATATACGTACTGTGTGTGCGTGTGTGTGTGT
>JBBJLS010000018.1:15614636-15624636 GCA_037577275.1 Bryconaethiops microstoma
ACACACACACACACACACACACACACACACACACACACACACACACACACACACACACACACACACACATTTTCATTCACAAATGGTCTGCACTCGCTCATACACACAAGCACACACAGACATAGTCTCACTGCAGGAGAGGAACAACAGAGTAGAATTAATGGGAAAAAGATGAGTGGATAAGAGTGTCAGCAGCAGCTGTTTGTGTGTGTGTGTGTGTGTGTGTGTGTGCGTGTGTGTGTGTAAGCAGTCTTATATAAACGTCTTATGAACAGCCGGTCTGTATTAAACACATATACCTAGCGGACACCATTGTGTTGTAGTTTATGGTTCATTGTTCTTTTTGTGCTCTTTCTACATGAGAACTCAGATCCCAGCAGTGACGAGCGGATGAAGTACAAGAAGACTATGATTGAGGAAAAAAGATTTACTCACTGACTGTATATATCACATATATGTTTCTCACACAGTGTCCAGGTACTACAGAGAGGCCAAAAAAGTTCCTTTTTCACATGAAAACAATGCATTACATCAACAGAATTTGTGTCAAAAGAAAGTAAACTGTAAAAACAAGACAGTGTTGATGTCATTTTGCACGAGAAATGCGGCATTTTGCACCACCTGCAGTGCTGGAACAACAAACTGGTTGTAAAGCAGAACACTCTGTAAGGATCTATTTTTTTCAGACATGGTTTTAGGGATGAGTCTCAGGTCCCGAGTGTCTCAAGTTCCATTTCATTTTGTAAACAATTGGGATAAAATTGCAAAAATGTGTCCAGTTTTCCATCACAAAAGAAACAACTGCACGAAAGTAGGCTTTAAACACTGTCTCAGACCTGCACGCTCACAGAAAGGGGAAAATCTCAGCCGGACCACACGGGAGCACTAACAAACAGTGTGGACTGGAAGGCTTCTATAAATTATTATCATTATTTTAATTACACGTCCCTGATGGGCGCGTTGCTGCGCGCTTGGATTTGTGGATGCAGCTGCGTCCATATCCATAAACCTCTGCCTTCCCCGCAGAGTTAAAGAATTCACCCATCCTCAGGACACACTGTGTGTGTGTGTGTGTGTGTTTGTGTGTGTGTGTGTGTGTGTGTGTGTGTGTGTGTGTGTGTGTGTGTGTGTAGTGAAAGAGATGTCTCACCTCAGCTTGGTTTGAGCCTGAGAGTGCCAAATGAGTGGTGACAGAAGCAAGGCGGGCGAGAGAGGATCTCTCATGAGGGATTTCTCTCTCCCCTGTCTCTGTCTGAAACACACGTCACCGGTTTGCCAGCCGAGCCCAGCAGCTTCTCAAAACGTGAGAAACAAAAAGCTGAAAAGCGCTGCAGCACGATCAGGAGAAGCGGAACAACTCGCGACCAAAAAAAAACCAAAAAAACACCAAAAGCCTCAGCGGCACAGTGAGAGATTTACAGTGCTGTATCTTCCATCAAGGCTTGATTTCAGCACAAAAAATAGACTGAATGTATATTAAACATAGTACATTTAATTTAAAGTCTATATTAACCAATGTTAACAAAAGTATGATGTAATTTAATTTAATCTGTCAAAAATGTATAATCCATTTGTAAGTAAATAGTTTACTTGCATAAATGTACACATAAATAGTTATGATCTGATTTGATACGTGTGTACTGTTTGTATAAAGAAAAATGTAATGAAGTGCAAGAAATTGTAATGTTTTGTAACAAAAATGTAATTACTATGTAATTACATTGTAATAATTGTGTAATCTAAATCCACCACGATAAACAGTTGTAATTGAGAGTTTATTTAGAGGGTTTTGCTTGTAAGAGTCTAAGTGTCAAACTTACATTTTTGTCTGGTTTTGTCATCAAAAAAGAAGCCTGTTAATCGAGTGTAAATGTAATCATTGTGATATACAAACGTAAATGTTTATAACAATGTAATTATTACATAATTAAATAAAAATAAAAAAATGCCTCCTGAAGCTTAAACCAAGGTAGCATTTGAATGCAAATATATACTGTTTATTGTGTTTTCTGGTTAACTATAGGAAAACTATAGAAACACTTCTCCAAAGTGTTTTAATTATATTTCAGCCTTTGAAGACATTATTGTACATTTCTGAGGCAGATTGCATGCCATTGCACTGCATTGTTTTTGCATTTGAACCATCAGTTGGACAAAGTCCCAGTCATTTTCAACTTTCACATGAAACACCCTGCATCAAAGAGATAGAGAGAGAGAGGGAGAGAGAGAGAGAGAGAGAGAGAGAGAGAGAGAGAGAGAGAGAGAATAAGAGAGACAGAGAGATAGAAAGCAAAAGAGAGAGAAACAGAGTAGACTTTCACTGGAACTGGAATTGTGGACAACAGTGAAACTCATTACAGGAATTATTCAGGGCTGATAGATGGGATAGTAAAGAAGCACTCAAACAAAAAGAAGCTTTTTATGTTTGTGAAGAAGTAATGATACAGTATAGAAGACAAGCAGTGGCACTTCATTTAAAAAGTGACCACTAATGAAGTTCAGGCTGTTCTTCAGAGAAAGTGCTTGTCTGGAAATTATAGGCAGAACGTCTTCTGTGGAAATCCTGCTAATTGCTAGCAAAACAGGTGCTAAAAAAGGCGGAGGGTGGTTTAGTTAGGCATGCAACACGCAACGTGTGGGGGTCCCTTTGATCACTCAATCGCTAACCCAGTCTCGGCTGGGGAGTCGTGATGGATGCATGCGCAACGCGGTGCCTTCACGGACGCCAAATGCAAAACCCTTTACTCGCACAAACCCGAGCTGACAGGCTTCATTCTCAATACCTCCGTCAATTAGAATGGAGTAAAAGTAGGGTAAAAATTCGTCGCTATTGACTCCCGGTGGATCACGCCGCTGTAAGCGTCTCCCTACTGTTGTGGACCTGCTTTGAGAACATACATATGTCCCGTGGAGCTCTGTATCGATTGTTAATTATTGAGTATGAAGTGCATTTGTTTTAGGAAAGGGGCGAATCGTCGGCAAACGAACACAATCACATTAGCTACGTCTCCAGGTTGTCAATAAAGCACTCCACTCGCAGATTTCATATGAATGCACTTAATCTTATTTATTTAATGATCTCAGATTTGATGTTCCTTGGGTTCTTTTCCATGCTTTTCCTTAATGTCAGAAAACAAGCCATAATGTCATACAGGAATAATGTGTCATTTAGAAGACTGTGGAATCAGAAGGAGTATCCTGTTTTGCCGCACACCCCCCCTCCCCCACCCCCCCCAAAAAATAAATAAATAAAAATTGATTCAAGTGAGCCCTGCTAAGATTCCTTCCGCCTATGTTGGTCTTGAAAGAATGTGCCCAGCGCTTCGGGACTCCAAAGCATATCATTGACGTATTAATAATTGAATGCAAATAATAATTGTGTATGCAGCTTGTGAGTTTGACCTGAAAGAAGTAAGAGGGGGAGCGAGGGGCTGCATCATAATGCAATGTTAAAATAGGTTTTTTTTATATTCTTATGGGAAAATACAAACAAGAAGCCCCCAAGGTGCCAGTCGTTTAAAGTGTGTGACTTCATCTGCGGTCTTGAAATATCTTTTTCAGATTTGGTGAATAACTGCTAAATGGAAGCACGCTATTCAGCACTGTAGCACCTGTTTGCAAGTTTCTGTCTGATTAAAGGTTGGAGTTGTCGTGTCCTATATATGACCATAGCATTATATTATTGTAGGGTCATGCTTAGCACTGCTGGTGACTGTTTGTGCACAGAAATAGATCCTATTAAACATTCCCCTAGTCACTCTGCCTCTCCTGCTTTCTCCCCTCCAATAGCGAGGTCCCCTACGGCCTTCCATAATTAATCTCGGGAATTTCAGGGGATTCAGCAGATATTTTTCTCCCCCTTATTTGGTGGCAAAAATCCTTTTATTTACTACATGTATAATGGAATATGAAACCACACACAACTGCATGCCTTGTTTCGAAGTGGAGAAGAAAGACTCATCTCTTTGGTTACAATAAGCCCTGAGCTTACTGACAATCAGCTGGGACTAGTGTGGGAACTTTGAGGCACTAATATGTCCTTGCTGTATAGCAAGGACATGTGCAAACATGGCACGTAGTTCAAGGCAATGGTTCAAAGTGAAATATTTGTCCTCTTTTTCCAAGTGCTGTCAATCACCCAAGTCAATCAGAGCTGGAGGGCAAAATTTGCAATTTTCATTTTACAAACACCATTGCATGTTACAGACCAATTTTTATTCTTTGGTAGTTCATATTTGCTGATCTGTTATTAGTGTACCCATGTGCACATCCTAATCAACATCCTAATCCTAATCACATCCTAATCAATTTCATAAGTTGTTTGCACAGTTAGCTTAATACCCTGCATGGGCAAGCACACCACACTACAACAATGAGGGTCCTTGGGCAGCACTCCTAATATTCCATTGTCTTCCTCTGTAAGAAGAAGGTGATATAAACCAGATGTATTAATGATGTCAACACCGGAAGATGAGTGGTGGTTATATTTACAGTTAATGTGCAGTTCAATCTGACCATTCAAGGTCGCAAAGCCATGAATCATATATAAAAAAAGTTGATCTGATTTCTCTGTTTACACTGCTCTTTTTTTTCACATTAGTAAAAAAAAAACTGTTCAGCCTGATGATATTAATGTAGCCTTCAGTTTTGCAATGGAGAGCTGAGGATAATGTTGCTGCTGCTTGAAATATTTTTGTGAAATTCTGTATGTCTTACAGCATCAGAAATTGCAACAGCCAGTCTTTTTGAGGTCACTTAACAACTCAGCAGTTTTAGGATGCTACATTTCTTGGTCAGAGGTTGGTATTGCCTACAGGGTATTACTACTGTCCTCCACACAGCAGACTGGGCAAACATGCCACACTATACCTAGAGTCCTTGCATTTAACATCTACCAAAACAATGATAACTCTAGGCTTCTAGGTGTTAATGCATTCATGTGGTTTAGGTCCAGGTCTTAGCCTTTGTTGTCATTTAAGAGGTCTCCAGCTCTCTCTTTGCTGGCTGTGTAATGTGGATTTTTACAAGGCTGTAGTTTCAGAGTCTGTCATGGATTGACTAGCTGACATGAACTAAAAGAGATACACGACCCCTGATCATACAGTATCAGTTAAATAAAAGCACAAAAGATTGCATAGGATCATTATAGCATAGTCAGGAGGACAAATCAATGGGAATTAATCAATGCCTGTGGATATAAACAGTGTGTGTGTGTGTTGGTGTGTGTGAGAGAGAGAGAGAGAGAGAGAGAGAGAGAGAGAGAGAGAGAGAGAGAGAGAGAGAGAGAGAAAGAGAGTTAGGGAGATGGGGAGTAAGGGAGAGAAAGAAATGGAGAGAGAGAGTGCGGTTGGTTGGATGGTTGAAAATGGAAAGTCAGATGAAGGAAAAAAAGGGAAATAAGAGGTTGGGGATTTGAGATGAGAGATGGGAAGAAGATGCAGAGAGACAGGCATGGGAACTTGGGGTGGCATACCAGAGCAGGAGGGGGCCTACAGGTTTAGTTACGAGGCAGTCTAAGCTTAAACATTCGACAAATGAGGAAGAGTCAGATATTGAATTGTCAATTAGAGGGTTAGATGGGCCGATGTGAGGTGAGATTGTCATGCTGCTTCACGCCCCTTTCTCATTGGTTTTCACCGAGACATCATTTCTCAATGCAAAATGAACTCATAATTCACAGCAGGTAGGACTCTTCAGTACACAGGAGACTGAGAGCTTTCACTTTGATGAATTCTCTTTTTGAGACTTCGTTATGGGCGGCATATTAAAAGGGCAGTCATCTCAGTTCTGTTTGAACACCTCGAATCAATGGAGGTGTGTTTCATAACTAAATGAAATTGTCACTAGGGTGAACAGAGTGTGCTGTGGTTCTTTAGTTTGGCATTCAGGAGCCTGAACCCTTAAAAGCGATTAGTGTGATTAGTGTTACATATAGTCTTACATATGCTGTAATATTTAAATGTAATAATGTAATTGCACAGGTAGTCACACAATGCATTGCATTTACATTCTGTCTACATTCTGTATCTGCAGGTCTGAGTCTGCTTTTCCATTAATTTCAATGTCAGACAGTCACAAAAACATGGCAGACATTATTTTTGAGTGAGACTTTCTATTCTGAAGAACAAGGCTGATCACAAAAGCTGTTTATTACAAATCATAATGAAACATCTCTCTTCTACTTACAAAAACAAAAGTGGAACACAATGAGAATTTCAAATCTTTCCATCTGTCCATCTCTGCTTGTTGTGAACATCTGTGTGTGCTTTTGGGATTCTGTACTAAAATAATTTCCATATTTTGAAGCTTAATTTCCATATAGGGACTGAATGGCCTGTGGAGTGAACAATAAAAACTGTAGCAGTGTTGAATGAGGAGATTAGGAAATTTGTTTTGTCACTATAAGGGACCCTTTCTCATTTTATCTTTTTTCTTCCCTCCATTCTTTCCAACAGGTTGTCCACTATGTTTGAAGACCAGCAGCATCTGGACATCTACAACAGAACTGCAATCGTCTGATCCGGAATCAGACCTTAACTACTGGACAGTGATTCAAGGGACCATAACAGGTAGAGATGGGGGATTTTGGTTGCAACAAGGGAAGACAAGCAGCCAGAGGACGTTGGGAGGGCTGGCAGGGAGAGAGCAGAGAGGGTAGACAGCAACACCATGGAGATTACAGATTAGGAGATTAAAGCACAACAGCGGAGCAGGGCTTGTCAAAATTGGAGCTTTCAGCATACTCAGTGCAGCCTTAAGTGCTGTCAGTGTGAAACTAGACACACACACACATACACACACACACACACACACACACACACACACACACTCCTATGTTTTGGTGTTATATAGCTGCAGTAACAGAAGGAGGTCAGCTGGAGTGATGAGATTTTTCTGTTGTTGTTTTTTTTTTTAATCCACTCACTGATTGCCTCCTCGCTTCTTGCAGGTCATTCCATAAGCCGTTTGAAGGAGGTTACCAGATCTTCTCTGTCAAGACCCTTCAAATCCTTTTGTGTACCTTTGGGGGTTTGTGAAATTGATTGCTTTTGTTGGTTCACAAATTTTTTTCGTTCTATAATTTTTTGCTCTTCAGCACAGACAGAACTCTGTGGGCCACACACTTTTTCTGCGACTGGGTCACAAGGAACCACCCGTCCGGCCTGGAATGTCCAGAGAACTTCACCTTCTGGCAGGCAGCCTGAGCGTGGACCTGTTGCAGACAGAGAGCAGTTTATTACCTGCTATGCCAGCATTGAGACACACACTCCTTTCACGTGAGCTGCCTGCAGACGCACACACCGCACTGCAGTAACCTGCGTGCAGCTGTCACTCGGGTCATTGTGGCGGCTGCCGGCCAGCTGGAAAGGACGACCATGTCTTTGGGTTTGGACAAGTCTGGATTGGAAATGCACTAATGCCAGGAGAGAGGGAAGGATAGAGGAAAAGAAAAAGAGTGAGAAAGAAAGTCCAGGATGACTTTTCAGTATGAGTCTATAGGAATACTCCACCCTTTTCCTCCAGAGACTGCTGGGTATTACCACAACACAGTGCTAGAGTAGGAACGAGTGGGATTACTCTGAGGAGTGCACGCAGGCACACACACACACACACACACACACACATGCTTGGAGAGACTTTTGCACAAAGCATGTGTATGACAGCCTTTGCTCGCCCAGCACTGAAATGTCAAAACCGCTGAGGGGTTTTTCCTACAGCTGTTGCTGCAGGGCGAATCAGACAGCTAACACTTGTGCACACGCACACACAGCGCGCTGACTGACTAGATTTTGTAACAAGCTGGACAGGTGTGCATGTTTTGAGTGGAGCCAGGATAGGATGACAGGCAGGTGCTTCTGAGGTGAGTGTCACAACAAAACCCAACTTTTTACATGTAGCATCTTTTGTACTTCAGATGTATCACATTTTACATAGTGTAAAGCAATAGATACATTGAAACATTGTAAAACCGCATTAAAAGTAATTGAAGTGCAATACTTGGAAACAAGTGTATATAAACTAGGAAAAAAGATTAAAAAAAGATCAAATATATTAAAGAATGATAAACAATGATAATCCTCACTTTATATCAAAAACTTTTTATGTTTAGCTTATTTTTACATAATTTGAACATTTCTATATTATAATAAATATATCTAAAAACAAAATTTAAATTTAGTTTTTTCTACATAATTTTTCTACATTTTGTTACATCAAAAAAGAAGCAGTTTTAGCTTAGATTCAGTCATCTTCACAGTATCTGCATGTATCTGCATTAACTGATTCTATAATTTGTACCTGCAGATTCGTTTGCTCTTGCTGTAGGTGTTTGGACTGGAGCTAGAGCTGAGCCCCTGGAGAGAGAGAGGGGTGGGGGAGAGGGCGATAAGGAATTAAAAGCTGACACTGTTCGTGTGAAGCACAGACAGAGAGAGAAAGAGAGCGCCGCTTCTCACCCTCAAGCTGTTTGTGTGTGTGTGTGTGTCAGCTGGCTCTGAGGGCACGGTGGCAGGGGCCGGTGCATGGCAGTGGGGGGGCAGAACGGCGTCCGCTCCTCAGCAGCGGTCAGGCTGGGGCTCAAGCTGGGGCCTGGGCTTGGGCTGGGCTGCCTGGACAAGGACACAGAGGTCAGGGGAGCCAAGGCCCTGGGGGCTTGTCGGTGTCGGAGCTGGAACAGGAGAAAGGGTGTCCCGGACAGGCCAGGGGAGCATGCGCTGCTCTTTGCGTGTGTGGGTGCTACTTGGGTCTCTGGCCCTCCTCTTCTTCACATCGTTACTCTTCTCTCTCTCTCTGAGAGGGAGTCCCAGTCTGCCTTACCTGGACCCCGGACCAGGGTGGGAGGAATCCCACAGGGTAAAGCTGGTGCCCAACTATGTTGGATCTCACAAGTCTGTCCCTGCTGAGGGAAGCCAGCAGAGAACGTGCGCTTGCTCTCGATGTGTGGGTGACCCGGGTGTGTCTGACTGGTTTGATGAGAACTACGACCCTGATATCTCACCCGTCTGGACACGGGACAATATCCAGTTGCCTTCAGACGTCTACTACTGGTGGGTGGTAAGTAAGCCGACTATATGGTCTTTCAGTCTTTTCTCATTTATTCATTTATTTATCCTTCAGAACCTTATATATTAAATACTAATTTAACACTAATACCCGTGTTCTGGGAGAAAGTAGCTCTGGATAAGGGTGTCGGCCAAAATTCCACTTTAACTTCTTGACCACAGCCATTTGAAATTTCTGCATCGTTTCATGAAAAATAAATTAAACAGTATGTATTATGCTTTTTATGTTTAATGTAATAAAAACGGCCCAATCTATACAGTCCACATCCATCTGTGTTTATAAACTCATTATACTATGAAGCAATTTAGTGTAGAGACTTTATGCCAGGGACAGTGATTAAATATCCTGCTGTTCCTGGCTGTTGAGAAGCCTTCTGAAGGAGCCAGACATCTGAAACAACATCTGAGATTTCAGTTTCTAACATTTGTGCATATTTCCCTCCAAACTTAACAGTTGGTTTTGTACATTTCAGCCTGCACAGCTTTTTCACAGTGCAGTGTGACTCATTTCACGTGTGAAGGAGTCAGCCAGTCATAACAGAGGTCATTTACCTGCATCAGTCTGGAAGGAACAATAACAAAAGTAGCAAGAGAAATTGTCATATACACCTGAATTATAATTACAGAATATCATATGTTACGAATTAAAAACAAACTAGAAGGAAAGGTGACCGTAAGTGTACACAAAATATGAATAGTTGCTGTGCTTGATTAAAAAAGTAAGTTTGAGGTGTTTCTCCCCTCAAAGCAGGGAAAGGTTGAACTCTGGAATTGTGCTTATGCAGTGTGTCTAGGAGACAGAGAGCCAAAGGGGCAGTTTTATTAAAGAGAACATGAGTAATGTCTGAAAATGAAAATGAGTGTGCCAACTGAACAGTACAAAAGTCTGTAATGAGTCCCTGGAATGAATCGGCGCCCGAAGAGGCACCCGGCTGATT
>JBBJLS010000018.1:15627136-15628916 GCA_037577275.1 Bryconaethiops microstoma
TGTTACATCGTGATGTGCTCAGGGGAGTGAGGCGAGGCGCAAGATGCAGTGTCCATAGAATGATTTTTAATACAAAAGACACAGACTCTGTACAATACAAAACAAAAGGCACAATGGCCTAACAGAAACTAACTTAATTGCAGACACATAAGAAGCGGGAAACGTGAGGGTATAAGTGAGGGTTGACCAGCAATCATGATAAGAACTCAAAGAACTTAAATACAAAACACACACAGACAAGAACCAATCATAAAGCCCAATTACTTAAACTAAACACAAGACAGCTGAAAGAGACAAAAGACACAACAGACACCCACTGTCAGGGCTGGGGGCTTGTGACGGTGGGTGGCCATTAGGGGCCAGCCTTGTTAAAGTTTTTTGTTTCTAGAGTTTATTAGTTTCACCTGGGTGTCTTTAGTATTTAGTGTTTTGTTTTTTTCATTGGTCCTTTGTGTTTCTGTTTTGTTATGTAAGGGTTTTGGGTTTAGTTTTCTGGTGTAGGTCAACCCGGTCTTTCATCCTGTTGTGTTCCTGTGTTCCTAGTTTCTCACTTGTTTCCTTTCCCGGTCCTTCCTTTTGTTTTGTACCTACAGTTATAGAGTTGGGCTCTCATGCTTGTTTTTGGTTTTGTTCATTTTTGTTTAAAATAAAGGATTCTCTGAAAATGCACGTCGACTACCCGTGGTGCGTGTGTGCGTGCCCCGTATGTGAGTAGAAGGGGCTACCCCAGCGTGACAGATTGACCGACCGACCAACAAGGGGCGCTGGAAGTAGAGGAGTGGCTCCTGAGAGAACTGTCCATGCTCTCTCAGGAGCTTATCGCACAAGACATGGCTGCATATGGCTTCGCCAACTGGCAAGCCCCTCCACCAGCGAGATGGAAGCAGACAAGGAGACCCCGAGCCAAGGCGCTGAAGACGGGGGCTCTTTTGAGTCCTCCACCGCTCCGCGAGGCCACGCAGCCTGTCTCTCCCTTCCTCGAGGCCCAGCAGCCTGGCTCTCCGCCCCACGAGAGCGAGCTCACGAAGACCGAGACAACCACGCTCACGAGCACACAGACCACGCTCTCAAGTGCCCAGACCACGCTCTCTCGAGCCCAGAGAACATGCTGAGGAGCACCGTGGTGTCCTGGAGGCCCGTACCAGTGCCCAGAGGACGGTGGCAGCCGCCCACGCTGGCTCCCCGGCTTCGGGTACCAACTCCAGGTAGCAGCGGGGTAGCACAGAGCCCACAACCCGTGGACCTTTTGGGTCCTTCAAAGGAGCCTTTAGGCCTATTAGTACAGCCCTTGAGGCCCGTTTTAGCCTAGCAGCTTGGCCCATTCGCCCAGCAGTTTAGCCCGTTCACCCAGCAGCTTGGCCCATTCGCCCAACAGCTTAGCCCGTTCACCCAGCAGCTTAGCCCGTTCGCTCAGCACTTTAGCCCAGTAGAGGGGCTGTTAGCCGCAGAGGCGTTTTCAGAGGGATTGTTAGCCGCAGAGGGGTCTTCAGAGGGGTTGTTAGCCGCAGAAGGGCTTCCAGAGGGATTGTTAGCCGCAGAAGGGCTTTCAGAGGGTTTGTTAGCCGCAGAAGGGCTTTCAGAGGGTTTGTTAGCCGCAGAAGGGCTTTCAGAGAGTTTAGTAGCTGCAGAGGTGCTTTCAGAGGGTTTAGTAGCCACAGAGGGGCCTGTGATAGTCACAGAGAGGCCCATTATAGCTACAGAGAGGCGTTTAGAGGGGCTGAGAGTCACAGAAGAGCCCGCTATAGTCACAGAGGGGCCCATTACAGCCACAGAGGGGTTT
>JBBJLS010000018.1:15629016-15645689 GCA_037577275.1 Bryconaethiops microstoma
GACAGTGAGGGGCTCCCGGTAGGGGGCTTCGCCCCTGAGGACAGTGAGGGGCTCCTGGTAGGGGGCTGTGCCCCTGAGGACTGTGAGGGGCTCCCGGCAGGGAGCTCTCAAGTTAGGATTGGGAGACTCAAAGGGGAGCATCCCATGAAACCCACCCGGACCGAGGTCATCCAGGTGGACGCGGCCGGGTGGTGCTCACAGGACGCTTCCCTTTGCCTCCGCCTCCCCCCCTCCTCCATTGGTGTTTTGTGGGCGCCCCGGGGGTGCGCCTTAGGAGGGGGGGTACTGTCAGGGCTGGGGGCTTATGACGGGGGCCACCCTTGTTAAAGTCTTTTGTTTCTAGAGTTTATTAGTTTCACCTGGGTGTCTTTAGTATTTAAGTGTTTGGGTTTTTACATTGGTCCTTTGTGTTTCTGTTTTGTTATTCGTTGACTACCCTTGGTGCATGTGTGCATGCCCCGCATGCGAGGAGAAGGGGCTACCCCAGTGTGACACCCATCAGATTCACAATAAAAGTTCCCTTAACTGAAACCAAGGCCGCTGGCCGAGACCTAACAACTACTTGTTGCATCAGAAATAGTAGGTAATTTCTAATGAATAGCAACAAGTGATGCATCGAGGGCCTGACCACTAAATTGGCTGACCAATAATATTGTCTAATACTGAGGTCTTGTCAATTTATCAATACTCCTATTAATACTCCTATTCTTTCCAAGTCTGGCACTCGGCAACCCCCATCAGAGCCTTTATGGATGACCTTACAGTCACCACAACATTGGTGCCTGGTGTGAGATGGATTCTCCAGGACCTGGAAAAGCTGATCTCTTGGGCAAGAATGAGCTTTAAACCAGCAAAATCCAGGGCCATGGTGCTGAAGAAGGGCAAAGTGATAGATAAGTTTCGCTTCTGTATGGATGGCACAGCAGTTCCATCTATAACTGAGAAACCAGTCAAGAGCCTGAGCAAAGTATTTGACTGTAGTCCCAGGGACACAGCAGCTATCCAAATGTCCATCAAGGAGCTTGAAACTTGGATATCGGTGGTAGACAAATCTGGATTACCTGGGAGATTTAAGGCATGGATATACTAGCATGGCGTCCTACCCCGGGTACTCTGGCCTTTGTTGGTATACGAGGTGGCCCTGTCAACAGTGGAAACCCTGGAGAGAAAAATCAGCAGCTATCTCTGCAGATGGCTGGGTCTTCCTCGCAACCTCTGCAGCGCAGCTCTGTATGGGAAGACCAACAAACTCCAGCTCCCATTCAGCAGTCTTGACGAGGAGTTCAGGGTCTCTAGGACGAGAGAGGCTTTGCTCTTTTGGGAATCCAGGGACTCGAAAGTGGCATCAGGGGGAATCATGGTGAAAACACGCAGGAAGTGGAGAGCCCAGGAAGATCTGGACGCAGCAGAATCCCAGCTGAGGCACGGAGCTTTAATGGCAACTGGGCGTGCAGGGTTAGGAGCTTTTCCTCAGCCTTGTTACGAGAAGGTGCATGGCAAGGACAAACGCCAACTAGTCCTGAAGGAGGTGCGGGCAAGAGTTGAGGAACAGCGGACCAGCAAGACGGTGGGCATGCAGCAGCAGAGAGCATGGATAAGGTGGGAGGGGGTGCTGGACAGGAAGGTGTCCTGGACTGAAATCTGGCAGGCAGAACCCCAGCACATCAAGTTTATGGTTCAAGTTGTGTATGATGTTCTACCTAGTCCGGCAAACCTGCATCTCTAGGGCAAGGGGGACTCTCCAAATTGTTCGTTATGCTCTGGGGGAGGTTCACTGGAACATATCTTCAGCAGTTACCCGAAAGCACTGGCAGAGGGCTGCTATCGCTGACGGCACGACCAGGTGCTAAAGGTAGCTGCTGAAGCCATCTCTAAGGCCGTAGCTAATAACAACACCAGGCAACATCATGGCAAGAGGAACATCACCTTCGTCAGGGCTGGAGAGCAAACTCATAGGCCAAAACAGCAGCCGGCCTCTTCAATTCAGCCTCAGACTGGGACCTCAGAACAGATTTGTGCAAGCAACTAAAATTCCCAGATCACATCACAGCAACATCCTTGCAGCTAGACGTGCTCTCAGGCACATCAATGATGATGTGTTCCAGCGCATCCTAAGATGTATCCTTCAGTTAATAAAGCACAAACATATAGTAGCTACTTTTATATTTAAACAGACATTTCTGATGTGAGCAAATGTTTTTTATAGAGATTTACCACCGATGTTTATCTATTACAGGGTGAACTGTTTCATTTGTACAGAAAACTCCATCATGGTTAGAATGAAAACATGCAAAATGCTTCTAAGCCTGTTACTTTAGGCTATAGCATGATAACCACAGTAACAAAATGCTATGAAAAATAACAGCTAATTTACAGAATCCAACAAAATGGTAAAGACAAATAATCAGTGACTCAATTGGTGCGCCACCCTCTGTTCTGAGCTGCAACAACTGCAAAGGACTGGCATTCTCTCCCCCACACTGCAATACCACAGGCTTTTCAGAGATCTGTGAAATAAATCTTTCATAGAGTAGACATAAAAACCCTTGTGTTCTGGCAACCACTGTCAGTGGGTGCGAGGTTTGGAAGCATCCAGGGGAATCAAATAGGCAGAACGGAGAACAGTGAAGCTTGTTGATTTTTTTTTTATACTGAGCTTACTGTTCATGCCTTGATTCTGTTTTTACCTGTTTTGGTCCCTCATTACAAAGCATGTAGAACTTTAATCTGCCAGGTTTTTGCATTATATATTGGAGGAAAATCATAATATTTTCAATTGAGGCTTGGGAAGGTGCTTGGGTTGATGGAAAAAGCAAGGGCCCCGAGGTTCCTGAAAAGGCTTTGACTCTTAAGAGGATAAAGATGGAAAAAATATAGATTATTGCCAAAGACCGACATCAGAACATGTACCAGTGCAAAGCAAAAAAGCAAAGATAATTCCTGAATCTATTCACACTGGGGTGCCAAACATACAGAATAAAGGCCCCTTGTTCCAGTAAACACCGAGCGAACACGAATTCTTATATAAACACATGGTCCAGGATGGACAGTCAGTTGCTGTGAATATTTATGGCTGTAGAGAAGATGGCGTAAAGTGGAGGAAAAATAGAAAGAATAGGGGAGAATACAGAGATCTACAATCTGGAATTGAGAGGTAAAAGGTGAGCTAAAGGAATAGACTAAGACAGGAACAGAACACAAATGAATCAAATCTCCCCACTGAGACCAAGCTGTCAGACTCTCTCTTTGTCTGTGTCTGTCACTGTCTCTTCCTGCCTCTTTCTCATATGCAGTTAGTAATTTATTAGAAACACCTACCTTATACATGCATTCTCCATTTTATTAGAAACACTCATTTACCATTTTATTAGAGTTATGTGTTTCTAATAAGGAGGCCAGTAACTAACTATCTACACATGGTTAAGATACAAGTAAAGCTCTTATGCCTATTTAAATGACCAAAGAATGTGAGCACAATGTACATACACCTAACAAATTGAAAACTCTCTGAGTAGTATATTTCTCGCCCCCTCCTCTGCTTCTCTCTTCATCACTGTCTCTATCTCTCTCGTTCTCCCTTTCTCCCTCTGGCTATTCCTCATGTGAGTGTCAGCTGAAAGTGGTGACTGTTGGTCTGTCTGTCCCCCTCGGCATAATTTAGGTTTATTTATGGTGCCGGTGTCAGTGATTTCCTGGCTTTCCTTGAATGTCCGAAGCGTCCTCTTTCAGCTTTGCTATATTTATAGACCTTCTGAAGCACATAGGCTTGATCCACGGACTGCAACACTGTTCTGGTCATGATCCAATCACACTTTGTCAAGCCTGTGTGGAGAGTGGACATTTTTTACCTACATGCTGTCATGCACACCCGTCTACTACTGTAAATGAGCCTTCCATGTTGTACACATTTGCGTCATTTTTGTCACTCAACTCTTGACAGTATGACTCGACAGTATGAGAACCATAACTCAGGCCAGGTTTCACTGTTCATTTACTCCAGCCTTACATGAAGGAAATCTAATATGGCAGAGTAATGAGGAGGAGTTTTGTGCCAATAAAAATGCATGAGCTGTGCTTTAGAAGTGTCTGGGCTGAGTGAGTAACTGCTTTTTGGCCCTGTTTGGTCACATTTTCCAGGATAAACCTGGCTCCCACAGTGGGATATGAGGAGGACGTGGGCAGCCACACCACCCACCACTTCATGTACCCAGAAAGTGCCAAGAACCTGGCTGCCAACGTCAGCTTTGTTCTAGTGCCCTTCAAGACTCTGGACCTGCTCTGGATCACCAGCGCCCTGTCCACTGGCCAGATCCGCTTGTGAGAGACCACACACTCACAGACACCCACAGATTCATTCTGCATTTTTGACATGATTTGAAAATGCTTGCTTTAAATTGGGTCAGAATTGTTGATATTGTCAGTAAGACCTGACAAGACACACACACACACAAACACCACAAACACACACACACACACACACACACCTACAATTTTTGCGTTTCCTCTTCTTAGTACAAAATGGCAACAGTCCTTCACTTGGGTTGTCCTCTTTCACTACAATGCTTCAAACCGCTCTACACATACACACACACAAGTGCACACACAAAGAAGTAGTCAGTCTTGCACAGCTAAGCACTCACACATTCTGTTCATGAAATCATAATAGTCTGCAGTCTCACACTTCCATTCACGTGTACTCACACACACACAAATTTCTCACACTTTCTAAGTTAGAGCACATCATTAGCAAAGCCCTCTGCTTTGTCCATTCCCACCTTTTCCCATTTTCACACTCTCTGACATTCTCTCTCTCTCTCTCTCTCTCAGTACGTATGCTCCAGTGAAGCAGTTTCTGCGTGTGGACAAGGACAAGGTAGTCTGAACCAGTCACATCTTTGTGGTCTTCTTTTGTAATGTCCTGAGAACTGCCACGCTGGTAGCCACATTACATCTAAAAATTACATCTAAAAAGATCTCACCACTCCCACCTGAGCCAGTATTTATAAACTTAAGACAGTGTCCTACACTCATCATTGGCTATCACCTAAATTAAGGGTGGCCAATGTGGCAGAAATAAAGTATGACAGTTCTGAAATCTTTTTTAGAACGCACAAAATAATTGAATATTTTGTGAGCAAGAACTTACTAAATGATGAACAATAGTCTGTAACTATTTTTTACAGTCATTTCTTGCATTCTGCACGTTAATTTCATTGCTACTTCATAATTTATAATTACATTTATTTTAAACAGTGAAAAGACATTAAATTTGCTAGAAAAGGCTTCACGTCCTGTCTTCAGAACCCCAAGCTACTACATTTTTCACCACACCTCAGCCAATTAACTCACTGGTTAGGGTTCAGGGGTGTTGGAAGAGGATTAACTGGACTAGCTCCTGGGTTAAGATCAGGAACTGTTGTGCAGCACCCAGAAACCCCCTTTCTGCATCTAAAGCCCTATTTTAGCTGGGTTACTTTTACCTGGGGAGGTTCTACAGTTTCAGTGATGATTGATGAGTGATTTTAATACAGTATGAACCAGTCGTACTTCTACATGTCTCACAATTAATATGACATTTTTATCTGGTTTAACTGAGATGATTTTGGATAAATCATACAGGTACTTTATGCTGATTGTGAATTTTTCTTCTGCGTTTTTGTAGGTTCAGATCTTCAATCCGGCATTCTTCAAGTACATCCACGACCGCTGGACACGACACCATGGACGCTACCCATCCACAGGCATGCTGGTCCTCTTCTTTGCCCTACATGTGTGTGACGAGGTAAATAACGCACATAAACTCTCAAACATTGCTTAAACACAGATTTGGAAAAGAATCCTGTTTGAGAGGCAGCAGTCTCAATACAAGCAGAAAGTACGGGATCAGATATCGGAGGAAAATAAATCCGATTCTGTAACAAATCTAGCCT
The DNA here is from genome assembly GCA_037577275.1 of Bryconaethiops microstoma. NCBI lineage: Eukaryota > Metazoa > Chordata > Actinopteri > Characiformes > Alestidae > Bryconaethiops > Bryconaethiops microstoma. Next base: position 15,634,947 of record JBBJLS010000018.1, read on the forward strand.
GAAATGTTAGAACGTGAAGTAGGTCATGTCACAGATTTATACAAAACTGTATATAGCCTACTTTACCTTACTTTACCATCTTAATGTTTTGTTTTGTTGGCAATGTTTCATCCTGGGGGATAGTTCTGAGCATTGTACTTTTGTAGTTTTTAAAGAAAATCAGAAAAAGACTGGTACTAAAGCTTTCAGTATCTCATGGCATGCATGCACATTGTCACTGTTGAAACAAAACCTCTCTCACTTTGTTTGTGTGCATGTGTATGTAGGTGTGTGTGTGTGTATATATATATATGTATGTATATATATATATATATATAGATACATAGATAGATAGATACATAGATACATAGATAGATAGATAGAAGTGGTCCCAAATAACATTCACTTAAACTTACAAAAGTTAAGGTTTAATCCTTCACCATAAATTTCCTTCAATTTTGTTTTTTTCGGAGATACAAGGCTTTGTTTTGACAGCCATTAAATTGCACCACACTCGATAGAGCCTCTCTGTATATAATCCAGTATTGTTATTGCTGAAGCAAAGCATAGAGACTGTGAATGTGTTAAGATAATCTCTGTCTTGGCTTAGGTGAATGTATTTGGCTTTGGAGCAGACGGCCGGGGGAACTGGCACCACTACTGGGAGCAGAACCGCTACTCTGGAGAGTTTCGCAAAACAGGTGTCCATGACGCCGACTACGAGGCTCAGATCATCGACCGGCTGGCCAAGGCTGGCAAAATCACGGTCTTTCCTGGAAAGTGAAGTCCTACAATAGGTATAAATGGGTGGACAGACTCAGCAACCACACATCCAGCTGACTTTCTCCAATGCTTGTGTACTATCTAATAGTGCTGATTCAGGACCTCCTTACAGGTGGCCAATCCTAATTGGTCAGAGCTTGAGGCTCACTTTTCACTGGAGGTTTTGACACAGAGGCAATTATAATTGTTTCTTCCAGGCCTACCTCAACCAGGAAGAATGACGGACTCTGATACATCCACCCTACTCAAACTAGAGGGTGGATTGGTCAGTGTTTAGGGTTGAGTAACTCACCTTGTGTTTACTGGAAGGACTGCGTAAAGCTAACACAAGTATGTCATTGAACATAACGGTTTTCAATCATCTTATTCACTCCCATCTCTCGCGCTCAGTCTGTGGACCAGGAGACGGGTATGAATAGTAAACAGTGACCGCTGTCCTAGTGCTAAACTCCTCAAGCGTTAAACTCCTGCTGGACCATCCCTGTGGTTCTTAAATGCTGGGACGAGCAGTCACAGCCAGACTATGCTGCATTGCAGCAGGTAGAGACATGGTGTCGCCAGAGAGCACACTAGAACGAGTGGAAGTTTACGTGCTCTTACAAAGACATGAAGCGTTTTGAGTTTTGTCGTGTTTAGTCTTTTATCGGTACGTTTTTATCGCGTCAATGGGTCGGTATGATCCTGCGTCACTGTGCTGTGACGGCCATTTGAACACTTGTTTTTCATAAATGTGTTTATTTCATTTTTTTAAATGGATCATTACCATACAGTATTAGTCATTCACATGGTTTAAAGAGAGGAGGTCAAGTGCACACTCACCTTTATTGGCTCAACTGAAACCATTTATTTAGTCCAGTGTGCTCACATACACAGCCTGTTTTTATATACACACACACACACGTGTGTATATACAGATTTATAGACATACACACGCATCAATCAGCATTTTCTTAAATTGTTCATTGTCTGCAGAGGTCATGCTGAAAATCTAATCAAATGAGCCAGAATTTATTGACAAAAATAAGTATTATCTGCTGACACCTAGTGTCCACTGAGGGACACTACCTCATTTAGGAGCAGGAATAAAAATGTGTATTCCTGTGACAAATCAAGCACTGGGCGCTGGGGAAAATAAAGTTCCCTCTTCGAAGCCCACATTGCTACATGATGTGGAGACTTGCATCATCAATATGGTTTCCGGTCCCAATGTTAGTGACATTACTGTAACAAATAGCTTAGATCTATGTGCAGCATGTAAGTTTGGGTCATCATCAGTACCTTTAGGTGGATGTTCATAAGACAATGAATCAGTGTTTTGTTCTATCAACTGTGGGGTTCATCCACATGAATCTGCCATAGCTGTTGCTTCTTTAGACGCTCTTAGAGAAAATGCTTTTAAATTGTAGATTTTATGAGCCCTCAATTGTCTTTCATTTTAAGTTTGAGTGTGTAGAGCAGTGGTTCTGTGGAAGAGGAGAACAACAGGGTGGTCCATGCTTTCTGCTTTGGTATAGTCCATGTTTTCAGGTGCCGTAGAACCTTTTTTGAGGTGTTGACATATCAGCTGTTTCCAGTAGTGTGGAAAACATACACAGACCTACACACACATTCGCTTGCGTGCCTTGTCCTTGTTGTGGACACATCCTCCCTGCTGTGCAACAGAAACCTCATACTCAGTCTAGACACACACAAACATGCATCCTTTCCTGTTGTCCTCTTAGTCCTTTTGCTGTGCATTTTTTCCTCTCTCTCACACACGATTGTCAAATGTTGTCCTTGACCATTTCAATCCCAAAGCAGGGAAAAACTGCGCAAAAGACACCGCACAGTCCTATTTGAGGACTTCATTAATACACCTCTTCATATTAAGCTTGCCCTTCATTCCCTGAAGCTTTCGCTCTTGTCCGTCACTGTTGAGCACTGTGCCTTCAGGACCAGAGTGAAACCTTTTCCACTCAGTCCTCTCGCCTCTGCCCTCATTACGTACAAGCTAGAAACCTGCTCTTGCTGTTTGCTCCTAGCCTCCCTTTACTCCTCCGATATACACCATCTGAGGGTGAAGTTGTAATACAGGGTGGGGTACAGAGCTGTGGTGTATGTTAGGAAAACCTATGAGATGAAATGTGATTTCATAACACTCAGATGTTTACTAACCTTTTGCAGGTGTAATTTTGTCTTGGAAACGACATGCAACCTGTCACCAAAGATTATCATCGGCAAACCTTTTTGTTCAATATTTCTGAATTTGCAATCATAAACAATGATCAGTTTTTGAAAATGGTCATGTTCATTTGAGTCCCATTTTCCAAAAGCTAGTCCACAATGAGTGCTGAAAAGTCAAAACATAAGTTTGAGATTTGTACAGACTGGAACACAGCCTGTAAAGTATTCACTCTCTTTTGTGCTGTTGTGTCTTCTTTGTATGTATTGCTCATATTGTTCACATCAAAACACCCACAATTCTGTGCCTAGCTCTTTTAAACAGAAAAATAAAAGGAGCCTCCTTTCCTTCCATTGATAGGGTTGCAGAGTTAGATGCATAGTCTGGAAGGCTAATGTTATCTGTGATGTTCTCTTGTGAGTTGGTTGAGGTGGAAGCTCTGACCTGCTAATACTACTACCTACCTTATTCAGATCATCCACATATTTGACATGGGGGCTTCTACTTCAGCTGCAGAGCCCTGCAAACCAACCAGTAATCCACCGACAACACCGACTGTACATATCCTGGTATTTTACTGCGCTTCTTAACAGATCTCCTCCTCATTAGTGGTGTAGTTGACTATCACTAGGTCAGTGCTCTTTTTCCTTCCTTTTCCAGCCTCAATCTGTATGTGTCGTATGGACTGTTTTTATCTTATACTATTGTAAGAAATAAACGCACATTTTAAAAAGGCAGGTCTTTCTTTGTCATACATAGCAATTGTTTATTCATTCAGGCTTTTTTATGAATGCTACAGCAGGTGCTAGGCAGCATCAAAAACATTAAGGTACTACAGTACAGTCACATTCCTTTTATTCCAGTATGCAAACTCTTCATCTACTGCTGAGGTAAGACCTTCTGCAGTCATAAGTATGGACAAAAGTTTAACATGACAAACATAAGTCAGTTGCTTATCTATTTTCATTCATTGTTCATGTATTATTACTTTTAATGAATGAGGTTTAACAGAACCCATGAAAGATCTTAAGTGTTAAATTCTGATTCTAAAGCTGTGTGTGACTATGCAATGATCACCATCACCAGCTAAGCTAGAACAACAGCTCTCCAGAATCAGACTGAACCTCGTAGTGAAGACATTGACATTGCTTGTCTAATGGCACAAAAACAGACTGCAATTATGTATTTGAGAGAGAAATTAAGTGGCAGACTGCAGGGAAACAAAAAGATCACCAGTGTTCTCAACACTGATTGACCGTCAATCAATACGTGACGTGCCAATTAGACCTTTTTTGTGCACTTGAAATTACAAGAGAGCTGACTGGACGGTATGATGGCTCAAGCTGGAGGCTGGTGTCTTGCCCTCCATGGTACTTCCCTTGTGCACAAAGAAGGTTCTTATAGCTTTCCTTCCTAATCACAATGACAAATGAGACATATCTAAAACTTTGTCTGGAATGTCCAGTTTATGTTTCATCAGACAACGCTGGATCACTCCAATCAGATGAGAAGCAGTTTAAGGCTTACTGGAGTTGAGCCCCCGCACTGAAGTCTTGTGCTGCTAGTTCTCACCCAGTTTGAGACGAGCAAACTCATTAGCCAACTGTAGAGCCTCTTGTATGCAGTGTGTGTTTCTGCCTGTAGCCTGAGCAGACATGTCTTTGCCTCCTCCTTTACCATCCAGTAGAGGACACACTTCCTGCACCCACTCACTGGCCTTCAGGCCTCGATTTGCAACCTCCTGCACGAGCAAATAAAACAAATTAAATGTTTAAAACAAAGGCAAAGTTCTTGGGGGCAAAGAACAAAATAATTACTGATGTAGGTTAGTCATATTTTGGTAAAATATGCAGGCTGTGATACAGTCCTGATATTACAAAGTGCTTTGAATAGAACTGTGCAGTCATTATATATCTACACTGTAAGGCATTACAAACATCTATGAATGAGTTGTACAGCAGTGGAGTTTACCTGGGGCACTTGGCAAAGGCAAATAATCTTGCCACCTTCACTGTCCACAGTAAAGAGCATGGCAGCAGTCTGAGGCGACTGAGTCTTCAGTAACTTCAGAGATTCATTTAGAGCCTGAAACAGGAACATATGTTACATTCCAACCCAATAAAGCAGGTTTATTTAAAACAAACAATAGAAATTGAACAGTCTTTTATGGTGTATGGCACTGTTTGTTCAAGCAGCCATACTTAAGCTATTTATCACAGTTGTAAACAGAACAGAACTTTTTGGTCTGGTTGGATTACTATGACACATTTAAGCATGCAGGCATGAATAATACCTTAGCAGTAGCTCCACTCTCCATCTCCATGATGAGAAGAGGCTGGTTGGGGTTGCCATCAATGATCTCTTTTGTTTTTTCGAGAACCTAGAGTACGGTAGAAGATTATTTTGTTATCCTTTATTCTATAAGACTGAGGAATGGAAATTATCCATCATTATTCTTATGCATTCGCCCTCACTCTTTTTTGCACATCAGCTTTGCTAGCACGGTCCAGATCATCCATGATCTTCTTCAAGCCTTTCAGAGACTCCCTCATCTCATCCTTCTGCCACTGAGAGATGACAGCAGTGCCCAAGGTCTGCAATAAAACAAACACATGTTCAAATGAGTAAACTCAGTGCATAAAACAGTAAGAGAACACACCACATATAATCAAGTCTTGTGTTAAAACATGTCTTGTTGAGCTGTGAGGAGCACCTCAGCCAGGTCAGCGATCTCCTTCTGGATGTCTTTATTTGGAGAGGTCTGAGCCTTCACCTTCTCATCCATGGTAGACAGGGCCTGCCGCAGGGCATCAGCTTTCCTCTGAGCCTGTTAAGACACACAGTCACAATCACCCACACAAAAATCAACTGCTACTACAAGAATCTCTTTCAGATGACTTCACATTTTTACACTGAATTTAATTGTGCTAGTTTAATGAAATACTAAGCATGAACTATTGTGTCATTATTAAAAAATACCATCAATCCAATTTAAGAGACAAACTGTGTTCACTAAAGTGTGTGAGCTGATCACCTTCTGAGCCTCCGCTCCAGTAACAGCCACAATTCGCCTTATTCCCTTAGCAATGGCCTCCTCCGACACAATCACAAATGGGGCAGCGTGACTCGAGTTTTTTAGGTGCCTATGATTACAAGCACAGGTCATGCTTTGTTTCTTGTTTCACAAATCTCCTGTAAATCATGTCATAGGCGGGTAGATATGACCCATCCTAGATCTGACACGAAACACTGACACCACAACCTGTTTCAAATATTAACAGCCCTCTGCTTGCTACACATATTGTACACACATTTGTTGTCTTGCTAGTTTGTGGTCAGTAGAGTATTGGATTTACACAGCTGTAACATATCCAAGTCTCACTAAAGATCAGTGTAACAGTATGCAGAACTTACGTTCCACCACAGAACTCGATGGAAGTGAGAGAACCTGCAGGGCTGTTAGGGTCAGCCAGCAGCTCTTCCACAGGGACACCAATTGACACCACTCTCACAGGGTCTGGGTATGTCTCATCAAACACAGCACGCAGCCCCTGGATGGCCTTGGCAGCAGCAAGGGGGGCATCCATTGCATAGACTTGCTGAAGAGAGACAAAAAAGGTCAAAATCATACAGGATTTCTAGACTAAAGACATAATTCCAAGTTTCTGAATACAAAAAAGGACTGTTTCGTTACCTTCGCATCAGAAATTGTGGCGCAAGCAATCTCCTCAGTGCGATGCACTTCCTGCGTGCTCATGGCTCCTTTAGCGGTAAAGTCAAAGCGCAGGCGGTCTGGAGCAACGAGGGACCCACGCTGGTCTGCCTCCCCCAGGACTGCCCTCAGAGCAAAATTGAGTATGTGTGTGGCGGTATGGTTACTCATAATGGGTCTCCGACGGGCCTAACAGAGCCCAAGACAGGAAAGAGAGGTTTACTTGACTATACTTATTTTCCAATATAGAAGTATTGTTTAATATAGGGCAATATTCACACCTGAATAAATATAAACAAAGCAAAATCAATAGAAAAATGTTTTTTTTTTTTAAAAACACAGTGAATTATAAATAAATTTAACCTCAAAATTCACACAAACAATTTCTCTTACCTCATCAATATGCAGAGTGAGACGGTCTCCAACCCTAAGGGTGCCATACACAGTTCCAACATGCAGGACATAGCCTCCACGTACCTGGGTGTTCTTCACTGTGAACTCCATCCTCTGAGATACACAATAAGCACAAATTAAAGTATTACAATATGTAGATAAATTAGGGCTGTCATAAGGTTAAAAAAAATCACTATTAACTGCACTAGTCTGTGTAGGTTATGGTAAATCACTTTTTTACCCATTTCAAAAGCATTAGGTTACAGCTATACAAATTAACAAACTAAGTATCATCAATATATTCTTTTTCACTCTCTCTTTTTACCAAGTCTCCCTTATGTCTCTCGCCCCATTCCTTACGTCTTCTGTCGAGTCATTCTCCCGGAGCATGTAGCCCTCGTCAAAGGTCTGGCCTCCCTGTTCAGCATAGTAAGAGGTCTGATCCAGCAGCACACCACACTCCTGCCCTGTGGTCACTTCTTCAACAAATGTACGCTCCCGTCTCAAGGCCAGAACTGTGCCAACAGCTGGTTCAAATGCTGCAAGAGACAAAAACGCACTTGATCAAAGCTGAACTGCACACAAATGCAAATGCTGTATAACCTGGGTTTTAGTGTGGGTGCTACCATAGTCGCCATTGTTGCTGGATGTGTAACAGTACTTTGGGCTGTCATCAGTGGTAGGGATGCCTTTGTTTCTCAGTTCCTCAATGGCGTAGATGTCCAGCATGATGTGGTCCTCATCTCCAGAGCCCTTGCCCTGAGATTTCAGCTGTATGTATAAAGAAGACAGATAAATGTGCTACAAACTCGAAATAAACAAATCAGATTATGTTTATACAATGGAATGAAAAGTGGATCTAATAAAACATTTGCTTTAGCTCTCCCACCTGGGCAGCTTTTTTCTCCTCTTCAAATGCAGCCATGTCCACTCCCATGCCCCTCTCCTCTGCAATGAGGGCAGTCAGGTCCAGAGGGAAGCCATAGGTGTCATACAGCAGCCAGGCTGTGTCCCCTGCTCAGAAAGAGATCAAGAAGTAATACTAGCAAAATTAATGTCTAAGCTTCTTATTTGTCTCTGCCTGTGTTTTAGAAACATGATTGTACAGAATCATTGTACTAGCAGCTTTAAAAAAATCCCCAAAAGGTCAAGAGATGTCAATACAGCAATATAAAAGAATCTAACCTGGAATAGTTTTGCTATCCCCAAGGCTCTGGATTTTGCGGTCCAGGATGCGTCTCCCTCTGCTGAGCGTTTTGAGGAACTGTGCCTCCTCTTCATTAATGATATCCTTTACCATTTCGGGGTCCTTCTTCAGCTCTGGGAAAGCATTACCCTATAGACAGAGGACAAAAATCAATGAGCAAAAAAAAAACAAAAACAAAAAAAACCCCCAAACACAATTCAAAAGTAATTAACTAATTAACAGCCTAAGAAGACCTATATACATTAAAATCTATATGCATTTAATGTATATAGGAACCTATATACATTAAAATCTATATGCATTTAAACAATGCATTTAAAACTTGAGAACTGCATGTTTTACCTATTTAAATGATAGAATTTTAAGGTGGGAAGAAGGATGAGAGAATAAGTGCTTGAGATTCTCACCAGTGACTCCACCACTACATCTACCAGAGTAGCAAAGAATCCCTTCTGAGCACCCAGCTTCTCATGAGAATATCGTACAGCACGCCGCAGAATCCTCCTCAACACATAACTATAAACACACACACACACACACATACAAAGAAGGTGCATTACAAGACAAACACAATCCGTGCAATACATCCTGTGTACAACAAAGATACAGAGTGAAGGTAATAACATAGTCTCACCCTCTCCCTGTGTTGTCAGGTCTACCCCCATCTGACAGAGCAATAGTGATGGTGCGGGCGTGATCAGCCAGAACGCGATACGCCATATCAATGCCATCTGTGTCTTCAGCACCAACCTTACCAGTGTAAGGCCTGGCTCCTGTGCCCTGGAGGCCCAAGACCAAAAGGATTTGTTGTAAGGTACAGAACACAACAAAAGACCAATCTATACAGAAGCACTGTAGACATGTTTATACCTTTTGAATGGCTTCAAAGTAAGGCATGAAGAGGTCAGTGTCGTAGTTGGACATCGTGTTCTGCAGGACAGAGACCAGGCGCTCCAAACCCATGCCTGTGTCAATACTCTTCTTAGGAAGAGGCTTCAGCTCTGTCTCAGACTCTCTGCAGAAGGCAGTAATCAAGATTAGAAAGTGTGTGGGTTTGCATGAGTGCGTGAAGTAAACTTGTTGCTACAGTGCATATATTCTACCTGTTGAACTGAATAAACACCAGATTCCAAATTTCCAACACATTGGGGTCATCCATGTTGACGAGGTGGGCAGCGTCTCTGCCCCCAATGCGGTCATAGTGGATCTCACTGCATGGCCCGCAGGGACCTGTGTCACCCATCTCCCAGAAATTATCCTTCATACTGCCAGGCAAAATACGGCTCTCCTCCATCCTGATACACAGTCCATGCAACACAGGTTAGACAAATACACCATAAAAATAAAACAAGTTTCACACAATGTTTTCTCTATAAATATAGATCCATAGCAACCACTGATAGAAAAACAGAACATCACAGCCAAACTATTTTTGACAGTAGAACAGTTTGGATCTCTTCCCCGAAGTGAAATCAATATTAAAAGCACTGGTGCAGAACAATACATTCAAAATTATTTTCACAGTGAAAAATTCTTCCACAGATTTATTATAACTTTAGCCCTTGGCACAGTAGCATACAACTGTTATCGTCTGTGGAACAGAAAAGGAATCAATGAATATATATTACTTTTCCCCAAAACTAGCATTTGATGGCCCACCACCTGTTAACTCACTAATTAAAAGTCCTTTACTGAGCAATGAACTTCTGCTTCCGCCTCACTTTTGAGTCCATCACATCTTATTCTCATGATTCCTTAGAGACTGTGTCTGCACAGCAAAAAATCATGAGGTTCATCTGTACATTTCAAACAGCACATCTTTGACCTGCACCGGTCCTGTGCCAAGCACTCACCCCAAGTCCAGCCAGATCTGCCTGCACTCCAGATCAGGCTCAAGGTCTGCATCAGCATGGCCTCCAAAGTAGGTGACATACAGACGCTCTATAGGGATGCCAAATTCTTGAGTTAGCAGTTCCAGGGCCATCTTACAGGCCAAGTGCTGCATACAGAAAAAGAAAAGGAATGGAAAATTAACAAAAACTATTCTTTAATCTAAACACTGATGTATTACAGCAAAACGCATGAAACAAAACACCAGAGTTATGCTGCATATGAGCTGATCCAATCAATTAATGTCAGTAAGCCATATTCAATAAACTGGCACGTCCAGGAACTAAAACCTTCCAATGAGCTCTTTCACTTACTTTAAAGTAATCTCCAAAGGACCAGGACCCCAACATCTCAAAGAAAGTGTGATGATACACATCTTTCCCCACATCATCTAGATCATTGTGTTTTCCACCAGCACGTATGCACTTTTGTGTGTTGGCAGCACGCTTCAATCTGGCCATGGGGTGGGATGGATCAATGGTGTTCAGGAAGATGGGTTTGAACTAGAGAGGGGAGAAAAAAAAAAAAAAAAAAAAAAAAAAAAAAAAAACAGGTGAACCTGCATTTCACAGTTTCTTCTCCTATTCTTCTTTTAACTTCAGATATGATTCTGACTCC
>JBBJLS010000018.1:15652112-15667112 GCA_037577275.1 Bryconaethiops microstoma
GTGTGTGTGTGTGTGTGTGTGTGTGTGTGTGTGTGTGTGTGTGTGTGTGTGTGTGTGTGTGTGTGTGTGTGTCACACGCACAACAGGATCATCACTGAACAGCCTCAATTCTAATGTATGGACTGGAGAGCGTGTGTCTTCTTATTCTACACTTGTGTGTATAAACACATTTACATGGTTTGTGTATTTGTGTGGTTTGTGTATTTATGGTTAAACAAATATTTTAAATTAATTTATTTTCATGAGACAGGCACTTACTCATGTTGCCCCCCTACCCACCCCGTCTTGGTTTGTCACTATTTCCTCTCTCTCCTCTCTCTCTTCCTCTCTTGATATTTAAAAAACTTTTTTGGCCTGAATAAAAATTCCATAAATATTGTAATAATATGTATAATCTCTGCTTGTTTTTCTAGGTATGTCCTCAGAACCACAGGCTGCTCTTTGAAGTGTTCGATGAGAACAGGCTGGTAAGAAACTCCAGCATACTATGGAATGGCTTTCATATTAGCTACTCTTCATCAGAGGAGCATTACATATGCACTTGAGATGAATGAATTTGTCTTTTTCCTAAATGTGTGCAATGTCTCAGTCCAAACAGTTTCAATATATGGAAACTAAGCTGCAAAAAAGGCCATCTTGATGTCAGTACTTTTCAAAAATCTCAAAATCCAAAAAAAAAGATCTCAAAATCCAAATATTTACAAATATTCACCTATTCTGCCTACATAGGCCTAGCCAACCACACTTTCTGTAGTTTTTAAGAGTGTTTAGTTCAGTTGTCAGGGATAAAGGTTGGATTCCATAAAACTCCACAAATAAGTATCAAGGCTTAAGAAAATTAATACAAAAATGAATAAAATATAAAAGTAGGATATGTGCCCTTTTATCCAGGCTGCTCCCTGCACAGCATATTTCAGCATTTCTTGATTTAATATACCTGATGTAGCTTATGGAGGTCTATGAGGGTTTAATCAAGGAATAGTCAAACTGACCTGGATCAGGTATTTTGTGCCATCAGGGGTAGAATAAGTTGGTTGCTGATGCTACATTGATGACTTGTGATTTGTTGAGTGATGATTAGAAAATTTTGCATTGTAATTTTATAGTGAGTAGTGTTACAGTGAGGCTTTTAGTTTCTCTCATTCTCCCCCTCATCTACTAAATCTGCAATGACATGAATTACACATACAAGTTCTTTATCGGCCTTTAGATAAAGCCTCTTATGGTGAAATGGTGAGACTGAAGACATCATCACAACCTTGTAACATTCAATTATAGTTTCAAGTAGTTAGGATTAAGATTAATAACCACACACCTTCAGGTTACTAACTGAAGGGGTTAACAGCTACTTTAACTGATGCAAGCATAACAAAGAGAGGAACAAGCCGAGGAGTAAAGGAGGAGTCAGCTTCGATATTTTAGTTTGTGAACATTTGTGGTTTTACTTGAGCACTCCCTGTGTTTCTGACAGTTGTTGGATGGCTTTTGGAGCTTCATGCTGAGACAATGAAAAAATGTCTCCCACAGAGAATTTCACATGTAAATGTTATTTATTGTATATAATTATTATTTAATGTTATCACCTTTGCATCAGTAATGTCTGTTTTTTCCCTATCCATGTTTAATTCATATGATGCAGTGTAGACATATATACATTTCATGGTTTTATGTCTTTTTCTCATTGGCATGATAGTCATTTGCTGTGAGAAGTCTATAGTCATCAATAACTGCCTTCTGACCAGGGAGAAATTCTGTGATTATAAAGCAGAGGAGTTTTGCCCACAGTACGCATAAATGCTCCAAGAACATTCGTTTAAAATCCGAACCTCTCCTAGCAACCCAGTAGCCTTCACTGCAGATCAAATGCTGGACCCTTGAACACTGAAGAAGTAGACATGCTGGCAGAAAGCATGGGCCAAGGGCAGAAAGGCAGGGCCCCTAGGTTAAAAAATAAAATATGAATATGTAATGTAATGTGTATTTGTGTGTCTGTGCAAATGTATGCAAGTTGCGGCACAAGTTCAGAGCAGGGAATCATGTTTTTGACTACAATTCGGTTAGTACAGAAATGTATTGGGACCCATTCAGGTTGTGACTGAATTTTCATACCACAGTGGAATCAGATTGGGGCAGATTTCTTGGATCCAAAATATATCGACAAGTGCAAGTTAGAACAGAGAGAGCAGACAAACAATAAATAGACAACTGTAACAGAAGCGTGTGTAAACTGTATAGTGTGGACACTATGTAAACCTTCCCAAATGATGAGTATTGCACCCTAAGTATGTATATCAGGCCATGAATAGGTCAGGACTGGATTTTATCAGGCCATAATCAAGTTCAGACAGAATTTTGTTTTGCTGCAATCGTTTCAAGCATTAGAACAGCATTTGGGCTACAGTCAGTCCAAGGGAAAAGCTTGTTGGCCCGCAGGTGAGTTCAGACAGGGTGTTGTTGAGCTTTATAAAGTATTTTTGGGTGACACTTAAGTTAAGACAGAATATTGTGACTGCTACTGGGATATGTTCAGATACTTTGTGAGAGTTTGGAGGGGGAAGGTTTCTCTTGTCTTTGTGTGACTGCTCTTGGCAGTGTTTCAGTGTTGCTGCTCCCCAGGCCCGAAGTGTTGCCCTTATATGTCTGAGAGAAGGCTGCACACTCAGCCCTGCTGACTACACTCTCTGTCATCAATGAGCGATTGCTCTTTATCTCTCTTTCCTTACCTACTCCTTTTTCTTTTGCTTCTTTTGCTTTTGTTACAGTTCTTTGTCATGCTTTGCTCGGACACACTCCTTTTTTGCTAGCTATTTTTTTTAGTTTCTTAGTTTCTCTCTCTGTGTAGCTCTCTCTCCCCTCTCCTTTCTCTCTCTCTCTCTCTCTCTCTCTCTCTCTCTCTCTCTCTCTCTCTCTCTCACACACCCTCACCTCCACCGTCACAAGCCTTAATGTGTTTTGAGGCACCTGCTGTGATACATTATTAGCATGGCTTTTACATCAGGTGATATGTACATGACCTTAGTCTCATCTAGAAGGATTAAGTGATGCTGTCTTTTCATGGTCTAATAGATGTAGGTCATCCACAAGATTTTATTCAGCAACAGGGGACGTGGGCAGAAAACTTTAGCTGCTTATAAATCATTAGGGATTCCTGAGAAAGACTTTCTTTAACAAAAACTATTTTTATTGCCAAACAGCAGCATTGAGGACATATGTGTTCAGAATAACTCTGTAGTTATGTATATCAACAATTAACAATAAGGTAAACAATAAAGTACATGAAGATAAATACAAGGCAGTGTAATACTTCCTAGGCATCAGTGTCACCTATAAACCCTGACATTAATAATTGTCATGCTCAGGTTTGTTGTCCCCCTTCAGTTTTATTAGACAGGAGAAGCTAAAAAATAATTTTATCAGACTGCAGGTGGTTGACTATATCTTAAACATGCTGATTTGGATTAATTCTTTTGTTGCTCATATGCAGTTCTTACACAAAAAAGTTTCCGTGACACTCTACATTGAAAGTGTAATTAAAAAAAAAAAATGCTTTTGGAAGGGTAAACTCCCCCTCATACAAAAAATATAACACTGCATGATAAGAGACTTTTTGTTTTAGGGCTGGCCTGAATAGTTTTAGTATTCAAGTATGTGTTGTTAACCATTTAGATGTCACTGAATTCTAAAACACTCTCATGAAGAGTTAAAGGAACAGGGCTTGAAGAAAATAAAATTAAACAAATAAATTACCCATTTAACTTTAGCTAAATGCTGAACATGTTTCAGATTTCACAACTGAGCCCTTTTCTCTAAAGGACTGATTTGAAATGAGAGGACTGAGGGAGTTGAGCCAAGAAACAGCTAAGAAAAAATGACATTTCTTCATGAAATTATAAATGATAGCATAAAATATATTAAATCTCTGTTGCCACCTGAATAGAGACCTTTTCTGCTGATTGACGCACCATGTATGGGTGACCTGGGTTTGCCAGTCACCGCTGTGGGAACATATTGGTAGCATGAGAGTACATTGGTGTAAACATGCTTGTTTATCAGTCACTATCAGAACTTTTTTTACAGAAAAGGGAGATTGAAGTCAGAGAGGGCCAATAAACTAAAAGAAGGGGGGAAAAATATAAAAATTAAAGGATGGAAAAGAGGATGGGAAAAGCGTTTGGAGGGATGGAGGGAATGCCTCAGTGAATAAGGGGGCAAACAGGCTGATGGGAAATAGCAGTATGTTCTCTCAATAAACCCTAATTTCTGTTTTCTCAGTGTTCAGGCCCACTGTGTGTTGGCACAGTGAGTCTAATGCCATTATCCCATGCCGCTTATAACCATTTTCTTCTTTAGCTGCCATCTTCTGCCCAAGTCAGGCCCCCAAAGCAAAAACTCTCTCATACAGAACCCATGCACACTCAGTTCAGTTTGCATTGGGTATATTAACCTTGCTGATTAGCCATAACATTAAAACTACCCGCCTAATATTGTGCAGATCTCCACTGTGCCACCAAAATATTTCTGAATTGTCGAGGCATAGATTTTTCAAGACCTCTGAAAGGTGTGCTGTGGTATCTGGCAGCAAGACATTAACAGCAGATCCTTCAAGTCCTGTAAGGGTATTTCCCTCCTTCCAGCACATCAACTTCAATTCACTTGCTGCCTAACATATCCCACCCCTTGATAGATGTCACTGTACGAAGGTAATCAATGTTATTCACTTCACTTCAGTTTTAATGTTGTGGCAGATCTGTGGTTGTATACCAGTCATCCTACTATGGGGCACTTCGTAGCACCTACAGTCTAGCAAGGCTGGAGATTTTGGTTCATTGTTAATGCTTCATGTCAGTGGCCACAGAGAGAAAGGGTCATTCTTTCACCATGGCTACCACTTCCCAGTGAATGTTACTTATTACTATAGTAATAGTTTGTCTACCTTTCTAGTGCAATAGCAGGTAAAACAAAGCACAGTCTGTAAACAGAAACAGCAGGAGTCACAAAAGCATTATTTTATTTCCATGAGAGGAAAAGAGATAATAGAAAAATGAATAAAGAGTACCAGATATGAGAGGTCTGTAATTGTAGGGGTCATGTATTTCAAGCATTATCTTATCCTCAATATATTCTTTAGGGTGACTTATTAAAGGAACTTCATGAATTCAAATGCTAATTAGTTGTGTACATTTGCCTCATTCATAAAAGAAGCATAATTCAGGCACCGGCTGTGTCTTGTCTGATTGATTTTATTTGGTTAAATTTTATTTGTTTTTTTGTAGATACACCAGCTGTATAGTAATAAGTAACATTCTCTGGGAAGCGGTAGCCATGGTGAAAGAATGACCCTTTCTCTCTGTGGCCACTGAGATGAAGCAAGTCTTGTGCCATTACACTAGGCCCACTGTAACTGCCATTACAGTGGGCCTAGTGTAACCTCACTTGGTCTATCTGCTGTAGTGGCTTGGACTGATTTGTTGTATTGCAAGCCCAATCAGACATAATACTTGTGCTTCAGTCTACTACTTAGAGCTTGGATAGACCCAGAGGAACCTGGGAGAGTTTGGTTTATGCAAACAATCTGCACATTTGAGATTTGGTCAACGGCATATATCCAATTTCTTTAATTTTAAAACTTTCACATAAGGAGCTTTTTAACCAAGGCCTATATTTATATTTTGCTACATTTAACACATTTAGGGCCCACATCAGCCCCAACCCCTCCTGTGAAGTGGGCGTAGCAGCTGGTTTAGACTCATCTTCGTCTTTTTTGTTTATGGACTTTGTCAGTGCCAATTTAACCGTCAAAAATAGCCGTTTTAACCGTGTCCATAAACAAAAAAGATGAAGATAAGTCTAAGCCAGCTGCTACGCCCACTTCAGTGGAGGGGTAGGGGCTGATGCGGGCCCTAAATGTGTTGAATTTAAACTAGAATGTAAACAAGAACTCTGGCCGTTAAAGTCGTTAGAGTAGATAGATCACCGAGCTACAAAGGTTTTCGCCTCGCTGTGTGTGTGACTGGATTCTCTTCTTGTCTCAGGTTAAAGCATTGACACCATTATTTCTAAACGTAAAGTTCTTCAGAGCATAAATAGACCTTTTTAATGCTCTCACCTGTTTTCGGCAGCCTAACGGTTCTTCTCCATCTTCCGTTACTGCCAACCTTTTACTCTCTGCTCTGCTTTTTTAGCAGATCCATTTTCTGACAAATCCCGCCTCTTTCAGCTGCGATTGGCTAATAGTGTGGCAACTTCTGTGCTCGGATTGGCTAATTGTATACAGCACAGCGGATAACCAATCTTGGCGAAAGCAGCGGAGGTCTACCAGCCAATCATGATCCAAAATCCATAATTTTATTATATCACACGAATCACACACTGTGATTTACTGGCAGTTTTGCGGGCCATAAAAAAATTCAACAGGTCCGCATCCGGCCTGCAGGCCGCTAGTTGAATAGACCTGCTTTACAGCTTTATTACTCAGAAAAATAAATAAATAGTGTTTCTGATTCTCCCCTGAAGGACACTGGAACCTTTCATGTCAGTAGAAACTGATTTTCCAAACATTAAACCAATGTTTTGTTGCAAAGGAGCTACAAGGAGAAGTGATAGATTTCGAACGAAAACATGATTTATTTATTTATTTCCCACCGAGAACAAATACACATTTACTATAGCTTATTGTGTTTCATAGTTTTTCATAGGAAGGTTTAAATATTTGGGTATATAGATTAGTGTTTTGGGTCTATAGCTTAGTTCAGCAGTAACACTGAAGATGTGCTGCTCAAAACGTTCTGAAATGCCATTTCTTTTGAGAAATTGTGGATGTTGGATGAAGCTGGGACATTTGCAACTGACATTTAAATGACCTGGTGTGATTTTTCTGCTGTAGACAACGTCCACAGGCTTTAAACTGTATATGTACTGTTTATTTGTTATTATTACTTTCATACCACTTGTGATAATTAATATATCATTGACCTTGACCTTTGTGAAAAATTTGCAAACATTCACAGCAGCTCCTAAAAGAGTTTTTAGGTAAATGTGCTTTGAATATAAACTTATTGTCCATTTTCTCAGCCCCACGTAGCATACAGTTTCGTTTTAGCCAGTTCCACCAATTCCGCAAAGATATGCACAAAAAATTGATAATGCCAATATATAATATACTATGAGATCATATTAAAAACATTATTGGTAATATATACTTATCACATTATTATGACATCGGGGGCTGCAGCTCCCTGCCACCTGCCACCCAGTGGTTAGGGGGGTCGAACCTGAGATCAGAAGGTCATGGGTTCGAATCCCAAGACTGCTAGGGGCATCTCTGAGGTACTCTTGACCAAGATACCGTCCCCACAAACTGCTCCCCGGGCGCCGTGTTTCTGGCCTGCTGCTTCACTTGGTGGATGGGGTTAAATGCAGAAGAATTTCGTGCTGTTCACACTATGTGCTGTATGACAGAATGTTATAGCAGTTCCTCCTGCGGCCACCAGAGGGGGCACAGCACGAATTGGTGGAGGATCTTGTTATTAGCTCCGCCTGTCTGATTGCTTTGTATTTAAACTCGTTCCTTCGAACTTTTATATTGTTCTGTCAAGAGTCTTTTTCAAGCTTACTTGATCCCACGGTTCCCTAGTGGTTCTCAGATGGTCTAGTAAAAGAATTCGCTTTCTGTTTTTTCCCTTTTGCAGTCTTTTCTAATCGGTTTGTTAGTTTCATTTTTACAAGCCTTTCCCCCTGTTGATTGCCCAGTTTGGATTTCCTTCCTTTTCCTAGATCTTTTGTTTAATTTTCCTCTTTTCTTCTTCTTTCTTTTCTCTTAGTTTATTTTACTTTCAGGAGGTGGGCGGGGGGTGGTATGTGTGTGTGTTGTAATATTTATACTGGGTAGATGTTTTTATTTTTATTATTATTTTTTTTACCTTTCTTTGTATGGTTTGCCTTATTCTATATTGGAATGTAATCCCTGTGAAGTACTTTGAGCTGCATTCCGATGTATGGCAACAGCTGTATAAATAGTAATATTTATTATCATTATTACCTGCATAAAATATTTACTGCTAATGTAAGATTCTTGATATTTGTATGAACACAGGGCTGAGCAACCAGTCCCACTGAGGAAGAACAGGCCACTCAGAGAAGTGGACACACCTTTTCTTCCTGGCGCCAGGTAAGTAGAGTGGCTAGTTGCAAAAATGAACATTTGAGAAAAATAATATATAACTAAACATCTTTTTTTGTTTTACAGTCAGTATATGATGATTCACTGACGTCATCTGGGACAGGGAGAGGAAGAGGCAGAGGGACAAGGGGTCAACCATCTAATACCAGATCTGAAAATTGGCCTGAAAACTGGCCCGATTGGACCTCACTTGCTTTCATTTGGAATAAAGTTTATTATGAGAAGTGTTTTTACAATTTCAAGCTGTCAGAAATGTTTGATCTCTGTGATTGTGTTTGACAGCAATTTATAAAAAAAAAAAGATGAAACATTTTTTTTTGTCCAGTTGTTTATACAAAACAAAACCAAATGCATTTATCATATTGCCTGGATTCTGCTGCAAACATAAAAAACAAAACCCCATATCAAAAATGTTTATATTTTAGTTTTAACATAGTAATGCAAAAATGGTCAAAATACGTTTTATAGGTTAACAACATGCTCTCCTAAAGAGTTTATGAAGAGTTTAAAATGAATGTAATAATGATTTTATATAAATAAAAATAAGTTCTATATTAAGCTCTTATAAGACTGACGAAATCTGCAGAAGGCATAATGGAGGCCTTTGTCCCAAACCTCACATTCACCCTCGCCCCCTAGTGCCCTCATGCATCTCCTGGAGGGTATTTTTTATTTAAGTTCACTTTTCTGCATCTATTCATGGTGTTTGACACTTTCCGGTGCTTGAAGACCATCCAGTGCAGAAATAGGCCTCTGTTTACTGTTACTAACATCTGTGATGCAAAATTTTTATTTTAATAGCATTAACTGGTTCCCTGCTGTTTGTCTAGCTGGAAGCGTGTATGTGACAAAACAGAATGTAATTTTCACTGAAATGGACTTAATTGGCTCAAGGGGTGTCAGATGTGAGTCACTGAACTTTTGCTGATGTGTGACATCACCATTCTTTCCTATAATAGAAATAACATTGACATAACGATGCCTTAAATGTCATGACATGTCATAAGCGGTCATGCTATTTTATGAAAAACGTACAGTAACTGTGTTGTTCTCATTACCCATAGGTAACTCCTACAGGTCTGGTGAGATGCCTGGACGGAGAACTGAGCTGGGACTCCAAGACGGTCTCATAGATATATATTTCTTTTATTTCAGATCTGAATATTAAAGTCAAAAATACATAGTATGATTGAAACATATTGCACTACGTCATAATGCTGAGCACGACAGGCGTCACATGTGCAGTAAATGAAATATCAATTTAAATATTAAATAACTGACAAAGTAAATATGTAAACACTAAGCTAGTTAAGATATTCATTTTTTTTCTCTATTGCAACACTTCCGATTAAAGTGGTTCGGTAACAGTACAAAAAAAGAGAAAGAAATAGTAGAATATTACTCATTTCTTTTCCAGTTCTGGTGGAGGTACACAGTGCTCTATTCAAAGTCGATTATTTTTTGGGGGTTCGAGTCTTTTGATTTTGTTTTTGTTGTTGTTCTCATTACGAGAAAAAAATGGTCCATGTTGTTTTTTTTTCCACTTCAGTATCTTCTCTCGTCACTAAACGGCACCAAAGCTCTAAAAATGAGCTTTAAAACGGCAAACAATAAAAAAGAAGGTGTGTGCCCACTGCGTTAAACCGCTGGGACAATGAAGCACCGATGATCTGATGATGCAGGTTATGTTTGATTTTTTTCTTCTTCTTTTAGGTGAAATGTGGCCATCAGACTGTGTGTGTGTGTGTGTGTGTGTGTGGGATGGGGTTGTGTGTGTGTGGGATGGGGTGGGGTGGGCAGGAGGGGGCATTGGATCTATTTTTAATTTATTTCCCTTACAAGCAAAAATAAGAGGGATTGTGATTAAGGCCCCTACGCTGGAGTGAAATTACATTAGGTCAGTTTGGATCCACTGGATTGGATTGGACTGGATTGCATTAGCATCTGGGGGAGAAGGGGGGGTCGGCGGGCGACTCAGTGAAGGATTTGAGCTCATAGGCAGCACCACTGTCCACTTCCATGGATTTACGCGAGAATAAAAGCCGGATGTCCCGATGGAGGTAGATCTTTCCAGATTTGGAGCTCTGGAACCTGAGGAGAAAACAGAAAAAAGAGATGAACTAGACCGCATTTCCATGAGAAAATGCGAAATGTGATTGTGTGGTTGCTATAAAACCAGTGTTTGGAGACTCCTAAATTTTGGTTTATGACCAAAAAAAAAAGGGTTTGTGTTAAAAAAACCATCTTCTAACTCTTCTATCAGTGTGCCATGTTTTACCACTGAACCACGGAGGGGGCGGTCACTCGCAATCTATGACCAAGCCATTTATAGTTAAAGACGGCTGAATATGGGTGGAGCAAATTGCTCTCGTCTGAAAACAGATGGGAAAAGCGCACACAGTAATGTTCATGGACTGATTATTCTTAATTAAACCACAAAAAACAGTGACACACATATTTTAAAACTGATCTGAGCTTCATTGTCTTGAGGTGTATTTATTAGTCTGCTGTGTGTTTAGCTCAGTAACACTGATGTGCCACGTTTTGTTGCTTTCTCTCCACTACACAATTTTAAGTTGACCCTTCTCTCTCTCCCCATAAATTATAAAGGTGACTCAACCACAAAAAATGAATTTTTAAACGATTTTTACTCGGCCCCTGAATACACGTGACGCACTACACTGGACATTAATGGATGTTTTGATGTTGGAACCAGCAATAAAAAGAATAATAAATGATAATAAACACAAAAAAATGACATCTTCAAAGGTTCCACCTGATAGATCTCCTCCATCACCAGCACTGGAAGGGTGAAGGCGAGTCCCATGAAGCTCCAGCATTTCATGTCTGGAAAGGTGAACTTACCTCAGGTGAATGAGGTAGCGCAGGGTCCGCCCCTGGCCCAGTGGGAGGAGGGGCTTCTTGTTGATGTGGCCGTTGGATTCACGTTTGACGGGGACGGAGAACGTCCTCTGCCTAAGGAATGTCTGATGGCTGGCTGGCATTTCCCTCAGATCATACATCACCACAAACATCTTCACCACTGTCTTATTGGGGTTGAATAAGGTCTGAAATGAAAATCAACATAACATAAGTGAATACGGATTGAAGATCTACACAAACAAGGACAAGGACATCTTAGAACTTGCACTCTGAACCTCTTGAACCACAGTCTTATTGTTACATCTTCTGACTTATTTTACTGTCCAAACACTACTAAGAATCCAGTATGAATTCTTCAGTATCCAATATGAAGCATTCAGTAATCCCCATAAACTGTTTAGTGTCTTCTCAGAAGTATTCATTGTCCAGTATGAATTAATTTAGTTTGAATTATTCAGTGTCTACTAAGAAGCATTCACTGTTCAGTATAAATTATTCTTTGCTTATTATGAATGAGTCAGCATCCACCATGAATTATTTGGTATATGACAAATAATTCAAATAATAATTATTTGGTATATGGTAGATACTTATCCACTACGAAATAAGTATCTACCATGAATTACAATTAATTACAATCTACAATTTTTCAGTATCTGACATGAAACATTCTGTATCTCTGAATTAATCAGTGACCAGTATGAATTATTTAGTACCTACTATGTATGATTCAGGATCTGCTATGAAGTACACAGTATCCACTATGAATTATTTAGCATCTACTATGAATGATTCAGTTTCCACCATGAATTATTCAGGATCCACAATGAAGTATTTAGTATCTACTATGAATTCTGCCATGTCCAGTATATGCTATGAATTATTCAGTGTCTACTATGAAGTATTCAGTATCTAGTATGAATGATTCAGCATCCACTATGAATTATTCTGTATATCTACAATGAACCTAATGTCCTGCAGTTATTAGAACAAAAACTGGAGTGGGATCCACACATGGAGTTTGTGAATGAGTGAGCCAGCATTAAAAGAACCAGGTCACTGCACCCACACATGCACTGTGTATTTAACAAAAAACTGCATTTATTGTGACTCTGCAAGCCTTTCCCCACTCCGCCACCAGATGGGGTCCGATAGCAGCTTCAAATGGAGCAACAGAGTGCATTATTGTGCTGTGCTTTCATTTGTGCCTGGTGTTCGTGCTGACATAACCAAGATGTCATTTTGTGTCATGTAACCTGTCTGTATGACTGACTGTATTACAGCTAAGCAACAATGCACAGTGTCAAATCAGCAGCATATGGGTAGAGTGGTGTCTCTCAGTCCTGGTCAACAAAACCCTGCAATGCACCTTTTTCATAATGAGTTGAGTCAGGTGTCTAACACTCAAACACACAGGGCAGGAGATTTGCAAGACTTTTCCACTGGAACAAGGAATCGTGCTGTACTGTGAACAAATGTTTTTCCATTATAAATAAAGAGACCTGTACCCGAGCTTTACTCAAGCTGCTCGACGGTGGCGGAAAGTGGGCCGCAGCCAAGCTGACTGCTTCACTGCTTTCTGATTGGATGAAATGTTCATCACAACATGGAAAGAGGCCATTGTTTTTTTTACTGTCTGCACAAAAAATAACAATGGAGATACAAACTAACAACTGGGAAGTCTGTGAAGTACAAGCACTACTCTTTGGGCTGAAGATACATTTCGGTGGTAGTTTTCGATAACACTAACAAATTTATCTTTTAACTCTGAGAGAAACGCGAAGGTGGACAAACATCACTAACAAGTTAGACCACAATAACAAAAGCACCTCTGACAGAAAGACTTCCCACTGCTTCGATTACGTGGTTTTGGGACGACGACTGGTCATAAACTGTGAGAACTGAATTGAGTCAGAAACACTGTTATGGGGCTGAGACACACTGGAAAAATTTAAGCCTGATACAACTTCCATGCCGTTCACATATAGCACAGTTCCAGTAAGCCTATTGGAAATCGCCTATAAAAATCACAGTAGGACTCCTACCACTTGAATGGTTCCTGATGGAGGCACACGGTAGCCCCTTTTACCCAAAGACTCCAGGTTTATGACACCCTGCAGAATAAGAAAATGAAGAAAGTCAGTATGTAACTCAGTATCAACGTTACACCTCATATTAAATACATACAGCAGAACAGCTCCCAATCCCAAACCAGTCAGTGTTGTTTCTGGGACCAGAATGGGTCTACTGGGAATAACCTTATCTGTAAGATTTAGCATATAGGAGCTGTGTCCTATTACTTTAGATATATTTATCTTCTGCACTTCATGTTCTTCAAAGGGTCTTCCTTGCTATGAGAGCATTTGTTTCCTTTTCCAAACTGTTTTGAAAAGCACATATTGTCCAAATGTGGTTTAAACACCTGATGAGAGCCAGGATGTGGCCAGGATTAAATCAGTGCCCTAGAACTGGCACAAATATTTACATACTACATGTATTAGTTTTTCACTGAATAAACTTTAATATGGCTTTAACCCTCTGAGGTCGGAGGATCCTTTTCAGTTTTCCAAAACAATCATCTATACCTGAGTTTTTGTCCTAGAAACATATAAGTAACATCACTAGAAACCTCAAACCCTCTACTTTTCAAATACATATGTTTTAAAATAAAACATATCGATGGTGCTGCGTAAATAGGATAAAAAGGAAGCATGCGATTTTCTGTCTCGCTGCTCGCCGCAGTGACACCCCTCAGCCATTCAGATGTAAAACAGCAATCTGAATATCTGAATAGCAGTGGCGTGATTGGCTCATTGTGCAGCAGGGGGTGTTGAGAACACGCCCCATTTCACCGCTGTAAACAAACACACATGCTCATGTATGGTGTTTGGTGTAAAGGTTCTTCTTGGACTGAATTAGTTTATCATTGGGGATGTGGTGAAACACTGCATCAGAACAGGAATAAAATTATGAGGAAGTTTCTAGTGGGTTGTATTTTCCACTCAGATGACCAGATCAGACCAAGTCGGTTGAGAGAATTTTAAAGCATGAATTGTTTTGCAATTTGGGAGAGGTTTAATATGGATACACATGCTTGGAGACTATATATGGTTGGTGAAAGAAGCCATTCCGAAGGGAAACAAAATTACTGAATAGCACCTGTAATACAGCAAATTATTCCAGGGCTCTATTTAAATGTATTGCAGTCTGAACAGGGCTCAAGAAAACATTCTGAACATTTTGACATTGTGAATACAATTTTTTTTTTTACTTCCAATTATTTTTATTCTTAATATTTTTTATTTGATTCATATAAAGCACACTGAATGACTGTGTATGATAATGGACCACTTAATTAAACTTGACTTGAACTGACATCACTGTGAACAGGCAAGACTGAGTCTGGTTTAGCATTAAAGAGTCAGTGACCACAGAGTTCATTACCATGTAGGGAGAGGGAGCGTTATCATCGGAGACGCTGTAAAACGACACATCCACGGGGAAGGTCATGTGACTGGGACAGAAACTCCCGCTGGCCCCGACCTCAGCCATGAATCCTTCCACGGTGCCGAGCGGCTCCAAGCGGTAGTTCAGAACACACTCCTGCATACACACACACACACACATACACCCCGATATTGTATCAAAACATTGACATGTAACTGAAAACCGAGCATTCTCCACACACGAACATCAGCTTCAGAGCGAGTGATTCACTGAGTGAGTCAGTGAGTGATTCACTGTGTGTGAGTGATTCAGTAGCAGAAGGTGTGTAAAAACAGTGAGGTCAAAATGCTGGCATGCAAGTGTGTGTGTGTGTTTATTTTAATGTGTACCTCAAAGTTTCCCAGAAGACTGAGACTGGCAGGAGGGGCGCTGGCACTCAGTAACTGCTGAGGTTCATCAGCATCTTCAAACTTCTTCAAACACACTCTAAA